>OX123191.2:42235528-42835528 GCA_944739405.2 Euclidia mi | reverse complement strand
CAAGTTACCGTGACTTCTAATGGAAGTCATGGTACCTCTAATAGTGGCTATAACACGTAATATTGCTCTTTTTTAAAAGGATGCTAAAACCGGTAGATAGATGTTTTGATGTTTCATAAACTTTTAGTTCCTTCAGCTATACTTATATAATGCAGATGTACTACTGTCTGTGTAAGTGTTTTAATCACACGGCGCACATTTTTGACAATGTTGCAAAACAATATTACTTGTAATATACGCCAGGAATGTATTATAAATAAAATTCAAAATTATTAGACTGTGTAGCCCGCATGTAAATACATTTTACAAGTTTTGTGTAATTTAGAACAAAACAAACCAAAGTTCTTTTCATACAATTGCTTTCAGTAAAATGTACTCAAAATTTCAGTCAAACAAATTAGTATAAATTATGTAGTAGTACAGATTATATATGTATATACAGGCGTAAGTAATACAAAAACATGTACTGACTGATATATCATCGCAAAAATTAGTTTAGTTCATGATTGAATCCAACGAAGACTGTCCAGTTAAGATCGGTCTCAAGATCGGTCTGTGTGGAGAACTTTAGGGGAAGCCCATGTCCTGCAGTGGAAATCGTTAGATAAGTAATTCAAATGAATCTCACAACTAAGTCAAATAATATGATTTAAATTGCGGACGACGGCTAGTAAAATATATCTGAGAGTGTCGGCTCTAAACGTGCAGTTTGATCGATCAGCGGAGCTTACAGCCCGCGACCGTGGTCACGTCTTATATGGGTGACTGCATGCAAATATTATCATGCCATTACACTGCGAAGGAACGACGATTTTTACTTTATTTTATTTTAATATCACTTTCTATTCAGATCATGTGGTGGTTAGAATGTAAATAATGTAAGAAGGTTCGATAGGTATTGACTTATGCAAAACGATATAAAGAGCAAATATAATAAACTTTAGCATTCGCGGTAATTAACAATAGTTTTTATCCAGGATCTCACCAGACTGTTAACAATGATACGGGCGATGATGGAACATGCTTGCTTAATTTTATATTCACTTACGTTATAATTTTAACGAATAACCCGAATATGATAATTTTTAGGCGTTTTTCTTTGCAAGTTTTTGCGTTAGCTTCAATCAAATCATTGATTAAAATTGTTTTGACCAATGTTTATGAAAATCCACGTCGCAGATTAATATAATTATTAATATTCCACAGCTAAGTGGATAAATACGTGTTAAATTGCGGACGACGCGACGGCTAGTAAAATATATCTGAGAGTGCCAGCTTACTAAACGCGCAGTTTGATCGATCAGCGGGGCTAACAGCCCGCAACCGTGGTCACGTCTTATATGGGTGACTGCATGCAAAATGTAATCACGCCATTACATTGTGAGGTAGCGACGAATTAAATTTTATTTTATTTTAATAAAATATCACCTTCTATTCAGATCATGTGATGAGTAGAATGCAAATAATATAAAAATGACAATAAATTTTATTACTTAAGTGCAACGTATGCAAAGTTGTAGAAAGAGCAAGTCTACTGCGTCCGTGGTCCAGCGTATAGCGTATGCGACTGCTGATCAGGAGATCCCGGGTTCAATACCCGGGTCGGGCAAAAGTGATACTGGGTTTTTCCGCATTGTCAGTAGCAGCACGGAGGCTGGCAATGTGCCCGGTAACGGCAAAAGGCTCGCCCCCTATTACGTGTTAACTCAAATTCATAACGTGGCGAAATATGGGTGTAATATTACACATCTGCCTACCCCTTCGGGATACAGGCGTGAGACTATGTACAAGCTAGTACCAATTTAAGCTTTCATGGTTATTAACATTAGTTTTAGCGCTTATCCATGATCTCAATTGATTTAAACAACGAAACGGGCGACGATGGATCATGCTTGTCTAGAAGGCTCCTATTCACTCGCGATTGTATTGCGGCATATGTATAGATACTGCTCCGCTCCCGTCGCTCATAGCGGGATGTTATATAGGCCGTAGTCTTACTCGATAAATGGGCTATCTAACACTGAAAGAATTTTTCAAATCGGACCAGTAGTTCCTGAGATTAGCGCGTTCAACCAAACAAACAATCAAACTCTTCAGCGTAGTTCAGTGACGTAGTCAACATGACGCTTACAGATCTCCTTAACGTTATAGGTAGTAGAGCCTTGCTGATTTCAGCATGAATGGGGAAGTACTACCCTCTCACAGAAAATCGACGTAAAGTAACAGTACCTAAACTGTTGCGTTTCGTTCGGTGAGTGAGAGTACCGGAAGCCCTATCCCCTATTCCTTCTCCCTCATCCCACTCCTCATCCTATCCCTTTTCCCAACCCCAAGGTGCGGCAACGCACTTGTAACTCCTGTGGTGTTGCTTGTGTCCATGGGCGGCGTGAATTGCTTACCATCAGGCGATACGTCTGCTCGTTTGTCGCCTCTATTACCATAAAAAAAGAAACGTGTACATATAAGGCTACAACTGTACTTAGGCCTTTTTATACGAATTCTCATCTTTACCCATTGAAGATAGCGAAAACACGAATCTACATACATATATCACAAGTAGATTCACACCCGTATCAAAGAAATATTTTTGCCTAAATTTTCCCAGCTTTGTTTTTAGGTTCCACATAACAAGCGCAATGAGCTTAGCATAGCTTTTCCCAGGGCAACACGATGTGACGCAATGCGTTTTGGCACGTCACAAAAATATGTTTTAGCAACGGTACCACTAAAGCTTATTAAGGTGAGGCCAAATGGACGTCATTTTCTGAGTCACATATTTTGTACTTAATTTACGTTCGATTAAAATTCGATTAAGCGGACGGATAGCAGTAATACGCAACGTACATCGGTACTTGAATGTTGCAACGAGTGTTCAAGCCCGTCATCTAGCAATATAAATGTTGCTATCTGAACATCATACATGATCACATTTTGACAGTTACTTACGTGTCAAAATCTGACAGTTATCTAACTGCCAAAAAGTGTCGCTAACTTACTGTCAAAAACGTCAGTACCTATCTGCCCAAAGCTGTCAAAAGATGACATAAGTATCAAAACGTGACATTACGATGTACCCAAAAAGAGTACTCTCGAAAACGCCTACACTAAGGTAGTCGCTCGAACCGATAATGTAATGTTGAAATAGCCGATATTCCGACAACAATTATCAAGGGAATATTAGCAATAGATACTTATCGATATTGAGTTCTAGAAGGTACGAGTACTATACTCGTTATAGGGGATAATGAGGGCCACCGTATTCAGTATTGTATTATGGTAATTAGAGAGCTTAATTATCAATCGTCTCCATATCCAGCCATTGGGCGTAAACATGTTACTTGAGAATATTAGTGCCACTACTAAGACAATAGGGTATTTGACTGTATGTTAAGGACATTTATAGATACAAAATAGACTAAAGATTATATCGGAATGTATGCCTACATTGACCTAATTTGTTTGTATGAATAAGACAGAGAGTGCAACTGGAACATGATTTTCATTATCTCAGGCACTATGCGTCCACAACTGGACATAAGCCTTCCCCAAGGCTCTCCACATAGACCAGACTTGACTCACTTCTCGTGCTCACAATGAGATCGTCGGTCCACCTTGCGGCCTACCTCTGCTGCAACGTCCGGTGCGTGACCGCCACTCTAGCAACTTTCTGTCTGACTGAGCTGTCATGTCCTCCTAATCGGTGACAGTCCTGTATCATTTTGCGAGAGAAGGCATACAATATTGCATCTTATAATTACATACTTTACAAGCTAGTAACTTCTTTGATCGTATACATTTTTTTAAAATTATGTAATGGAGAAAATTCAAGTTATCATTAAATATTTTTATAAAAGCCAAGTACCAAATGCAAGAGGACGAGTTTTAAGTTAAAGCTGTTCAGATAACACCAACAAGATTATTAACGGGTATAAAGCTGACCTGTTATAAGTTAATTCAACCCGATTATAATCCATAAAATAATGTTGTATGATTTATACAAGTCGCGAAAGTTTTAAATTGATTCAATTGATTGGAATTCGATTAATCGATTGGAATACTTATCAGAATTTTCTTAGAAATTGAGAATGTTTATTAGTATAATAGCCTAGGACAACAGAACGGTTACTGTCACTTGATTCCGAATTAGACATGATCTGCAATAAGGTAACCAAACTGATTACCATACTTAAATATGTTTAAATAAATTATATACATATGTATTGGGGTAGGTACAGGTTAAATGTAAATATATATAAAACTCAAAGGTGACTGACTGACTGACATAGTGATCTATCAACGCACAGCCCAAACCACTGGAGGGATCGGGCTGAAATTTGGCATGCAAGTAGATGTTATGACGTAGGCATCAGTTAAGAAAGGATTTTTATAAATTCCACCCCCAAGGGGATAAAATAGGGGATGAAAGTTTGTATAAAACTTTGTCAATTTTAAACCGATCGGGCTGAGACTTTGCATGCATATATCTACTATGACGTAGGCATCCCTTAAGAAAGGATTTTGATAAATTCTACTCCTAAGGGGATAAAATAGGGGATAAAAGTTTGTATAAATCTTTTTAGATTTTCGACTGATTGAACTGAAATTAAAGATTGGAGCTACTATGATGAAGACGTCCGCTTAAATAGAATTTTGATAAATTCAACCCCCATGGGGATAAAATAAGGAATGATGGAGGATGTAAATGTATTAGTTTGAACTATCAGTACCTAATGGAACGAATAAATTAAGACGAACAAAATAATTTTAGTTCTAAATGTTGACAATCGATGGCGTTGTGCAACTACGTCATTTTTCTGAATCGCGGTGTTAAGATTTTCCGCGGATTATTGACCGTTTCCAGTTATGATTTAAATTTCGTCGTCAGGTAGGTTAGATGTACGCAGTTGGTTGGAAGTTGGTGGTCGTTAAATTGTTTTGATTGCTGTATAGTACATACTAAACCTAAATATTTTTAGCGGATTATACTTGACGATTTTGGCTGTTCTTTTCTTGGCATATTTTGGATTGCCTTTGCTTTGTTTTGGTTTAGTAGTTTTGGTTATAGACTCTGCTTTGTATTTCACATTTGTTTTGTTTGTTGGTTTAAGCATAGGTTTTGTCGGTTCGACTTTTTTAAAATGGCAAAAGAAAATCTGAACGTTAATGGAGAAGTTGAAGAATGTACTGTCGTCCCTATTGTTGGTGACGGTATAGCAGCAGGATTAATATTCCCATTTAAGTTTGAAGTTTATAGAAACGGTCTCATACATACGGAATCTGGATCTAACGACTATTCACCCAATAGCTTGATAGTTTTAGCGCCTTATAACAGATTAGTTAAGAATATTGTGTACAAAGTTTTGTAGGCCCTAATTTTTTACACACGCTAAACAAAAGCAAAGCCGCAAAAAATATACCTAATTAATAATAATACTTCTTAACGCGAGCAAAGCCGCGGGCAAAAGCTAGTCTATATATAAAAGAAAGTCGTGTTAGTTACACTATTTATAACTCAAGAACGGCTGAACCGATTTGGCTGAAAATTGGTGGGGAGGTAGCTCAGAACCAGGAAAAACACATGGAATACAATTAGTTGCAAAAAATAATCTAGGAGGGATTTTAGAGAGGGTAAAAGTTTGTAGAGACAAACCTACTACCTATTGACAGTAGGAACGCATGCGCTGTATGTGCTATCGTATATCTGTCACATTATACATTGTCATATGGTGCACTGTCATCACTTCTTTCGCTTACTTATATAAACTAATAATTATTGTAACAGCCTTGGCTAATCCCTACTAATATTAGGTATAAATGCAAAAATGTGAATGTATGTATGTACCGCAAAACCAGCTGAACCAATATTATCTACTCATAAATGCGAAAGTGTGTATAGAGAATATATCGGACCATGGCTTTGACATTTGACTGTATGCAAAGTGATGTTGTTGAGCACCTTTCGGTAGATAATGTTATGAATACTAACCAAGTTACTTCGTACCCTATAGAGATTCTGACCTCCTTCTTACCTTCACGCAACTTGAGACTGAACGTTGGTGTTCCAGTCCTGTTAATGCGGAATCTTAATGCACCAAAACTTTGTAATGGCAAACGGCTATAAGTAACACCAAGGACGAAAATTATAAAAGCTATTCGCTATTGCAAGTCAGACTCGCTCATGAAGGGTTTTGTAGTGGCGGTATCCACTTCCATAGCCATTATCTTCGACTAACTATTAATAGTATTTGTATAAACGACAAAACTATATGTGCGGTTTTTAAGATGTGCTTTATTTCAAAAACTGCTGACTACATATCCTTCATACATATCGTTCAAACCAATTTTCGTTGGAAGTTTTTATAACGATCTACACTATATTTTTTTTTTAGATATTTTGTCACTTTCTTACTTTAAAAGTTAGAGGGACACACACACCCATTTTACCACTTTGGAACCCTATATCTTTCAAACGATTGACTTTGAGAAACCATGGTTTTAGGGAACTCAAAGTTATTTTGTGCATGAACATGGATGTTTGTCTTGGTCTGGGTGTTTCTATGTATAATATGTATGTATTTACAAAAAAAGTACATAATTATGTATATTTATCCATTATCCAGTACCCATAGTACAAGCTTTGCTTAGTTTGGGACTAGATGGTGTTGTGTGAATGTGGTAGAATATTATTATTATTTTTTTTAACGACCCATTTTCCACATCAGTTCCATGTATGAAGAGCCCCTCTTATTATTTAATATTTTTTATCTTCTATAACATCGTAAAGCGGTTCTCAGAATCCAATTTTTAAATGTGTAAACTTAATAGTTTCGGCATAAAGTGGCCGTGACATACGGATAGACTGACAGACATAGCGCGTCAATAAGGATTCCGTGTTTAGCCATTTTTGACTACGGAACTCTAAAAATACTGTTTACAGAAATGTTTTAAATACTTCTTTCGGTTATATTTCTTATAAGTCCCTAAGAACAGAATTAAAACGAAAAATTACTATCGAACGATGAAGGAGCTTTGTGCTACCCCGAATTAAACGTGAGCAAAGCCGCGGGCAAAAGCTAGTAAATAAATAATCATGCTATTCAATCAATGAGCTCTGTACGATGTTACTGTACACACTCTGTTTAGCTGACGTTGCGCTCTCCGCCAAGCGAGCGTCAGTTTACTTTAGATTGACACATAATTTTATTTATATCGGACAGTGCACAATACACCTTCAACCGAGAAAGAGTAGCCTAACTTTTCTACTGTATACTTTACGAATAAATCAACTTTAAGTGATTTCGTTACAACTTGCGATATTTCTATTTGCACTCGAACTATTACCAATATATTTAAGTGTACGATACCGTACAATCTCTCCTGGGTTAGAATCAAACCTACGACGTACGGCAGTTACTGACAGTGAATGCTAAAGCATTCACTGTCAGTAACTGCTAAAGCAAAATGTCAGTCGTACTAATAAACCTATTAGGTATCTTAGCAAAGAGTAAAATAAATTACAAATTTAATAATATTATTGTCCAATAAATTGTATGGCAAAAATAATTTAAAACAGATCACCACAATCAATGAGGCATGTTTGATTGAATGAAGCATGGAACACATTAAAGTGACACCTTTGTATTATAATGGGAAAGTCTCATAGGTCACCAAATGCCATACATTGCTTGATGTGGGATGACACATCTACACTTCTAAGACCAACCTTTGTGTATACGGCCAGGAGTAAATTGCCAATGTAAGTAACTTGCTTATTTGTAACTACTTATAAGCTTTTAATTTACATTGTTTTATAAGCTACTGATAGTTCACACACTTCGTGCTAGTAGCCAGATTAGCTAGTCTAGCCAGATGGCTGATGCTGATACACTTATTGACCCTCTACAGCAAATTAGCTTCTGTACTTTAATCTCAACGCTTATATTGTTAGTTCCAATCTAGTATAGATTAAGCATAAAAATCTCTCATAGTAACCCTCAATATGTATACCTAAAATTGTTTAGATAATTCACAGTATTTAACAAACTGTTAAAACTATAACAACAAAAGTTACACATAATTTCCGAGCTCTAGTGATGTTATAGGACCTTATATCACATTCCTGCGGCAAAATTTTATATCAGGGCTCATTTTTGCCTAAAATTTTTGCAGTCATGGGTGTTTGAACCCGCATACACAGTGGACATTATAGTATAATTCCCACTGTCTAGTCACATATTGTGATAGACCTAATAGGACCAATCGTACAATAAACCAATACGGACGACATCTATCGGGCACAAAAGGAAATAAGAGATAAGATTAAAGGTCATAAATCGCGCTAAAATAAGTTTCACATATCATCATCCTCCTAGCGCTATCCCAGTTTCAACCTGGAGTCCGCTATCTAGTCTAACCAGATTTTGGCTGAATATTAGCTTTTCCACAGAGTGTCTGAACTCCGCAACCCGAAGGGATAGCGATATTCCATGGTTTAGACTAGTGTCAGTTTATTGAGAGGTGCTGACAACCGGGACCGGCGGCTTAACGTGCTCTCCGAGGCAGGGGACAAGCGATAATTCATTATTTATTAAGCACATAATTCCGAAACCGACTTCCGGTGCGCGCCGTGGATTGGAACCCGATACCCTCTGCATGGCAGTCTGTTGGTACCTCCACTAGGCTATCGCTGCTTTAAGTTTCAGACGTGATTGCTATACATAAAAATTTGCTATAACATCTGTCGGTCCGCGGGCACGATAATAGCGCCATCGTGCTACACGCATGCAGGTCACGGATTTGTTGCGGCTAGCCTGCCCCCCACGTGCGGGCAAGCAACCGCATAACAAGAAGAAGGCCCTTAAACCAGATCATGTAGTTTGCCGTACTTAATTGTTCACGAAGTGCTTGTTCATACATAATGTATGTTTAGGTTGTTCGTCCCCGGACGGCGCGAACAAAGTTGTTAATGTTAATAGATAAACGTAGTTTACACTTTGGTAATCTTGACTTATAGTTGACGAATAGTTTTCGACGTGATTTTGGTGTATAGGAATTCCGGGTTGCATATTAGAAAATTAAAACTTTTCTGAGCAAATTTCAAAAGAACAACGTACAAATCAACAAAGTTTAAAATAACGATGGTCATTGGTCATGTATCAAAAGTTCAGCTGACCAAAGTCTGGAATATCAATGTTTATATTATTTATTACACTATTGACCAAATCGTTAAAAGGTCAAAATGGATTACTAAATAAATTATTAATTATCAAATGGATTATGTTCTACCCGCATTAGTATGACGCCTATATAATTTTATTATCTAAGTTCTACCCGCCGTGGCCGTAGCCGTGTGGTTGACGGCATAGAATACAAGTGTCACCACCCCCTATCTTCCCGTGGGTGTCGTAAGAGGCGACTAAGGGTTAACACGATGCAAATACCATCTTTGCGTAGAGACGGAAAACTCGACATCAAACCCTATACGACTGCCTCGTTGGTCTCGCGGCATAAATGTGCGCGTGGGATCGGGAGGTCCCTGGTTTGATTCCTGGGTCGGGCAGTGTTATTGGGTTTTTCTGTCACGAAATTCTCAGTAGCAGCACGGAGTCTGGAAATGTGCCCGGTACGGCAATAGGCTCGCCCCTTATTACGTGGGACTTAAGTATATCAGGCGAAAAGTGGGTATAGAAATACACCTCTGCCTACCTCTTCGGGGTTATAGGCGTGAGACTATGTATGTATGTTCTACCCGCATTAGTATAACGCCTATATTATTTTTATTAGCAAACCGATCATGTTGTGCAAAGGCTTTCTGTATCAGACAGGCGCTATTCGCTAATATTAATATAATTTTTACCTTTTTCAGTTAATCGATTTGATAATTAATAATTCATCCAGTAATCCATTTTGACCTTTAAACGGGTACGTATAGAAACCCTAAAAATTTATAATACCTATGATTGAAATATCGACGTCCATAACACCGAAATTCAAAATACCGAAAGTTTTAAATACCGATAGTCGTTATATCGAAACATAAAATACCGATGTTCAAATGCCCGAAAGGACGAAATCCCGAATGGAAGATTTTTATTTAGCATATTTATTTATAAGAGGGTGCATAGGGTTCCCACCAAGAACTTAGGATCCCAAGCCAACCTCACCTGCAAGTGGTGCACCTGCCGATCACCGGACGAGGCTCTGGCGAACAAAATGTCCCAATAAGCGGCAATAGGCTCGCCACCTATTACGTGGGATCAAAACACTGGCGAAAAGTGGGCGTTTAATATGCCTTTGCCTACCCCTTCGGGGAAACAGGCGTGAGTCTATGTATGTATGTATGTATATTTATTTATTTGAAATAATGTCATTTGACCGTATTTTCAAATGCACTTATGTTATTTAAACTAATGTTTCACTAGACTAATAATGATTTCTTTTCTTTCGAGTGCCTAGGGTTAGGTCTGACTGTAATTCCAGTAACTAAATAGGTTATGTTAGGTTCTCTTTTGACCCTTAAACCGAAAATAGGAGCCCTGCGAAGCAGGGCTCCGTCAACTTCATCTTATTAAACTAGTGTGAAGAATGTGGACTAAGTTGACGGAGCCCTGCTTCGCAGGGCTCCTATTTTTGGGTTAAGGGTCAAAACAGAACCTAACATAACCTATTTATTTAGTTCATCGCACCTAACCCTAGGCACTAGCACTAGGGATTTTGTACTTCGGGTTTTTAAACTTGGGGATTTTAAGTATTTTTTTTTCAAATTACTTCATGTATGTATACTATTTTGAGGCACTGTTATTTTAATCATAATTTTTGGACAAATTAATGTGTTAAAATTAATGATGTACTTCAAATATAAGTATACCTACATTTAAATTAATAATTCTTAATAAGAAATCATTTGTGATTATAAAATTTGATTAGTTATGATTTGATATTTTAAAATTACATCTAGCAACTTTTGATCAGTCGTTCATTCGATGTCACATACATTGGGATTCTAAAATTTTTCTAAATAAAACATTTGGTCATTTAAATTTTGTTATTTCGTTTATTGTTCTTTTGAAATTTGCTCGAAAAAGTTTTGATTTTTTAATATGCAACCGAATTCCGTTAATGTATCTACGTCTTCAACACCAACCTTAAGTAGTTTTACTTTACACATATATACAATGTATATCATTTTTCGATTCAAGCACTACAGGCTGAATCCATTTTCTTTCTGATTTGACTTTCGTTGCTAACTTTTATAAAAGCCAATTATTGAACTACTTAAACAGCAATCAACTTATACCTACTTATTATTAAATTACAAACACACGTATTATAATTCATAATATGCCATACCTTAAGCATTTTGGAGAGCAGTGTCTATGTGTTAAATGAATTTAATCTATTCATACTATATGCTCGCTTTCGCTTCTAAGCCTAAAACTTTTCCGAAATTCAAATTTGGCTTTAGACATACGATTTTATGTTGAGGATTAACAAATTACTACTATTAAATATCTATATAAATATATACGCGTAGTGCGTATGTATTTATGGCATCAACGAGAAAATGTGACCATTTGCTCTCAATATGTCTTTGTAAATGAAAAAAATTACGACGAAACTCGTCTTGTTATACAAGCAAAGCTCTTTACCAGTTCCTAGGTATAAAAATGTGTTCATTCGGCTTTTTAGTGGCATGACAAAATCTTTGTAAGGGTAAGACTAAATCTGGAACATTCTAGAAAAAGGTCGGATTGAGAGTACCTAAAGACGAACGAGCTTGAATGAATAATGTGACGGGAGGGAACAACGCAAAGTATTTCAGGTTCGTAGTTACTAAAAATCTATTGTGACTATGTATACAATAGTCTATAGACAGGATAATGTGTTAGAAATCGTAAGGAGCAGATTTTAGGGATAAAATTTGTTATTTTAGACCTACACCGTTTGGTAAGTTTTTTTATTTTAATATTGTTTGAAGTTGTTGTTGGTAGCGCAGTTTAATATTGTTATAAAACAACATGCGAAAATATTTAGCTGTTTAATTAGTGCTACTAATAGTATTTATTTAGCTTTTTACAAAGACACTTACGCACCAGGACAATTTTTGAGGCGCAACGTACCCTACAACTATTCAAATAGCCAACTCAAACAACAACCAGAATAAGACCAATTTGTGGATCACATACAGCGTAGTCATCTGGGAATCATGGCCATGACAAGCGTCGCACTGACAAAGGCGGTACGACCACTCAAGCTATTACACCATCGTCAAACAGCCTTTTGTAGTCAACCCCTTGGTAAAGGTTTTGGAATCGAGTTTTCTTTTCCCAAAACTACAATTCGCTTCGTATATACATCATACTACACCAACGCAATGAAATGAAGTAGAATAACTTTGTATTATTAATGTCACGACACGTCACTTCGCCATACGTGCAAATTAGCATCCCAACTGTGTAAACATCCGTACCTAAAGCTTGAAAAAAGCTACTAAACAATAACCTAAATTAAGTTCAATACAATAACCTGCAAATGATTATTCATTCATCATTACCCCGTAACCCCATTAAAGGTCGCACACCTTTAAGCTTATACCCTTAATATATAAGACGTGCACATCATGGAGTAATATGTTCTCAATATATTACTTGAGGGAATATCAGACTGCTATAAATTTCTCTTCGATATACGAAAAACTTTTTTCATACATTCTGCTAAGGTGAGTGAAACTCGAAGAAGTCTACATATTTTATTTATTTTTTAGACTTAAAATGTTTTAAGAAAGTTCATGTTCAGCAACTTATTGATCAAGAAAGTGAAGAGGTAATAAATTTGTTATAGTAAAACTCCATACGCTGTAAATAAACTTGATGAACAGTGCATTGAAAATGTATTTTAGCTACTTTTGATATTATACAACCTCAATTTATATTTTTATAGCTTTAGATGGCAAATGTGGCGTCGACGCAGCTGATGGTAAAGACAGCTATGTCGTAAAATGGCTGCATTCTGTTACCATTAAAGATTAACCTAAGAAAGCATATTGCAGCATTATTCAGCTAAGAGACGTAGAAAGATCCTTGGTTATAGAGAGTGTCAGTAGTGTTGAAGTCTGCAGTTGGTAGTTAGTGCAAAACTGGTCAGCCAGCAGCAGCAGTATCTTTGACTCCCACCCAAATCAAATCTTCGTATTATAAGCACGGTGATTTGTTCGGACAATGAGTGTTTTTTAATTACGATTTTTATGTATTTGATATGTCGGAAACCAAGTCTATTAACTCTCAAAGTTCATATTTAAACCATTAAATTTCAAATCCCAAGAATACAAAGTCAAATAAAAGCTATCATCGTGCTTTCGTCGCAACAAACTAATGACGTGTGCACTGCACACTGCGGTGCGAATACTTTCATATATCTGTCTTTATGATCCACATCCAGGTCACAGTAGCCTCCAATAAATCATAGCGCATCGCGATTTCGTTCCAAATAATCCGCTTAGGTGTCATGGCGATAGGGGGGACTATTTGAATTAGAATTGCGATAGTTTTGGCGATAAAACTTTTGAAGAGCTTGTAAGCTAATGTTGTGTAACATAGCAAGGATGTGTAGGTCCTTTATTTTTCTTAAACTTATTTAAAAAATATTTTGATCAATGTAATAATTGTTATATTAGTTACATATTCACATGCTAATTGTCACGACGACATGTCTGAGCGGACTGTCTGCCCGGCAGGAATAACTTTTCCACATAATTATACACATGAAGACGCGTCAGCATTCATATTAGTAGTTATATCACTAGAGAGATAGGTAGTTTGAGTGCGTTTTAAGCTATTACCGTAGAGTTAAGCAGTCTATCAAGTATGACTCCCAAAAATAATTGAAATTAAACTACAGTTTACGGATTTTATCGCGTTGTATTGGTTTCACTAAGTTATTACATTTGAAACTAAAGATCTAGAAACTATATTTTTAATTTATTACTAGCCGACGTTTCGAATTCTTTACAGAATTCATGTTCACGGCAGACTGAGGTGATATTTGTCTTTTTCTTGAATGTATAAGTTATCTCAAAGTACCCGAACATTTTTTCCAACTACTGGTGTTACTATTTACGCAGAATGAGCTCACAGTGTCCTTAGGTCTTCTGGTGACTTTGTCCTTCTTGGGTTTCATTAGCCTTATGACAGGGTCCCAAGCTGGAGGAACATTCCAACCATCTTCCCTATTGAAATTAGGGTGTTTTTTAATTTCAATAGCCTCTCGTATCATCTTTGGAAGAAAACGATGTTCTTTTGCGAGTATCTGTGGTTCATCAAATCGCAGGTAGTGGTTGGGTCCTTGTTCCACATGTTCACACACAGCAGACTTTGTTGAGCGTTTATGTTTTATGTCAGCTATATGTTCTTTGAGTCGAATGCCTATGCTTCTCTTGGTTTGTCCAATGTATGAGAGCCCACATTCACAGTCAATTTTGTAGACACCGGCCTCTTGCAAGGGTAACTGACACTTGACAGATGGTAATAATTGACTGATCTTCGTTGGCGGCTTGTAGTAAGTTTTGATAGAAGCTCGCTTCAAGATGAAGTGTAACCTTGGAGGCAGCGATAGCCTAGGCTATCGCTGCCTCCAAGGTTACTGAATGTAATACCAATTAAATATAAAAGGTTTGTTTAACCACTTACATAAAAGGATAGGCATATTCTATGGTATGTACCACTTAAGGTTTGTTTCAGCTTACCTGCTCACTATAACGAGTGCCGTTATAGATTTTCTCGGCAGTCAGGACCAATGGCCTTATGTGCTCTCAGAAGCTCGCAGAGTATGACCAAAGATTTTAAAAGAAGAGTGTCCTATCCACATACCTACTTATCCCAAGAATCGTAACAAATATTTATGATTAAATAAAAGTAAACTTAATTTTATTCTAAAACAAATTGTTCTAATCCATAGTACCTACATAGTTTTCGAATTTATTTATTGCAATTGTGATTACAGCTGTCTACCCCATACATGGATAACACCTTCCATAAGTCCTTTCTATTCACCCTATCATAAGCCTTTTCCAAGTCTGTGAACGCGCAATACACCTTCTGGTTTATTGCCAGACATTTTTCGGTGACGCAGCGCAAGGAAAAGACTTGATCCGTACATCCCATTCCCTTCCGAAATCCCGCTTGCGCGTCCCATATCTTGTCATGCGTCACATTTGCCACTCTGTCAATCAAAATTCTGGCATACATTTATCCAACTACACTAAGAAGGCTGATTCCGCGATAATTTTGACATTCCTGCGAACCTTTGCCTTTATATATTGGGACAAGCACTGCCTTCGTCCAGTCATCGGAAACTTGGCCCTGTTTCCAGCATAGATTAAAAAGGCGATGCAGCAGGTTAACTATGAGTCCGTCGCCAGCCTTCAACATTTTAGTCGTCACTCTATCACACCCAGCAGACTTGCCTGACCTCATACCTTTTAACGCTTTCATAACTTCATCCATTCCAATTTCATCACTAGGGCTCACAAACATATCTGTCATCTCTTCTTGTTCTATTTCACTCACATCTTTCTCAAATAAGCTCTCAAAATAATTCTTCCAGAACTCTAGTATCTTTCTTTCTTCATTCATGACTTCACCTCTTTCGTTTCTAATCACTTTCATCGATGTATTCATATTTTTACCCCGCACTTCCTTCACGAGTTTCCAAAAGAGTTTTATATTCTCTCGGAAACTTGCGCCAAATTGTTCCTCAAATTTCTCCTTTTTCTCAATTTTCTTTCTCTCTATACATGCTTTTACTTTAGCTTTCACACATCTATATTTCATCTTCATTTCTTTGACATTATCTTCATTCATACCACCGCTTACTCTATTCGTTGCTTCTATTGCTAGAATATCCAGCCATGCTTTTTTCTTTTCATCAACCATTCTTCTAGTTTCATCATCCCACCAGTCAGCTGTCTCGCAATTCTTCCTTCTTCTTTTACTCATACCGCATACATCTTCAGCACATTTCACAATATTGGTTTTAAAAACCGACCATACTTCACTCACACTTTCCTCATTTACAAGACTCCAGCTTTTATCCATCCGTTCGCCCAATTGCTTTTTGTACATCTTTTTCACACGCTTTTCTTTCAATCATTCCACTTTTAAAGGTTCTAATTCTGTAGTTGAACCTTTATCTCTGTGCCACCAGCGTTTGAAAAGGCCACTAATTCTACTTATTACCAGATAGTGGTCCGTGCCGACATCAGATCCGCGATAAGCTCTGGTGTCCACTACTTTCATTCTCATTCTTTCATCGACTATCACAAAGTCTATCATGCTCTTTAACATAACATTTCCTTCCTGCTTTTGCCACGTGTACATATGTACCATTTTATGCTGAAACCATGTATTCATCACTGACAGACCCATCTCGACACATAAATCTAATAAGTACACGCCGTTGTCATTTACACTCTTATCTCCAAACGTCCCAAGTACATTTTCATACCCATCACGCTTCACTCCAACCCTTGCATTAAAATCTCCAAGCATGACAACACGTTCATTCCACTTACGCAATAACATAACTTCTCTCATTTGTTCCCAAAATTCCTCTCTTACCGCCTTACTATAGGAAGAGTCCGGAGCGTATACACCTATCAAAAATATAGGTGTCAGGCCTACTTTCATCCGGACCTAGATAAGTCGCGGACTTACGCACTCATACTCTCGCATGCATTCTGCCATTCGCTCTGAAAGAATTATACAGACGCCTTTACTGCCATGTTCTTCATCGGTAACTCCCGACCATATCTCGGTGAACGGGCCGCGCGTCAGCATATCTTTCCCCTTGCGCTTTGTCTCATTCACACACAAAACATCTAGTTTCCTTTCATTCATTACTTCGTAAACATCATCCAGCTTCTCATTCATTCCTCCTCTAACATTCAACGTTGCAAATCGGCATTCTGCTGCCCACTTTCCTTGACTTCATTCAGGACATATAAAAGGTATTTTCACCTCAGCAGCTCAAACATGCCGCTTTTGCTGTGAGACAACAGTGAACAAAATGCGATTTTGATTCGAGCGTGAGTCAAAGTAGCTTTTTAATTTTTCAGTCTTCAGTGCCATGAATTGACATTGTTCAGCCATAAATTTGATACATTCGAATTTTACTGTGCTCTGTCTCTTTCACACTCATATAAAAAAGCGAGTGAAGAAAACAAACCCCTTCGATATCCGATTTTGGAATTTGACCTCAAAGAAAAGACGTTCGGAAACGCATAATACCCTAATATTTAAAGATATTTGTAATAAAGAAATTATGTTTTTTTTAATGTTATTGTTTATATGTTTAATTTATTTATGGATTTTAATAAAAATAAGTCTAATTAATAGTATAAAATTGGTATTTAACCAATATTTTTTATTTGGAATTTCAACAATGATACATTTGAAAAATAAACACCAGGGACGCGCTATCAAAACGCGATTTAAAAAAATTGCGGGAATAAAAATTTCGTTGATGCTGATAGCGTAACGTGTTATATGTAAACGTTATTTCAATCTGTTCCTGTTCATTTCTGTGTCTTCTAAGTAATATGGGTTCTCACTACTGAGGTGAAAGTTATGTGTGCTATACGAGAGCAAAGTTTTTTGCATCTCGTGCTGTTGAGTCTCTCACGACGCGTAGGATTCTAACTTTGAAGCACTCGCAATGCTCGTGAATCAATCATAGAATCCTTCTCTTACTCGGGACTCAAAATCAGCTCTCGAAACAAAAAACAACTTTGCTCTCTTCTTGCACAAATAACTATTTACTTTTTCGATTGGAACTCCTTACACTTGCAATTTAGTATAGCAAGAGTCGTAAAGTTTTTAAAACAGCAAACAAGTTTTGATAACCTAATATTCTATTCAGTAGCATCTTGCCACATAACGTTGTCTATTATCGATATATTATTTATCAGAGCAAGCTCATTCCTATGGACCTTCATTACTCGTTGTCATGCATTAAAAGCGTCTATATTATAGACGTGACCGATTTGCTAATATACTTGAAATTGTCTACGAACCGAAGTAGTGGCGGCGTATGTCGATAGTTTGTAAATGTTTGAGATAGTGTTGTTATCTGTCGATATTAAAGAAGTAAAATTTGGTTATTACTATAGTTTTAGATCCATAAGTTAAATATTCTTGTCACTAGTATATCAAGGAATATTTTGAGGTAAGTACGATGTTTCTTATGAAAAAGTCAACCATGACGAAATTTTGAAACCTGGTAATAGATACTTTCTTCTTAATTTCGTAAAGCAGAGCAAAAGATCGATAACAAATTCAATAGTACTCTCTAGCCTACGACTCCACTCACATATTCTTATTAATTACCATTAAATTTTCTAAATATGTTATGGCCAAATAATTTTAGTAAAGTCAAATCACTATCCATCCTAACTCTTCTCCTATCACCTTCATACATAAGGCAAAACGAGTTTTTAATAAGATAAGTAATATAATGCCTTAACGAACAAGCAGCGGCAACTTGTAATGAGTTTTTTGTTTTACCCTAAACATACTACAATATGCGTCATAAAGGACACACGAACTCAAAACAACAATTCAACATGCAGGATCTCACAAAGTGATGTCTCATTTGAATAGTGTCCCCACGACTCTGGTTTAAGTTTGAGCCAAGATTAGTCAAGACCTAAAAGTCTACTAGGTGCAACCGGGATAACGCTAGGACAATGATGATGTTGACTTTTGATGATGTGGTAAACGGTTCTTTCTAAATCCAATATGTCCTCCATAAAGCCTAACAGAAAATAATTACAAAATATGTTGGTCAAATCCCAACTAATAAAGTACCTACGAAACACATTCAACATTCGAAACTAATTATTATTCCAATAAACTTCACAATTGATGACGAGAATTCTGAAAATGAGAAACTAATTAGAGCGGTTGCCAAATATTTATAAATTAATGCCGCGAACTTGGTTTTGAAATTCATCGATAATGTATCGATATTACGGGCACAGCGCTACGAGGAAGTTATCGATAAGTTATTTCGCCGGAGGGTGCGAGGCTTGTCTTTGCTCTCAGACTAAACCTAGTTAGTTAAGAGCATGTGACGTCTAACCCAAACTCTGCCTCCATTGTTTGCGGTTATTAAATTGTGTAAAGGGGAGAAGGAATGGGCAAAAATTGGGATTAAATTTTCTCCGACTCACTTGACACGACAGCAAAATGTTTCAACTGGGAGTTTATGAAGCGGTCCATCATTTTGTTTGGGTGTAATGTGTTGTTGCTATTCACTATATTAGGGGAGGCTTTCCTCAATATTTAACCTGTGGATCATATTATACAGATTACCAGCCACACGTCCCGGTTCCGCTTGCGTACTTTGATAAAATGTATGATTTGCACAAAACCTTTACAAATTACATTTCAAATCTTTCTATAGTTGAAAACATTTAGTAGTTTTTGAGTTCCTTGCAATCAGACATACAAAAAAACGCGGCGGAAGACTTTGTTTTATAATGTGTTAGGATGTGAATATAATTATTATCTTCTTTTATATTATATGACTAGTCGACGCCAGCGGCTTCGCAAGCAGATATTTTCGAATTTCCCGTTTTGCCTGATCCCGTGGGAATGTCAGGAAATCCCGTCTTAGTGCACCCCTACGGTGCCCAAGGAACATACATGCTAAATTTCATCTTCTTACGACCAGTAGTTTCGGCTGTAGCGTGTCTGTCAGTCAGTCAGTAACGCAAGGATTTTATATATTAAGATTATTTGGCAGTATTGTAACAAAATATTATAATATAATACAATTATAGTATTTCCCCACATTTCACTTGCTAGCTTACGTAATATATTATATACTGGACAAACATTAATTTTAAATTATGATAATGTTGGAACAAAAAGCTTCAAGGATTAAAGTACACGTCATGTCTGTCCGAATTTATTTATATATCTAATTTTATTTAAAAGAGCGTTGAAATACATAATACAAAAGTAATATTATAATAATATATTACCATAAGAGTAAGCAGCTTTCTTAGGTCTACACAGTTGAACAACACCTTAAAATACACAATGACGAATATGAACGCGCGAACTGTAATCATAAACTCAAAATCTTTCACATTAAAAAATAATTTCAGCACGATCAAAATAGATTGTAACTAAATCAGTAAAATGTACTTAGTTTAATCTCAACGTTTATTATAGGCATTGTACAATACCAAAACATAGTTTCACAAACAAAGATGAAACATTAAACATTTTCCCAAGCTTGTAAAGTTGGTATTGAAAGTAAGTATTGAAAATCTGAAAGGAGCGTGTTCCTTTCACTGTGAATAGTAAATAACTGAAAATTGCTTCTGAATATAATATCAAAGCGAACTTTTCTTATTACATTGTTACTATAACTGTTCAACAGAGGTATTATTCTACGCTGAAAGCTTAAGAAATAATAGTTTAATGAGATTCGTAATCAGCTAACCGAAAATTATTCAAAGTGTGTAGCAATAATATTTATTACTTGTAGCACGTTTAGGTTATGACGCAAAGTAGTAATCACTAATAGCGCCAGATGGAGCGGGCAGATACCTATGTAGCCTATTTATTAGTCTCTGAAAACAAGAACTAGTCTGACAGTATTAACTATTTAAAATTGGAACGCTGTCAATGCAGTGAGTTTAGTGACACTATCAGCTGTTTGAAATTCCATTTATATTCCATCCAACCTTCTTTATTTTGTTCTATTATTTTTTGGTTGACGCTATCACCAGCCAGCAATTGGAATAATAAAATTTCGTGTGTGCCAGTTAAACCTTCATCGCAGATGCGTTAAAGATACTTGATTGTGTCCAATATAAAATAGGCTACATACCTATTATCTGCCACCATTTACTATTCAAATCCATTTCTTTATCCGCTATCACAAACAGGCCCTACTACAATCCTTTCACAAGTCGGTCTATCTGTCGAGCACAGTGCCTTCCATAGCCTTACACTGAACCAACCGGCGAGGAATTTTAAATTACAAAGACGCTCCGCAGTCTGATCGCAAGTAGTCGTTAGTTGCAAATGGACAGAAGTGCTACTCACTGTAAAATCGTACATTTAATCATCTTTATGGATGATAAGTTGCTTGTAGAAGATCAGGCTTTGTATTGTTTAAGTTGGAGCTTCGAATTCTGTTTTAAAATTTTGAACGCTTAAGAGCTACGAATTCTTTTTAAATGCTGAATGCAAAAGGAATTTAATCTACTTGGTAGTAAGCGAATATCTGACTATTATTGTGAAATCCTGGCTTGTATTTTTTTTTTCATTTTATATAATAACCTGCTAATTACAACTACTGTGCTAAAATTTGCTTTAAATACAGAGTTAGCGAAGAAAGTTTAGATGAGACGAGAAGTAGTTAAGGCCATAGCCTTAACTACTTCTCGTCTCATCTGGATTCAAGGGGCGTTCAGCATGCTGATTTGTCCCCTCCCAAATGTACAATGAGTTGATCTTGAAACGGACGAATCAACGCAAAGCTGGCAGGGCAACGAAGTAAAAAAAAATTGCAGTTATGCAGCGGACTATCATTTGTCCCAATAGTTGAACCTCAAGCAAACAAAATCGCTTAAAACTATCCAATAATAATCTACGATTAAAATACAATTGACCTACAAGATAATTGTATTTTTCAGCTTAGAAATAAGCGGCCTTTTTAACAATCACCTTACATTATCAAAACGATTAAATGAACAAAGCATTTAGCTATATCGGGTTATAATATACTGAAATTTATATAAAATATGTCAGACATGAAAGACAGCTGACCTCGGCAAAATGTGGCGACGCGTTCAGCTTTTTCTACAATAAAATTATGGTTACTATTTTTAAAGCATCATAATTTTCTATGAATATTTTTCTACGGGTTCCACGATAAAATACAATATAATCGATTTTAAACTTTCGCGATTTATATACATCATACAATATTATTTAGCGGGTCTTAGTCGCGATAATTTGTTTATTTCATGCATCATGAAGGACAACAAGCAACACATAGAACGATTCGCAGACAAATTGAACTCCATACATCCGAACATCCGGTTTACATTTGAAATGGAGGTAGACGGATCGCTACCCTTTCTCGACGTCAAAGTGACGGTGAGAGCATTAGCTCTCACCGTCACTTTGACGTGTATACAGTGTGTCCAAGTGTACCATTAGGTACACTTGGACACACTGTATACAGAAAACCGACACACACCGACAGGTATCTCAACGCCTGCTCGCATCATCACCCGCGACATTTGGAATCCGTAGCGACCTCGTTAGTGAACAGAACCTATGACCTCTGTGACCCTGAACACTTAAACAGTGAATTGTCACATGTTCAGGAGGTACTAAGGCGCAACGGATACAAAAAGGAGATACCCCGTCGGAAGAGGAAGGACCGCAAACCTGAAGTAAGCAGAGTGCCGGCTCACATGCTTTATATCAAGGGAGTGACGGACGAAGTTGGAACAGTACTACAGAAATACTCCATCAAGACTGTATATAGTCCCCTCTCCAAGGTAGCACACAATCTGCCAACTCCAAAGGACGTAATTCCTCTACAAACACCAGGCGTCTACAAGGTCGATGCAGTTGTGGTAATGCCTATATTGGACAGACCAAACGAACGATCGCTGGAAGGGTCAAAGAACATATCACAGCTGTCAAAAATCGACAAATTAATAAATCTGCCATAGCTGAGCATTTGCTGGAATCTGGACCAAACCACTGGATAGAATTACATCAACCACGAGTCTTATGCACCGATCGCCACTATTACTCCAGGATAGTACGTGAAGCGGTTGAAATCAAAAAACATAGAAATTTCAACCGGGAGGACGGATACAGACTATCGACCACTTGGAACCCAGTTATCAACAAATGCAAACAACGCCGCAGTAACACAACTCATCAGTGTGTAGACGTCATAAGTGTAGTGTGTCTAAGTACCGACAGTGCGGATATAACTAAAAATATCAAAAATACAAAACAAGTGAGGGTAGCTGCCGAAACCCGCGCTTCACAAGGACGGCGCTGAGCTGACATCAGTCCCTCCGCGACCACAACCGTTGCAAGCCGGTAGAAACGTAGGAGAATAACAGAGGTATTTATGCCTTGAAATAAACAAATTTTCGCGACTAAGACCCGCTAAATAATATTGTATGAAAATACAATATAATGCATGTTTACCATAATTATGAACCGCACGTCATACTTAAATAAATGCTTGATCATTCCTTTTTTAGATCCCCACCCGCGAAATTGGTTCTTGAAAAGTTGCCAAGGAAGTAACATGGTGCAACCCTGTCGTATATCATATTCATAAATAGGAAAGTCTCTGCCACTAGTTCTAGAAATGAAAAAAGATAATATTATGTTTCGCCACGGATTACACCAGCCGTAATCCGAAGCGTATTTTGGGACAAATACGAGGTAAGAAAATTTATTTTAAATAATTACACAATTACGAGCCGTTGCAAATCTCTTCAATGAAAAATAGTACTTATAAAAATCGAGAAAAATTAATAATACTATTCTGCAAACACAAATGGATGGTAATTTTAATGGCTTATCTTAGTGGTTACACGAACTCGAAAGCAACTATATTACAGCTAGCTGTACTTAAAATCCTATCCAAATCACGATTTAATATAATCTAAAACGATTTATTTCCTCTTCAAAATTTTAGTTTAGTGAACCAATATGAAAGAATCGCAAAACAGCCTTAAAAAAAACCCCCTTAATTCTACCGAAGCCACAGTCATCCGTGATAAGCCGAAAATCCCTGTAGAGTAAATAAAACAGCATGATTAGTTATATCGGTGGTAGGTAGTAGCTAATAACTTTGGTAAAGAGGGCTGAGGCATCGCCATTTAACGTTTTATCTCGGTAGACTGGCACTCAGCAGATGCTGGGTACACGTTGCAGAAATGTACTTCAAGGTGGCGCAAGTCATAGGAATATGCGGCGCTTCTTTTTTTTTTATAGACACATGCTCTTATCCCCTGTATCTTATCAAAGTAACAGTATTTATTCATTTAGGTCACAATAGCTAATGAACTTATTTTTTTAAAGTAAATTAATATTAAATTAGTCTACATTTACATTTAGTGTCTCTTTCGCAAAGTAAGGGCGTAGAACCACGAGAAAGAACAGGCAATAAAACTCATGGTCACTCTTTTCCAACGCCAGTTTGTTTAATATCCAGCAGGCAGGGTGTAATATTTCGCTCACATTTCGCCATGTTTCGTACATTGCCAGACTCCATGCTGCTACTGAGAATTCGGAAAACTCGTAAGAAGTCAAAAGCATGAAAATCTTTGGGACAAAAATGAGACATCACAATTTTGTTAAAGTTGGATCGAAACACTAAATTAGTATCGCAGTGATTTTCTTTTACGGTTGTTTGTCTATTATCCGAACGGCTAATGTATTGATGATCACTTTTTTCACTAGTAAACACAGCTCATTATTAATGATTTAATAATAAGCCGTTAATGAATCCTGTGATGTCACAAGCTTTCCCCTAATGGAAACTAAAATCAGCATAAATGACAGTCACTCTTTTTAGAAACAAAAGCTACTAGCTCATCTCACGTAACACGAAAAAGTAATATAAAAGATCATTCTAAACATTTGTTACCCTCAGAAGCTTGTCACTTGTAATTCCCGCTGGCTAGTGATGTCTGTTCTCGGTACGGGCCGTTTATTCATTATTCACTTCGTCGACGTTCCGTTATACGCGTTACTAGTTTGCGTCACCGTCACTATATTCACTACAGTTTGACTCGCACGTTTACGTGTCACGGAGCGGAGTTATTGCACATCGTGACGTCACATGAAGAAAAATGGTGCGGTCTAAGATATTTGGATGATGCAGACGTTTAAGAATAAATAATGACATATAGTTTATTAGATAAAAATAGGTATATTTACGACCGTTTTAAGTGGAGATATACGCGTTCACTCAAGAAGTAAACTAAAATAAACACAAGTTGAAACTTAAGTATCTGGCACTGGAGACACGACGTCAAAACATGAATTTAGTAGTTTGTGTACGTGGTTCCGTCCGGAGAGTATCGGTAATCTTAAAAAAAGTAGTCATACTGCTCTGATGTATACTTATAAGTTATATTTGTAACTGTGAAGTTTCATTTAATCCGCTACGTGGATTTTGCATGCAAGAGCAAAAATTATCCATCATAATTTCGTTTTTCATACTCATAGTAGCAGGACCAACGTAAAAATATGACGACACTACTCACAGTCACAATTTATAACACACTCGCTTGCCATTGGCGAGTCAACGCCAACGATACAAATTACAAAGCCAATATTGGCTCACACGTAATGCAGTAGATGCACAACACCCGATCATCCTTTGTTAAATCCAAAGCGGAGAAAAACGTGGCTCCATTCTGTTACTGAATAATTCGTATTTTCGCTGCCAAGTTAGATACACTGAATTTAAGAGAATTCTTTAGTCTTCTTTTGAACTTGTAAAGCTTTCTGTGCGGTCTGTAATAGATAGACAATAACTTATTTAGTAGATTGTACTACACATTTGACTCGGTTAAATGATCTGTAGGACACAATACAATATATTTTTATTTTTTACTAGCTGTGCCCGCGGCTTCGCCCGCGTGGAAGTCGGTATCCTTTAAATATCCCTTTCTGTGGCCTTCATAATATAAAATAACATAATGATCGGTTGATGAAACTCACACTCATATTTAAGTTTCTTACTTACTGTATTAGAAAAGTAGTAACTTGCACCTGCCACCTAAATTCTTAGCTTTATCTTTTAATAAATACTATCTTGCTGGATTACATAATTATTCATTAATTTGAATCTTTGCACTCAAAAAGTTACACTCGAATAGTAAGTCTACGATGCTCTACTAAGTAATACAAGCTGTAATGCTGTGCAAAATAATAATTTTAAGTAATACCCCTAGATGGCACCACTGGCAAAATTAAAAGTCGGTGTTAAGATCCAGAGCTGACAATATAAATATTAGAAAATAAGTAAAAGCAGACTTTTGCCCAAATTGAGTCCAAATCACTTGATAGCTAGTGTGGATGTATGTATGTTTTAAATTGCGATTGCGATAACTTTTGATAGAATAAACGAATTGTGATAAACTAAAGACTAAATGAGTCGACTAATGACGACTAAGTCTTTGACCAGTGTGTGTTGCCAGTGATGACTTACGGATCAGAGACGTGGTCGCTCACTATAGGCCTTATCAGAAGGCTCAAGGTTACTCAGAGGGCGATGGAGAGAGCTATGCTAGGAGTTTCCCTGCGAGATCGAATCAATTTGGATGTTTTCAAGCTTCTGGACTGGAATGGACTCGGCATCAACATCAACGGCGAGTACATCACTCACCTTCGATTCGCAGACGATATCGTAGTCATGGCTGAGACCATGGAAGACCTAGGCACAATGCTCGATGTCTTCTGTAGAGTCTCCCAACAAGTAGGTCTTAACCTATATATGCCCAAGAGGACAAAAACGACCCAACGGTACATGTTCAGTGGCATAGCGCCATAAATAAAAACCGTATATTATTTTCATAGTTTAACGCTATCTACGAGTTGTCGGAAGAACTACCTACGTTGTAAGAGCGTTACATTATGCAAAACTAAAGCAATAACAGTTGAAAATTAGGAGAAAAGTAGGGACACGTTTTTTTGGTCGAAAATTTAAGACCTTCGCTGACAAAAATGTAAGTACTTATTTATTTGCTTGAAATCTTGCAATTATTGTTAATGAATTAATAAAATGAATATATTTTGTATGTTGGTAACATATCAAATCTGTTCAGGACTATCTATTTTTGCTAATTTTGGGTGAAATGTTTGTTAGGGTCGAAATCGACCCCTTGGGCAAAAATGATACAGAGTGTACTTCTTTTTCGCAGGTCACGGCGCGTGCTCTCAACGCATGAAATTGCTGATGTCTTGGAGAATTTGACTAATAGTGATGATTTTGGTAGCGTTGACATATATTTGGACCCGCCTTTAGGTGGTAAAATATCCGACGGTGACTCAGGGTACGAAGAATGTTATGATATTGCGAGCTTTAGCCGTCATTAGCTTCTTGCCCCAGATGAGTTGATATTACAAGGCAATGAAGAATCCAGTATCAACATTACAGAGAATATATCCATTCAACAACCGGTGGTTGAGGTTCCTTTGGATATCCATCCAATCACTCCCCCCACTAGTCGCAGTGCATCTCATCAGTCGATAGAGAGAAAGTAGTATCTAGGTCTTTGCGGGTTGACGGCATAGAATACAAGTGTCACCACCCCCTATCTTCCCGTGGGTGTCGTAAGAAGCGATTAAGGGATAACACGATGCAAATACCATCTTTGCTTAGAGACGGAAAACTCGACATCAAACCCTATACGACTGCCTCGTTGGTCTCGCGGCATAAATGTGCGCATGGGATCAGGAGGTCCCGGGTTCGATTCCTGGGTAGGGCAGTGTTATTGGGTTTTTCTTTCACGAAATTCTCAGTAGCAGCACGGAGTCTGGAAATGTGCCCGGTACGGCAATAGGCTCGCTCCTTATTACGTGGGACTAAAGTATATCTGGCGAAAAGTGGGTGTAGAAATACACCTCTGCCTACCCTTTCGGGGATAAAAGGCGTGACGATATGTATGTATGTATGTATGCTTCACAGTGTGCTACCTCCAAATCGAAGAAAAGTTCAAAAAACTCAATAGGCTCACTTTCAGCCGACAATGTTGTTACTGCTCGTGGTGGTGATGCTGACCACTCAATTTCAGATTGACGTAGGTTCCGTTTGATTAATTTCCTTTGTGCATCAAAGGAAAAAAGTTGTGCATTACTACGTTATCGGCTCGATGTATGACTGCGGCTACTGAAGGGAGTGATTGGATGGATAACCAAAGGAACCTCAAACTCTGGTTGTTGAATGGATATATTCTCTGTAACGTTGATATTGGATTCTTCATTGCCTAAAGCTCGCAATATCATTACATTCTTTGTCCCCTGAGTCACCTTCGGATATTGTTCCTCCTAAAGGCGGGTCCAAATATAGGTATGTCAACGCCACCAAAATCATCACTATCGGTCAAATTCTCCAAGACATCAGCAATTTCATTCGTTGGGAGCACGCGCCGTGACCTGCGAAAAAGAAGTACACTCTGTATCATTTTTGCCCAAGGGGTCGTTATCGACCACCTGAAAAAAAGTGACTTCCAGGTACTGAAACTGAAATCTACTAGTTTTCAGTTTAATTACTTCCATTAGAGACAACAATATCCAAAATTCATTAAAATTGGTGATCTAAATATTTCTGGGCATATATGGGTTAAGATGAACATGGACAAGACGAAAATCATGTCGAACGTCCATGTTGTACCTGCTCCTATTCAGGTTGGGAACTCTACGCTCGAAGTTGTCGACAGGTATATCTACCTGGGACAAGTAGTCCAATTAGTTAGGTCCAACTTCGAGAAGGAGGTCAATCGTCGAATCCAACTCGGTTGGGCAGCGTTCGGGAAGCTACGACATATCTTCTCGTCCGATATCCCACAGTGTCTCAAGACGAAAGTCTTTGACCAGTGTGTGTTGCCAGTGATGACTTACGGATCACAGACGTGGTCGCTCACTATGGGCCTTATCAGAAGGCTCAAGGTCACTCAGAGGGCGATGGAGAGAGCTATGCTTGGAGTTTCCCTGCGAGATCGAATCAGAAATGAGGAGATCCGCAGTAGAAACAAAGTCGCCGACATAGCTCTCCGGATAGCCAAGCTGAAGTGGCAGTGGGCAGGGCACATAGCTCGAAGAACCGATGGCCGTTGGGGCAGAAAGGTTCTGGAGTAGCGGCCACGTACCGGACGACGCAGCAGAGGGGGCCTCCCCGCAAGGTGGACCGACGATCTTGTCAAGATCGCGGGAGGAGGTTGGATGGCGGCTCAAGACCGGTCTGTGTGGAGAGCCTTGGGGGAGGCCTATGTCCAGCAGTGGACGTCGTTTGGCTGATATGATGATAATGATGAAAAACTAAATGTTAACCAAAGACACAAACTATGCGTTTGTCACTATCGCGATACAAACGATTTAGCGTGTTGCTTGAATTCAAGTCTATTAAATTTATTGAATGACACTGCTAGGCTCCCATAGGTGATAGCGTGATGATTGTTGTTCAAGGTTGTAATCGGGTCTTCAGGCAATATATTGGTGAAAACCGCGTCAAAATCCGTTCACTTGTTATTGCGTGATAAATTAACAAACATACAGACAGACAGACAGACAGACAAACAATAATTCAAAAAAAATTGTTTTGTGTTCTATATCGATAACATGTCACAGTCCAATAGAAATTTGGCAAAAATATTCAATGTACAGACAAAGTGCTCTTTGGGTTTTATTATAGTATAGGTTGCAGCAATTTTTTTATTTGTACCGCAGAACTTCATGGTTCTTGTCAAACGCACTAAGAGTACTGTGAAATACTTTAAAATATTATAATCCGTCTCATTGAACGATATCAATTACGGCGCCATACAATAAAACAGCTTTGTTGAAGGATTCCGTGGCCTCAAATTTTAAAGTTTAGGAATTGCCGTCGTCTCTAATGAGAATTGATAAAAGTTTTTTATATGGAGATAGTCAGGCTGAAGAGCGGACTCCTATCAATTGTCTTTGTGGTGTGCAGCCATTTAGTTTAGGACATTTAAAGATAAAAAAGCAAGGTCTTTAGATTTATAAATAAACTTATGTAAGCGACTATAAACAAAGACTACAAAACACTTGTAGTTACCAGATTGGTCGCAACACAAAGTCGGGCGTCGCTGTACTTTATTTATACCTATCTATAAATTTAAGACAAAGAACTGTTAGCTGTTTGTTTTACTGCAAGTCTTAAAACTTGGTAGAGAGCGAAAGGTTTAGAGCTCGTAAAAAATAGCAAGCACCGTACAAAGTATTCTCCGCTTAAAATATTAAACACAGACACATTTGATCTCTAAGAAAGTTTCTTCAAAGAAAACGGTTTGGTGTATATTTTTATGGAAATGCAACTGCTCGGTCTATATTTTTGTGTGAGCTTGTCATGAGCTTGTCATGAGCTTTTGTAAATAGTATATTATATTTCTTTTCTCCGTGTAAAACTACATATCTACCATCATCTATATATAGGAAAAGTATTTTTATCGGTGACGGGGCAAATAGTTTTTGAATAAATAGATAATTTAGAAAACACGTGATGGTGGAAAACTCATCGAAGTTAAGCAATTTTTGTTTTTATATAAGATATACATATAGACGACAAAAACATACTACAAAACGACAGTACTATAATCAAAGTTTTTAGGCTATTCGAGAACTGTGAGAAACCAACTCACAGTTATATGCCTCTATTTGACGGCAGGGGTGACGTAGTGGATTTAGTGGTGGATTCTAACACGATACAATATTTTGTAAGATCCACAAATTATTGTATCCATTGATTGAAGGTGCAGGATTGGAAGTTGTCTTTTTAATACACTTTACAGATAAAGTAGGTACATATCCGAAGAAATCTGTATTTTTGTACTAAGATTGTCGTCTTAGTATATGAAGTAAATGTAGTATGGCAAGTTGCAGACGAATATCCTAGCTAAATGATATTATATGGAGTCCGGTAAATTTTATGATAAGTACAAAGGCTAGGCATAAATAACTGTGTTTCATCTACTAATAATATTACCAAAATTCCGGTCCCTAAATACACTATTTTGGAAGCGCCTACTCAAGAGTTTCAAGAGTGCTTTAACGTCATAAAGTGATTGCGGATTAAATCAAAATCCTCTTGATAGAAAGTCCGAATATAGCGGCTGATTCCATTTTGAAATATTCCCGGGAAATGTGATTTATAATAATAATTTATTTGTGTGTGTGCAGCTTACAAATACATTGACTTTCGGCCGGTTTCAATATTCGATCTATCTGTGGATTTGGAGAGTCGAGATACGTGTTTGACATATTGTGTATGGAGCTTATGTAAAAATGTAGTTGATTGAATCAGGCATTACTTGGCGGAACTCCATTGTAAAAGTTGTACGACTAGCTATCACTAGTCGTTACCCATCGCTCCTGAGAATGCCTCGTGCAGAGGTGAAACACGTATCGAAGAATAGTCGGCGCATACAGCGGGATACTGCAAGTCAGGTATCTTCCTGGAACCCATACCATTCCTATATCCCTTATCCTTTCAGAGGAGTTCGGTATTGTCAACCTTTTTCTATTGCAATAGTTGGGTTAGTCAATCCGAGGGTGCGTGGTGGGTTCCTCTTTCCTTCCATTAGGTTGTAAGGAATGTATCTAAAACCTCAAAAAAATGGATAGATAGAATATTGAATTCAGAGGCTAGAGTGTCTCTAGTCGGGCCTGTAGACTGAGACCACATAGAGACGAGACAAAAGACCGGTACGGCAGATAGTATGTCGTAGTTATAACTTAAGGAGTTCGGTGCTACGTCTTAAGGACTTCACTGTTTACATCCGATACACTGTCCACGGTGATATAAAATATCTTTACTGTTTAGACGGAATATCTAATATAATTCTCTTATTCGTTCAAACGTAGGTACAGGTGAATGTTCAAAAGATAGATAATGCAGTAACTTCATACGTATGGAGACAAAATTGCAGTCGCGCTGCGGCAAAACCAATACTCATCGATTTCAGTATGACTGGAAAGTGTACCCAAATGAACTGATGAAAATTAGTTACACGCGTATAGAGGTCTTGATGGCGATTACTAATGTACATATATAAATACATAACAACATACAACATGTTATGCTAAAACATGTACATATTATATAAATGTACCTGTTTTACCAACCTATTTCGTTCGAATTATTTAAAATCGTACAAGTCAGTAATTTGCCAGTCAGTAATGAAAAATATTGTCCCTATGTAACCCCTGCTAACTCCTTCACGAAACAGGCATAATTCTATCAAATAGCAATTATTTTAATGTTATTCTCTAAATAAAGTTGTTTGACAAATATACGTAATGAAACCCTTCCTTTCCTTATTTGTTCCTAGAGAATCACAGCAAATTACGAGTCAAATCTATACCCAAATGACATCAAATATATTGAGGCAACCATTACAATAGTTATTTGTGCAACAAGAGAGCAAAGTTGTTTTTTGTTTCGAGTGCTGATTTTGAGTCCCGAGCAAGCGAAGGATTCTATGATTGATTCACGAGCGTAGCGAGTGAATCAAAGTTAGAATCATGAGCGTGGTGAGGGACTCAACAGCACGAGATACAAAAAACTTTGCTCTCGTGTAGCACACATAACTTTTCACCACAGCAGTGAGAACACATATTACTTAGGAGACATAGAAATGAACAGGAATAGATTTAATTCTGCATAATCACTTGTTGATTTAACTCGCTAGTTTCACTCATCTTTTTAGATTATTTTATATAATAATATAATTTAACACGTTACGCTATTAATACCTACTGTATCAGCATCAGCGAAATTTTTATTTCCGCTACTTTTTTAAATCGCGTTTTAATACCGCGTCCCTGATGTTTATTTTTCAAATGTATCATTGTTGTAATTCTAAATAAAAATGTATTGGTTAAATACTAATTTTATACTATTAATTAGACTTATTTTTATTAAAATCCAATAATAAATTAAACATGTAAACAATAACATATAAAAAAAGTAATTTCTTTTTTACAAATATCTTTTTTTTCGCGTTGCCGTAGGTGTTTTCTTTGAGGTCGAATTCCAAAATCGAATTTCGAATTCGAAGGGGTTTGTTTTTTCACTCACTTATTATATGCATGTGAAAGAGACAGAGCACAGTAAAATTCGAATGTTTCAAATTTGTGGCTGAACAATGTCAATTCGTGGCAGTGAAGATTGAAAAATTAAAAAGCTACTTTGCCTCACGCTCGAATCAAAATCGCGTTTTGTTCACTGTTGTCTCGCAGCAAAAGCGGCATGTTTGAGCTGCTGTGGTGAAAAGTAATTTTCTAATTAGGTCAGGAAAGCAAAAAATATTTTCTCGGGTACAAAAAGGTTACAAAGGTACGTTCAGTATTCTTTGTAACAATAATTGTGTTTCGCCAAAAAATATCGAGGAAATAGAGGCAGGAAAAGCAGGCTACCTAGCATTGCCTAGTTTTGATACAAAGCGCGTCAGTGACGAAAGACAAAAACTGAAAATCAGCATATCATCATAATCAGCCTGCCATAGTCCTCTCCAATGGCACGCCACTGACCCCGATTGCCGGGATGTCGTGTTCAGCCACTGCCAGCCACTTCACGTATATTGTCAGTCTACCTAGCCGTTTACTACATGTATAAAAAATATAGAAGAATTCATCCCAAAGTACACGAGCGCCACGTAGAAAAATCGATGTTTTGTTTCGCAATAAAGTCTGATATAGTATCAGCCGGGCGTACATTTAATATTATTTATTTAAGCGGACAGATTGATTAAATGTAAAGCCAAAAAAGTTTATACCGAACAAGACGGCTGGTATCCAATTGAATGGAAAATGAAGGTACGTTGAAAGAAATTGGTAACCTACCTTATAATGAAAAATACTTATATTGGAACTCGTGTCTGCTTATTAACTTAGGAGTAGGCAGGAGTGGATAAATTCCTCATTTTGACTGCGACATGTGTTCTAGGCTCAAAACTGGTAGAAAGGCCTTTCAAACAAAAGGTTATGAAAATCTCCGATACTAGTGTTGTATACTTGCATCACAAATATCTTCTGCGCACGCACCCACAACATAACTTTGAATCAAAAAACACTTCCATTTGGTCCCTATATGCGCAGTGGCCTATTTATAAAGATTGCATTTGAATTTCGTGGGCCGCATAACAAATCAAGGACAAAATATAAGTCATCCATGTTCTACTTTTCACGATCCCAACAAGATCGTAGTCCACCATACGCGTGGTGCTTTGGACATCGCACCCCCTGCGATGTCTAATGCGTGGCTGTCACTCATGAACCTTTCTGTCCCAGCGGCTACCGGTTCCTTTAGCTATGTGCCCTCGCCTACCGCCATTTCAGCTTGACTATTCGAAAAGGTATATCTGCGACTTTGTTGCCCCATCGGATTTCCTCATTTCATACTCAATTTACAGGGAGTCTAACTATGTATACGTTGACTTTTATACAGAGCAAATGACTTATTGAAATTTAAAAATCCTTCTCAACAAAGTGTAGTTAACCCAGTTCTCTGCTCCATAAACAACAGAAGTTCATAACAATTGACTTTCTATTGTACCCATTGTCGGTATTGGAACCTATTGTCCTAGATTTAAACCTATAAATATGTATTTATAGGTTTAAATCTAGGACTAAGTCTGGTGTTAGACCTAGTCCTTGTTTTGAAATTAGGACAAAATTTTCCTTTATCAAGATTTTGCTTTGATATTAACGAACTATTAGGCAACTGCTAAGATAAATGCGGAATTGCAGTAGATATGATAGATTGCGGTAGAAAGGTGAACCTTATTTATATTCAAACTACTTACACATACTTCGTTAACTATACTTGTTTGTTTACGGGTTTAATTATATTACATTACTTGAGAACTTAATTAAAATAAGGGATGGCGACCCTAAGCCATACTCCGTTTATTATAATCTCTATTCTTGACAGCTGTTGACGATATCCAACGTGACTTTACACACCCAAACCCGACCCAATTTTTTAGGTTAATTAAAAATGTGCTACGGATAAATAAATAATAAACTTTTGACTGGTCGCACAACCTTTTCTAAACAAACAAAACATTTATGAATGAAAAATAAATATTAAAATACGGTACAATTTGTTTTGTCAATTTCAAATAAAGAACGTCGGGATATATGACGTATTTTGTTGTAAGTTCTATTTTCAAATAAATTAGGTACCCAATAGTAATAATATCAGATAGTATATTATATATTTCGGTTCTATTTTCAAGTTTTCATCAAGGCATAAAACCATCTGTGACAAAATAAAGTCATTACTAGTCGACCAAGCCAACTAGACGAATGTCAACGTGATAAAATTCAACATAATTCAATAATTATAATCCAGAAATTCCTAGTACCGATTGCAGGCGCATTGTACGTCCTCACGCCGCGTTCGCACGTTACGATAAATAATTTCTGGATTATAATTGTTGAATTATGTTGAATTTTGTCACGTTGACATTCGTCTAGTTGGCTTGGTCGACTAGTACATTTTTTCCTTAACCTTTTTCCTCAAGGGAAGATAAGGTATTAAAACGTACTGCCTAATTCCAGGTACCTGTGTAATTTACTTTTTGTGTTTATCTTCTTTTTATGAAATAAGGTTGTGTTCGGGCCATTCTGTTGCCTAGCGTATCTCGTTAATAAAATCTCTGGTAGTTATAAATTGTACTTTATATTAGTTTTATGTGGAATTTAGTTTTTAAAAGGCTTTCAAAGAGTTATTGAATAAACTTCTGTGAAAGTATTTTCGGCGAGCCTACTTTGATATTCAAATTATCTTATTTATCTGAGTATTTACATTTGTAGCTAATAATAAATTGATTGAATATGTTCTTTCTGTAGCGGTGAGCTTTTTATATTTCAGAACAAATATAATGAAGAATTAGGCGAAACCTCAGCAAACAGGTGACTGTAGTAAGCAATTCTATATATGCTTATATAATATAATAATATAATTTTCTAAAATAGAAGTGGTGGGATAGAAGGTATCTTCCGTGAACTTACCGAAGTATTAAAACATTTGCCTAACTCGAAGCACCTAACTAACTTGCTGTAAAGTTCGGCACCACGCTGCCACTTCAAACTTATGTGCGTATTAAAAAGGTAATAATGTTATGTAAGTACGCTTTAATATTCAATTAAGCCGTTGTGAGAAAACTGGCTGGCTAAGATTTCTCGGTCCTCAGCTAAAAAAGAACACATTCAAATCGAAAAAATCGAGTTCGTTATTTAAATTCAAGCTAGATACCACATAGATAGGCATTTATTGGTATGTAATATATTGATGCACTAATTAATGTGAGGTCACAACACAAAAAACATAATGGTATTTTTCTTATCATGATAATATTTAGATTCACACAGCTATACACATTAAAACATTTCTATCTCTTTGTTTCTAATATTCAATAGCTATTGTCCTTGTCTTGATTATTGTCCTTCGTAGTTTGCAGTTATTTTCTCGTCATTCACAACATATTTAAAACAAAATATCCTTTAACAATCATCGACAAAGCCTCTATCACAGATAATACTATACTAGTGTCCCTAAACAAAATTCCCAACTATATTCCAACCCCGCCAACCTTGCTTAACATCAACACAAGTGGCTCAACTTCCATCAATAATGCAAAGCACTTGGCATCACTTATCATTCTGGCAACAACTCTCACCCTTTCAAAGCAGACAAATCAAGCGAATTGAGGTTCCCAAGGCACATGAGCTGTTGTCTTTTAACCAAAAATGTTTCTGCAACACAATGTAAATTCTTAAGACGTGTACCCACAGCTCGCAGTACACTATAGTAAATATTTAATGTCCTCTGAGGGTCTACTTTGCATATTACGTGGTAGGTAAGGGCCTTAGGCTCACTTGGAGCATTGCTCGGCATTTTAATAGCTAATGTCCATAATTTCCCAAAGTTGCTACCACTAATTATACTTTGATGTATAAATATGTTTATATATTTTGGATGACATCGATGTTTTATGGAATTGGGGGTTGCTTTTTTAAGATCGGTAGTATACAGGCGATGATCTTAGAAATAAGATATAGCTATGAATAATGTTAGGGGTAACTTCGTGAGTTAAGTCGCATTCCTAATACTGATGTAGGCGACAAAAGTAAAACATAGGATAGATACGCAAATATTATTATGTATAATATTATGTTTCCGCAATTTGTATATCAAATCCACTAATCTTGGCAACTACTACCGGTACCTATCTGAAATTTTATTTAATAAAATGAGTTCTTCTCTCAATTCCAGGGTCGGAAAACCCACATTATTATATTATTACGCTCCTGAAATAACAGACATTAAATGGTAGGTTATTTATATAAGTACGAAAACTGAAACCAATTAATTTCGTGACATCTTTCAACGTCAGTATTTCAGCAAGATAATAAAGCGCAGAGTTCATATTTTTCGCATACGGACAATATGCTGTAATGTGCACTTCCGGACGATAAAACATCAATGGCAATGCATACACCGCTTTACGTATTATCTGCCATAACAAAGGTTGAACAGACAGAAATAATTACGAACTCATACGTAACCCGAGGTTCATACACAATTGTATTGTGTAAGCAAAGTCTTGTCTGCAATTAATATAATGTAATTAAAATACAAGGAACTAACGCGATATGATTATATGGAGGGCTTACGTGGGGATCAGCTTGCAATTTACGGCGTGTGCTGTAAGCCGCTTACTATTAATTGTAGCAGATGTTTATGGCTTCGGTACGAAGTATACAGCTATTATATATACATACACTACCGTATTTTTAATTTTCAGAGACGTCTCAATGTTAACTGAAAACATTCACCTTAGGGTCCAGGGTTAGGGTTAGGGCAGGGTAGGGTTGGTCTCCCGACTAAGTTTTGCTGCTTATTATTTTCAGAATAAACCACATCTGAGCGGACCTTTTCTGGGTAAATATACCTAGCCTACATAAAGACACAAACATATTTGGTTACATAAATATTGGTCATGCTCAACAAGGAATCAGAATCATGCACACATCAGTTATACAATCATTTTAGCAATATTGTCTATAATAGTGCAGTCAACTAAAGAGACGTATACCAAAAAAACGTAATTTAATGTAAATAGCTGTACAAACAGAGATCGACGCAGACTTTACTTTTAAATGCGAGAGAATCTAAAAATTACCTCGTAATAAAGAATGATGGCGCTGGGTCGCACCGCTCTACATTTAAAAGAAGATTTTTAAGCGCGAGTGAAGTTGTGGCTATTAAATATTCTTTAAACTTATGTACTATTTTATACTTTCTTGGGTTTACGCGAATGTTACACATTGAAATTAAACTGTGGTTTACGCATTCTATCGCGATATATTTGGTTCTAAAAAATTTACACTGACTGAAACCGAATGGTATACAAATTACAATTTTTAATATAATATCTGTAAACCAATAGTTTAGAGATTAATTTAATGAAAAATAATTAAAAATATTTAATCACTGGCTATTGGTTTGCCCCATTAGACGTTATTGCCCAGAGAAATGGCATTATATGAATATTAAATTTAATACCATAGTTGTCACAGACAGGGAAAAGATTAAAATAGCCGAGAAAATCACGTTGATGTACTTGTCTACTTTGCAAAAACACTAAACTGATCAAGACGCAACTTGCTAGTGATGTTAACTGAGCCGGTTGTAGCAGTATATAAGAACGATAGTGACCTGACCCTAGATCGCGTTGTACAGATAGTATTAAATATGTCAGCAAATAAAGAGATGATTATATGAAATGATAAAAAAAAAATGTTATATTATTAGTTAATTGTTTGATTTCAATACTGTTCTATTTTTATAATATTATACTTTTAATGGCTATGGCCTTACCCTTCTCACAGTGAGAAGAGGCCCGTGTAGTGAGACAGTATACATTCAGGCAAAGAAGTATTGGGAATGGATTATTTGTTTATGGTTCCAAATTCATTTTTTTTTGTTGTTGTTCACAACTGTTTGTTGGCACAACTGTTTTCCATTTTGGCACGGAGTTTGAGTTGCATCTGTTATTTATATTAAATACAGTGCTGTTTTAGTTATTTCATATCTAGAGTGTATTGCGCATTTCATAATGGACAAAAACATCGAACAAAGAGTTGGTCTTACATTTTGCATCGCCAATGGAATTTCGTGTTCGGAGTCAATGAAAATGTTACAGAAAGCTTACGGTAATTAGACTTTATCAAAAACTCGTGCTTATGAGAGGCACAAAGCGTTCAGAAGCGGTCGAGATATGATGGAAGATTTGACTCGATCTGGTAGGCCATCAACGTCTGCAACTGAAATTAACATCGCAAAAGTGAAGGAAACAGTGACTGAAAATCCTCATTTAACTTTGATAGCTGGCAAAATTTCTGTACCATACGAGTCGATCCGTACCATTTTAACTAATCATTTGGGTATGAAACATGTTGCCGCTCGGCTAGTCCCAAAACACCTGAAGTTTCTTCCAAAAACTCAAATGCATGAAAGTCGCTGAGGACATGCTAGAATGAGTCAATTCCGACCCAACATTCACGAAATGCATTGTTACTGGTGACGAGACGTGCGTTTACGAGTTTGACATGCAAACTATTCAACAAGCTTCGGAGCCTTCCAACTGATCCGAAACCGAAAAACCACGCCAAACTCGTTAAAAAGTCATGTTGAGTGTTTTCTTTGACTGTCATGGCGTTGTGCACTCGGAATTCTAGCCGAAAGGTCAATCGGTAAATAAAAAATATTATTTGAGCGTCATGCGGTGTTTAAAAGAGAAAATTAGACGAAAAAGGCCAGATTTGTGGAGAGAAAATTCTTGCACCGCGATAATGCGCCTTCAGACAAGGCCATCATTGTGAACGAATTTTTGACCAAACACTCAACAAATACTATCGAGCAACCACCATATTCACCAGATATGGCTCCAGCCAACTTCTTTCTTTTTCCTAAACTCAAATTACGACTTCGTGACACACGTTTTCAATCGATAGAAGACATAAAGGAGAATTCACGGCGAGAACTGAACTCAATTCCGGAAACAGCGTTTAAAAATGTTGTGATGATTGGATTGTTAGTTGGCGTAAGTTTATCGTTTCTGAAGGAGGATACTTTGAAAGTAATACAATTAATTTGGATGAACAACAAACTGTTTGTGTATTATTGATCTTTTCCTGGTACTTTCATGACAGAGTAGTATATACAGGGCTGATGCTGCTGATGATGACACTTTTAAGTTTTCTATAATAGTGTGATTTTAGATTTTAGTCATGTCAAAAGCAAACACTGTTTATAAACGAAGTAAACGCTGGAATAAATAGTTAAAAATACAACCAAGCTTTTCCATTTAGCATCTCAACTATAATATGCTAAAACCTTAAAAACAAACCTTAAAAAAATCTAATAACTAAAAGCCAAAGAGTTGACGTAATCTTAATGGTAGCAACATAGATTCACAACCTGTTTGCTCAAAATGTTCTTTCCTCTCATAAGGGGCGAGGTATGCAAGCGTAGATAGCACACGAAAATAATTTTACGTGCAAATTATGCACACAAAAAACATACATAATTATATTACAGAAGGCCGTATGTAATAAAATAAAATGATTATATAACTATTATAAATATAATAATTTGAAATAAATGAGATTGACCGTTTACATTAAGTGGACATTGTAATAAATTTTGACACAGATACTTTTTGTTTATGAAAGTGCCGAATATTGTACTCTATTATTTTTTAAATAACAGAAAGATACCCGACACATAATTATTGTCTTTTTTGCAAGAAACATTAATTTTGCTAGAAAATTATTTGAAAATAGTGACATCTATCGATCGGAAGGATAACTATAAATATGCTCGGTTCCAGTATTTTAGTCATCGAAAATACATAAAAATAGGGTAAATTCGTTAGAGATGGCCATACGGGAGAGATGGTCAATCGATTTATTTTTGACATTTACGGCTAGATGGGGCTACAGTTCAGTTAGTATGCTCCGATTAATGATCATGAACACAGTACGACACAATTACTGAGCAAAATTATACTAAAAAGTAAGTGAATAACCTTTAATCTTACAAGGTATTCCTTAATTTTTTTAGTGTGGTGATATTTTAAGGTGAAATACTATTTTTAAATGTATACTTTTTGTTTTTACTAAGTTTATTGCGTTCTTCAAATGATAATGTCTATTCTAACCTCAAAACGGCGCCCGTTACGTTAACATTACGTTTTAGAATTGATGTGGCCATCTCACCCGTAGAAAAAGGAGAGATGGCCACATAAATTCAGGCTGAGATGGCCATATCCATTATTGTTATTGTAAATGTTTTTAATGTGCTTTATGCCTTGGTATAGATGCCAAACAAGCATCAGAGGAAAACTATAGCCACTCGCGGTAATTGGAGTGAAGAATCATTAAAAGCTGCCATTACTGCGGTAAACCCAAAGATAATAAATCTGATAAAAATAGGATTAGAAAACGAAAAGCTGTTAGACATATTAGCGAAAACAGGTCTGATATCAGTGCACCAATAATTTGTGATACATCCGACGAATAAGATAAAGAAAATGAGGCAGACAACTCTGCCGGATGCGGAGAAAATTATTATACGACTCATCTCGTTGAAAATTGGCCGCAATGTATTGTTTGTTTTTCGTGTGAGTGTGTGGCCAACTCTGGTGTCGGAGTTTTCAGACCGCCCAAAGGCCTCCGACATGGCCTAACGACCCTTATCCATAGACAAGAGCCGGGACCGACAGCTTTACGTGCCCTCCGAAGCACGGTAGCGCTCAGATGAAAATGCCACACTTGGTCACCCATCCAACTGGTAACCTGTGCAAGCGTTGCTTAACTTTGCCGATCTGTTACGAACGGCAAGCCAAGTCTCGCTATGAGCGCAATGTATTATTTGTGATAGATGGGTTCATGAAAATTGTACAGAATTTAATGGCATGTACTCCAGATGTCAATAACAGAAGAAAAAAAAAAGATAGACAAGCTCAATTTCAAGGTAAGGGAATGGGAAAAGGGAAGTCAAGTACTGGCCATCTATCCCGTACAACTACGGCCAACTTACCCTGATATGCCGGGAGAGATGGCCAGTTCTATTTTATTTGTAAATTGTTTTATCGTATGTTTCTTAGTTACAAAATTTTATTTGTAGTTGATTTTTTCGAAGACTAATTACTGTTCATTATGATAAGAATAAAAGTCTGATAATTAAAAGCGTATTTAATTTTTTATTTCACCTCAAAAAAACTATGGCCATCTCTAACGAATTTACCCTATACTGACGAAATTAAGAATCGCCTCCTTTTTTAAAGTCGGCTAAATAGCCATAAAACACTTTGAAGGTACCTATTTAGACTAACTATACTTTTACTAACAAACTTATAATGATCATAGATGGCACCTCATAGATAACCAGTTTTGGATGATCCCTGTTTTGTTTGGGACTACGTACAAAGGAGAGGTCAAGATGTACATCGAAAACCACTCAACCGATTGTGATGTAACATATACTATTTTATAGGTTTGAGTATCTTTTATACATGAGTGTAAGTTTTATTGAAATCAATTTCGCAATTTTAGAGATCTTTAGCAACATAGGGAAAGACGTCGGACAGACAGACAGACATAAATTCTAAAAATTATCAAGTATTGCTTTTTAGCATTTTCCTAGATTTTTTAGCTAATTTTCGTCAAAATATCTTCAATGTACAGACTTTTTCACCTCTACAGATTTATTATAGTATATAGATTACAATTTGGTGAAAAGGTCAAGTTCTAACAAAATAAATCATTCTCGTAATAAATTTTAATAACTATCTATTTAAAAAGTTTATGTTAATGAGGAATTTGAATTATCCGTTTACCCTAGAGCAGCATTTACCCCAAATTTTTAAGCATGCAGATATATTTCTGATGTACTCCAATCAAATATTGGAGTTTAATAAACATTCACTATTAAATGCTGTCAGTTGCAAAAATATTTACACATACACAATCACGGAAAAAGCAGTAATTTCAAACGATCATGTTTATATTTTACACATGGTTTATATAATAATAAAATTGGTATGGTTTATATAATAATAATAAAAAGGTAATGCAGAAATTTGCAGCCTAAGCATACCGAGTCAGCCGTTCGTAATTTTGATTAAAGTAAGATTCACCATAATGTAACTGGTGTAAAATATACGTAGAAAGCTTTTTTGTTTACCTTGTGAAACCCTCTCAGAGCAAAGCAAACCTACGTGCACACTAACACAAAGTCACACGTTATGGTATAGTGTGAGCCGAACTTTTTTGCTTTTGAATAACACTGGCACATACAAACAGATGATAAAATTAGAAAAAAAATTGCGGTCAAATGGCATTCCAAAAAGTCCGCAGCACCTAACAGTTCGCTCTGTGAGCTCTTTATACGAACAAGTGTCAGGAAATAATAAGGACGCTAGTCAGTGGAGCTATGTCATTACATCCCCTTGAGTTGTGTAATTATAGCTGTTATTATACCCATGGCGGCGGTACTAGGACGAACAATGTACCGTTGTTTTATGGTAAACCTGATTATAATGCTTTCTCTGCAGCATGTAATAATATTTGTTACAAGGTAACGTTGTTCGTTTGATACGGTGGGGAGTATAAATGTTTAGGGTTAGTGAAGGAGTAATTTTGCGGCAGTATAAAAGTAAACCTTTTTTTAAAGTTTGCCACCGGGATTTTTCAAATATTCAATTTACAGACACAAATAACACCCAGAGCTGAAACAAAAGATCGAAACCATTATACTCGGATTGATATTGTGTGTCAAACAAAAGATCGAAACCATTATACTCGGATTGATATTCACACCAAACTAAATGGTGACGTGGCTGTTAAACCACTACGCTATCCGTGCAACACGAATGGCATGAGAAAGGGTGTGATGAACGCGATAGTGGATTTGACACAACTTATAAGAACTCTGGTTAATTCTCAGACTCAAAACAACTTTAAAGTGTTAAAATATTTTTCATTCGAATCAAAAACAAAAGAGTCATCATTCTACCAAAGGTAAGGTGATCGCTTAAATAATTTGTCCAGTTTAAGGTTAGAACGAATGTTTTATAAATAACCATATAATTCTGCTTCAATGCGGCTTACGTAGTGTTTACATGCAATATATAGTAGGTACACTAGTACTCATTTGTAGAAAATATTACAATAATACTTTATATAAAATGATAATCACCTTTTATACCTACATGGTGTGTGGGAAAAAAGCACTTGACGCAATTATTTACTTAACGTTTTCGATCATTTGTCTATTCCATTTCGTCTACAATGAAATTGGATTAATAGGTACGAGGCTGCATAATTTATTCCCTTTGCCAGACGAACAGATACAAAAAAGATTTAATGGCATAGTAGAGGTGTGCCATGCGTACCTATATATCGATGTCACCTGTTATTTCAAAAATGGTGATTTGAGTCGAATTCGTATGATTTATGGTTCGAATCGGTCACGTAATTTTTCAATCTTTTAACGGCAAGCACAAGTCGTCAAGAAATTAAAAAATACGATAATTGCCCCATGTATTTATTAGTTATAAGTACATAGATATACTCGTATTACGAAAGATCATTTTGTATTACGATAAAATATGTTGAACCGTAATATTAGTTGCAAAAACATATTATAATTGCATGATCTGCAATAAATCGTATCAAACTGGTTTAAACTGACGCGGTTTTAGCTTACGTCAACATAAAAATATCGTTAACATAATATTGTTAACCGATATCTACACACATCAACAAAGTCTAGGGATATCTTAATCCTAAATTATTTACGAGTTTATAGTTTAGAACCTTGTTAGTTTCCACAAAAAGTTTATATACAGATTAAAACCTCTTTTATTCTTTTTTAAAAATTTGAACATGGAAATAAAAAAAACAAAATAATAAACAAAATATGGCGGCAAATTTGCTAGTAATTCGTTACATTAAAGAAAGTTAAAACTGTTTTATTATAATTATTAATGAAAAGGGTTTTTAATTGTTTTTCTTTTTTAATTTAACGTGACGTACGAACTTTAAAAGTCATGTCACGTCGTCATTTGAGTCGAGATGAAATGTTACGAGCCGTGGGCATGTTAGAAAATGGTGCAATTCAACGCGTCGTTGCTGAGGCCCTACATACCAGTCAAAATGTGATATCAAGGTTGTGGTCACGTTATCGCAGTACTGGAGATGTGGCCGAACAGCACACAGGTAGATATCGTGTTACTACGCAGAGACAGGATCGATTTCTCCAAATGACCGCCAGAAGACAACCCAATATCACAGCGCTGCAACTAGTGCAAAGGCTCCAGGAGGACCACCAGCTGCTGGTAAGCGACCAAACCGTGCGAAGAAGGTTACATGAAGTTGATCTTCATGCTCGAAGACCATTGCGTGTTCCAGCATTGCGACGTGGCAATCGCGGTCGGCGGCTTTCGTGGGCTCGGGAGCATTTACCATGGAGTGACGAACAATGGTCTTTGGTGCTGTTCACCGATGAGTCCCGGTTTGGGTTTCACCCGGATTCACGAAGAACACGCGTTTGGAGAGCTCCAGGGAGAGTTAGCCGTCTACGGCACCCTCAGGAGGTCCACCCATACCAAGGCGGGACAATCATGGTGTGGGCAGGAATTCGTCTTGGCGGACGAACCCAACTCGTTTGGATCCAAGGCAGCATGACTGCACAAAAATACCACGAGGAGGTAGTAGAGCCCGTTATTGTCCCACACAGAACTCAAATAGGCCATGAATTTCTACTCATGCACGATAATGCTCCTTGCCATACGGCGCGGCTGGTATCGACCGCTCTCCGAGAGCACGATATTCAAGTTTTGGATTGGCCTGCACAGTCGCCCGACTTAAATCCTATCGAGCATGCCTGGGACATGTTACAACGAAAAGCTTTGAGAGATTTTCCACCAAATTTGACGACTGAACAACAACTTTACGAACACTTGCAAAGGACATGGGACCTCATACCGCAGCAAGACATTGACAATTTAATTTTAAGTATTAACAATCGATATCGATGTGTAATCAATGTAAGAGGTGGCAACACTGATTATTAATGATTAGATTTTACAAGATTTTTTCCATTTTTATTAAAATTAATAGTTTTTTAAGAAGAAATGTTTGTTGTTATCATACTAATTTTCCATGATGATTAAAAAAATTATTTTTTTTATTTAAAACAAAAAAAAACACGAAATGTTTTTTATTTTTATTAAAGACCTTAAAATAATCTATGATTCTTCTATTTACTGTATCAGAAAATTCTTCATAGATTTTTAGATATTTGATGAAATATAAAATATCCCTAGACTTTGTTGATGTGTGTATATTAAATTTATAAAACCGATCAGATTAGAGGAGTTAATAAAATCAGACATAATTTTAGTCAATCATTCATACTACTAGGGGGAGTCCCCCGAGTACCGGACACTTAAGGTTTTTAAAGAAAAATGTATAAAGTAATCATTTTTTATTAAGTCGCTAGTTATTTAAATACACATAGTAATATTAGGCATTGAATTAAATCAACATAAACATATAGCAATAACTACTTAAGCACTAAAAATGAACTTTTAATTGGACGTTGTTTTTGGTATGATTGAAATTTGGCCCCTAGTATCGGACAGGTTTAATTCGTACTCATCCGGAAATGTTTTCTTAAATCTTCACATGATATGTTTAAATACAGCCTCTTGACCTTCTTTCAATAATTTCAATTTATCAAGCAAAGAGCTTTTCGGTACTTGAAAACGCTCGGTGGCTCCCATTATTGTCATATTATGCTTAATTACCTCGTCGATCGCCAATTTCAGATTTTCTGACTCCTGTGTCCTTTATTTTCTTCTCCTGTATGCCAAACAACCTAAAAAATAAATTATAGCTATAATAATGTTATAAAGTACAAGTCAAGCACTCCACCTTACCATTTTATCGATATAAATTTGTCCGGTACTAGGGAATCTTTAAATGTCCGAACTTAAGGGTTAAGCGTACCGTAGTAAAATACCGATCATAATATATTTTTTTAATAATATCTCGCATCAAAGTATAATAATTTTAAGTATACTCACCAATGAATAAATAGAAGACAGCACACGTAATATATTCCATCTAAAAAGTCATTTACGACACGAGAAATGTTACTCGATGCACTGGTTTGGCGCGCAAAATATGTAATGTGTGACCTGTACGCCGCGTCGAGCGAAACTGAGGCTTCCTGCACCGTCGGCGAGTTACATCCATCAAAGCCAATAAGTACTCATACGAATCGTCGAACAGGAGCGCAAAATCGTGTTTGTACGTGTATTGTCCGGTACTATGTGCTGTCTGGCGCTAGGGGGATTCCCCCTATCGGAAATATTCTCACAGAAAACTCGATCATGTCTTCCTTTGCTCGCGTAAGAGTCGGTTATCTAGTCAAAAGGTAGCCCACATGTTATTCTGATGAATAAGCTGTTTAATTTAAAGTTTTATCAAAATCTGTTTAGTGCAAAAGTAACTAACATCCATCCTCACAATCTTTTGCTTAAAACGCAATATGGTAAGAAGATAAAGTAGCTTTATGTATTACGACGTGTCATCTACTTCAATTCACTTAATGACTTATAGATACGTGTATTTACTGAAGTTCTGTCTTTTTAAGGCGTCCTTTGTATTGCACTTGCACGTTGCTCATGCGTTCGGCGTGCGCCGGACATTCACTTTGTAATACAGAGTGAACGCCGAGCGCACGCCGCCCGCTGAAGGAACGCGCACGCCTAATGTGAGGTCGGCCAAAGTTTCATTCGCAAACATTGTGCTGTATCTTTCCTTTTACTAGATCTTGGGTTGTATGAGCAAACCAGTTAAAGAACTAAGTATCTTTAAGTGTCTCATGTTAAACTAGTTACAAGTTTAAAATATTATTCTGAATTTACAAACACTAATTCGGTTTGAAGTAGTCAGGCATAATTAATTTTACTTCAAAGAACCCAAGCTCTTATCAACCGGGTAAATGGGCTTGAAAATGGTATTTACTCCTATTAGAAATAATATTAAGAAAACATAATAAAGTGAATGTTAGAAAACATACACATATTTATGCTAAAGATGTTAAGTGATCTGAACACTGTGATGCTATTAGATGTAGAATGGAGGTTTTTAGGAGCTAAGATGAAGTGATAGTTCATTTTAGACGTTAGACGTCAATACATTATCGTTAGTATAGCTTACAAAGGCCTAAAAATGGCTATAAAACTAGTGTATATTGTTGGTAAAAGCTACGTTAAATTATTGTTATATATGGGCATTATTTATGGTCTTGTTTTGCCTGCGGTTCTGCCCACGTTGGTATCGGATATTGCGATAAAAGGTAGGCAATATTTCTTCTTTTCTTTTCGTATGAGTGTGTGTCCAATACTGGTGACGGAGTTTTCAGACCGCCTTAAGGCCTCCAACATGGCCTAACGATCCTTGTCCTGAGACAAGAACCGGGGCCGACAGCTTTAAGTGCTCTCCGAAGCACAGTAGCGCACAGATGTAAATGCCACACGCGGTCACCCATCCAAATGGCAACCTGTATACACGTTGCTTAACTTTACCGATCTACTATGAATGGCAAGCCAAATCTCGCTATGACCGCTACGTAGGTAGGCAATACGCAACACTGATCTACAAGCTATGTTACTGCAAAAATTTTCTTTACTAGTGCCACTAAACTAAAAACACAACTGTCAAATGTTTAACAGATTACCTATACTTAAAATTATAATTATGTAGCCCAGAGGCGGCCACTGCAGGACATAGGCCTCCCTCAAGGCTCTCTACACAGACCCATCTTGATTCAATCACTTCCCGAGAATTAATCATTAATTAATACAGCACATAAAAAGATGACTCACGACCAGTAACCCTAGCTATGGCCATAATATATCACTTGATGGGCAATTCAAATTTAAATAGACATTTTAATGTCAGACCTTCTGCTGACATTGCCAGTGGTTAAAAATAAACCAGCATTTGTTTACAAACGAAATTCAATATATAATACGCACAATGGCCGAACTTGGAGGCTTAGCGTGGATAACACGCACAACTTGCTATTATATTTTAAAGTATATATAATTTAAAGTTATTTTCGTTTATTATTCATTATTGTCGTCTACCTTTGCATAGTTCAAAATTTTGTTGTTTGATAAAAAGAATAAAGTGTTTATTATTGGTACTCATTTTGACACCTACGATAATTTTCTAAATGTCAGACTTATTTTATATTCTTCTCATAATACAAAAATGTCAATTCAGCAGGCAGCCATAATTGAAACACGACTTCTCTTTCAACAAATCTTCGGGCATAAAAAGATTTACGCCTGGTTTACAAGAAATATGCTCAAAAATAAATCAATGTTCGCGAATCCGAACGCGAGAGCTACTCCACAATACCATTCGTACTTACTTAGTTGATTTATTACATTAACGGAAGCACCAGGAATTAGACACAATTGCGTACAAGATTAATGACTGAGGATACAACAAATTTTATGCTTTGGATCCCAAAACAGATTTACGTCCACCAACTTTAGTGTGTTTGCTTAACTCGGCAATTCGAAAATCGAAGGATCTTTTAAAATTCACTTGACCCTAATGGCCGCCGTACTCTCCGTTAGTATTCTTCCAAATTGAAATGAATAACAAGAATATTTAAATCGCTGGTCCCGTGTCTTAAGATGTGGTCCTTAAGAATTAATGGTTTGGACAAGAATCAAGGAGAGTTATTCGAGCATGGTATTTTGCTGTTAGTATTGTTTAGTACGTATACGTATATTTTGTTGTACATCCAAGCACAAAGGAACATGAGTTAGGGAACTGCGAAAGTTACGAATGTCGAGACGTTGAAATTACAGGACCTTGTTAGCTAAATTCACATAAGTTGCACGATTAATCCTTCGCGATTATCCTTATTTTTTTGTTTATTTTAGTAGTGCTGTTCAAAAATAGGGTTTAAATAGACATGTTTAAGAAACAAGTCATAGCCAACTAATTAGATTCAACGCTAAAAATATATGCTCTACTCGTGATTTGATATACTAATTAATTAAAATGTCAGTTTCTTGAAAGTGATACCAACTATCTAAACCACAAATATTATTTTTAATACTTTCAGCATTATTTCGAAATGTTCTATTATCAGTAAAAACCGGTATTAGGTAGCAACTTCAAGATCTAGATAAAATGCTACGCTCATTATTTTTTCATAACGCCCTAATTCTCTAAAAGAAGTAAAAGTTCAGAACCAGTCTCTCCGCCGATCTTTATCCATTCTCTGAGGTTGCGCGTCCAAGCTATCCTTCTTTGCTTTTATTATTACAAAGCGTATAATGTTTTCTTTTTAAGTTTGCCTGTTATAATCTTTTGAAGGAACTGGCAGGAACAGTATTTAAAATTAATAAAACGCGAACGTTTTCCACCCCTTAGACGACTTAAAAAGGAGGTTTATAATCTGTTTTATGCACCCGTATCTTGTTGGGATTTCATAGTAGCTATTTATTTACCAATATTTGCCTACATGAGCTTATAAGCAGATGTGCCAAATTTCTTCCACTACTAGTTATCAAAAAATATAATTCACAGCAAAATAATATTTATTTGGCGAGCTTAAAGGTTTCAATTGAGTTCACAGTGCAAGTCACATATTGTCTCTAAATCGTTACAGTAGTATAAAATAATATACAATAATAAAATGATTATACAACATACACACGCCACAATCTAGCCACAACCTAAGCAGAGCTTGTACTATGGGTACTAGTTAGTGGATAAACATACATAATTATATACTTTTTTTTGTAAATACATACATATTATACATAGAAACACCCAGACCGAGACAAACATTCATGTTCATGCACACAAATGTTTGACTTGAGCGGGAATTGAACCCGCGACCTTCGCCGTACCAGTCGCTTTCACTCCCGCTGCGCCAACCAGTCGTCAGTATAATTGATATATCTAATTTATTTGGATACTCGGTGTACGTATTATAATGATATATTTATTCGTTGAATAATTGCAAAATAAACTAGAAAATTACTTCAGAAACAAATTTAAATATAGAATACGAAATCAGATTAAATTTTCATTATCGACATTGACAACTTAGCTGGAATAACAATTTAAATTGTCCATTGAAATCTGTTTGCGATCCTCAAAGACACTTGAACACAAAATTATTTACTTACCAACGTCGATGGAACCATTCGGCTCGTTGACATCCACGACCGTTATAAACGTAATATCTGTATAACTCTACATAAAGGAAATTAAATTTCCGGACTGTAGGGCACACCCTAATGCCCTCTGAATTAAAATTCTAAAAGGCGATACGAGTATATATAATAAACAAAATATTGTGACAGATTTATAAAGAGAAATTTATTTAGCCGCGTGTGTGCCTTTATTATTTTCGACCTTTATAATGGTTCATTATAATTTACAAAAGATTTCTCACGTTTGATGTTTAATGCCTATCTTCGCGTTTTTTTTTATAAAAGTCGCGCCTACACTTGTGTGTTAGGAATAAACACTCTGTGGGGGTTGGCAGAGTAAATATAGCACATCTACATCTTACATAATGTTTTGCCTAATCCTCAATATATTTTATAAATTTCTTGCGTTACTTACTGACTGACGGAAAACACACACAGCCGGAACAAGCCGCAAGAAGCTGAAATCTGGCATGTACAGTCGAACAACTTCCCGCTAGACCATCATAAGGGCGAGATTCGCTCAGCAAGACATCGTTGCTTCCAGTGCTACTTTACACGCACATTGACACTCGTATACAAAACCAGTTTCTAGTGTGCCTCGACTCAATGCGCGAGCCACGGGATTCTATTCTAACTGGTCCACCACCGACTTGTTTGATTGTACTTTCCTTGGGGAGTGTAGGGAAGCACTAAGAGAGGATTTTTGGAAATCTATACACAACGGAGGTAAAATACTTAGTCCTTCGCGGGCTCAGCCGTGGGTGGAATCTAGCTACAATGATGTTGAGTCAGTAGGTATTTTGAAAAAAAGGTTTAATCACATCCCCAATTTCCCCCTCTATGTTTTGATTAATTATAATTGCAATTAATTTGTGCAATTAAATATTTTGTAACGAACATTCAACACGATTCCACTCAATGCTATTGAATTATTGCCACGAATCCATTCAATCATTGAATGTATTGATTGATGTTTACTACGTTTTGCTAAAATTGGTAAAACGCACATTTTAATTAAATCTATACGCATAATGTTTTACCACAAATGCAATGACAAATGTTAAGTGCCACCCGATTTTGTGTCAATATGACTAGCATAATAAAATCGTTTGGTATTTTATAAGTAATCATTTAAGGTCGTTCTAAGTCATTATTATCGCACCTTATCCAGGTGCAATCAGATATTTTGCCTTGGAGACCGGGGTCCGCTTTTTAGTCTTTTCAGATTAAGCATAATATTTCCACAAAGTGACTGCCACCTGTCCTCCGCAAGCTAAAGTGATAGCGATATTCCATGATATATACTTGCAGCTCTATTAAAGTCTCTGCCGAATATTCCACTTTAAAAATACTAAATCATGTCATACAGAAAACTCCTCAGCTTTGTCACGCTTATGCTTCTAAGAAAGCGCAGTAAATTATACATATAGGATAGTCCTATCTCGATAATCGTACTCTTTTCATAATAACACTATCCTTATCTCGACTGTTATGTTCAGGCAACTGTAAGGTGACTTATAAGCGAGATTGTGTTAACAGACGGAGTGGAAGGTAAAAATAATTGTGTCACATTTCACCAAGAAAACATTCCTGTGTTATACAACCTTTTTTCTAAACAGATATTTTTCTAGGCACGTAGCGAGGTGAAATTAAAACGGTAGGTTGATAAAAATGTCAGGGGTGAGCCCGGAGAATAGGAATTAATGCAAATTATGTTAATTAACACATTGACTTTTTCTACGTTTCAATTAATTTACATTTAAATTTGCTGGTATGTTTATTTATACTAATAGTCTTACTTGCAGATAATATAATAGAAAACTGTGTTTACGACATCTATATGTCATCGGATCTAATACATTACTAAATTATAAAACGAAAAATAGTTCTATCGCGATAGTTTATGCAAGGACGCTAAAACTCGCAAACGATACATAATCAAACTAATTAAGTTTTTAAGATGATTACTATTCTGACTTAAAAGATTAATCAAATTAGTAGCACTGCACATGTAAAAAGTTTAAATACCAGGTGAACGTTAACCAAATGCCAATCAAAATAAGAGAACATAAGCAAAATTATCAACTCAAACTTATCTAAACATATTATAAAACAAAGTCCCCCGCCGCGGTGTCTGTCTGTTCGCTTAAAACTCGAAAAGTACTGTACAAATTTTTATACGGTTTTCAACAACATCGAGACTGATCCCTGAGGAAGGTTTTAATGTATAATAAGTTTAGGTTTTGTGTTTTTTGGCAAACTGACGATATTACGACGATATTAGTTCGACGCGTCGGAAAAAATTGAGCCGATCGGGAGCTTTCCTCGAAACCGCTGCCAAAACCTTTTGAGTTATAGCAAAACAATGTATGGTGGGATTGTACCTTTTTAATAAATCTATAAAAAGTCCGCGATGGTATATGTCTATCTTCCAAGGATAACCCAAAATAAACATATTTTGCTTTTACATCTATCTATACTAATATAATAAAGCGGAAGAGTTTGTTTGTTTGTTTGTTTGAACGCGCTAATCTCAGGAACTACCAGTCGGATCTGAAAAAATATTTTTGTATACGATAGCCCAGTTATTCCGGAAGGCTATAGGCTATATCACATAACGCTTCGACCCTTTGGGGCCGGGCAAAAGGCTAAAAAGGCTAAAAGATAATGTCGGCTAATCTCAGGCACTAGCAGTCGGATTTAAAAAATTGTTATTGTCTATGATACCCCAATTATACCGAAAGGCTATATAAAATTACACCACAACTTTTAGGGGCCAGACAAAAATAATAAAATGGTCAAACGAGAAGGAGGAGGGTCAAAGGCAAAAAAAGGCTAAACTAATAGGATACAATCTATATGGGTATCGTTTTCGACATTTTCGGGACGCTGATTAATAATATGAAATTTATTTAGTAATTCAAGATGGCGGACGGGAAATCAAAGATGGCGGATGAGAAAATTTTAAAAATCAATATGGGTATCGCCTTCGATATTTTAAGGGGTGGAGAATCGAAATACAACATCTATTTCGTGATCAAAGATAGCGGATGGGAAATCAAAGATGGTAGATGGGAAAATTTTAAAAAATCAATATTGGTATCGTCTACGATGTTAAAAGGGATGGGGAATCCAAATATAACATCTGTTTCGTGATTCAAGATGGTGGATGGGAAATCAAAGATGGCGGATGGGAAAAATTTTAAAAATCAATATGGGTATCGTCTCTGATGATTTAAGGGATGGAGAATCCAAATACAACATCTATTTCGTGATCAAAGATGGCGGATAGGAAATCAAAGATGGCGGACGGGTTTTTTTGAAGTCGATATGGGTATCGTCTCCGATATTTTAAGGAATGGGGAATTCAATATTATATAAAAATCTATGTTTGTTTGTTCATCATTTATAGACTCTGAAATGATAAGAGATTAAGCGCTAAGTCAATGGTAACTTTGTGAAAAAAGGGAATTAAATAAAAACTCTTAAAAAGGCGATACGGAGTTCTCTGGGTCAACTAGTCGTTTATAATTTAAACCGCTTCTTTTCATTCAACGTAGACACAAAAAATAATGTTTTCAAAATGCTACCACTAAGTATATAAATGGCGGCAATTAGTATACACCACAATTTTTTTATTAGTACAAAAAATTTAACGGGGCACTAAGTATCTTTAACTGATCATATTTGTGTAGGTAAAAAATAAAAACACTTAGTCCCATAACTGTCTCAAAACTGTCCACAAAAAGACATAATAGTTGGTAAATGCATAATTAAGACTATGACCGACCCGCGTACTATGCGAGTAGTAGTAGTAGTAAGCTGCTCCATTGATAAATTCCCCCCGTCCCTCTGCGCCCGCACCGCGCCCCAATGCGACAAACAGTGCTAAATTGCGGAAGTGAGCGCATCCATTTTTTCGCTGCAACAGTTAATTATTTGCTTACGTTTGCTTGACGCGATGGCTTATCAGTTCACATCACGGGAGTATGTAGCTATGCTTCGTGCGTACTTTTTGAGTGGAGGAATTGCAAGTGCAGCTGTGTACCCATGGACTTCTTTTTGTGAGTGTACAAAAGTGAGCCGGAAGTGAAAAGACAGAAGCGTACTTCTCTCGTTAAAAACAATTTAATAAAACGTGCCCGTCTGTGTATTGACAATGGTGGTGGACATTTCGAAGGACAATGGAAATACTTGTAAGTTTAGTAAATAATACCTACTTAAGTAAATAATAATTTGATGCGGGCGGCTCAAAATCGGTCTGTGTGGAGAACCTTGAGGTAGGCCTGTGTCCAGCAGTGGACGTCTCTAGGCTGACATGATGATGATGAAATAATATTTGTAAATAACAGATGATTCTAACTTCATAAATGCACCAAAATTACTCTTTTCTTTTATTACAGAATACCTTCTTTAATTTTGATATTTGTTTGCTTTCTAATTACATACCTCCGTATTTAATTACTTGTAAAAAGGTAAATTTTGCCGGTCCTAAGCCCGGATGAAGTATGAAGGAGAGGGTAGAATTTAGAAAATTAAAAAGTAACTACCTACACTTATTATTTTGTTTCATTTTATTGCCTGAGGCTACCTACATTATGAGTGCGATGGAAAGAATGCGTATGAATAGGACGGCAAGTAAGTACTATCAATGAAGTAGTGAATGGATTGTTAAATATGTCTATGATTTAGGTGAGATTTTCTTCAAAAAACAAATGATTATAACTTTGCTATTTATAGATATTTTTAAATTCTTACGTCACATATATGATAATAATGTCTTCGTATATTCTTAAAGTTTTTGTTCTAATTAAAAAATGGTGGAGTATATGTAGTTCTTGGCACGAAACTGGCAACTGACTATTACGAGTAATAGTATAATGAAATGCTTACACTATACAAACATTAGATATCAAATTACAACCGTCGTAATTGCCCTTTATCTTGATGGTTCCACGTAAATTCTCACAATATAGACTGATGTCTGCGCGTGTGTTTTGGGAATTGGGAAAATTTTCGAGTCTGTAATCAAGGCTATTTATGCGTACAGAGACTGTAAATCAATCAATCATTTACAGTCCATTACTGGGCATAGGCCTCGCATACTTAGTGTCAAATATGCTTTATAAATTAGCAGGCTTTCTGATGATTGCTGTTTGACTTAGAATTGTAACTGTTTTAAAGAAAGCATCTGTACGGGCTGGTGGCTCAAGATTGGTCTGTGTTGAGAACCTTGGCGGAGACCTATGTCCTGCCGTGGACATCTCATGTTTGAGATAATGATGAAGCAGATGCAAATCAGTTATACGTAAAGATTTACATACTGATCGGCGTCCGAAAAATCTGTCTTCGGGAAGAAATAACACTCTTTGTACGTAGTTAAACTCTGTTATGCTGCTATTCGAAATATAACTTTACTTATTACAGATAAAAGTAATTGCCACATTTATTAAATGCTCATGCGAAAATACATCGGTACATGAATAGAAAATCGATATTTCCCGATTGTATCACAAATTGGAGAGTCAAGAATAAAATAGGGAGATAGTGACCAAATTAAAGAAGAAATATAGCTATGCGACATAAGCGTATGACTGAACTGCCTGCTTCTACTGTTACAAATAACTGTTACTTTAACATGAACCCATATATTTTATTTTATAGACTCATACCTTTATCCCCGAAGGGGTAGGCAGAGGTGTAATATTACACTGATAAAGTCGAAAGCTACTGAACGGTATTTTGTACGGTTTTCACCAATAGATAGTGTGATTCTTGAGGAAGGTTTAGGTGTATAATGGACCCACGAGCATAGTCAAGATTTTGATAAAAATACTCCAAGAGAACATAATTCAGTACACTAAAGGCTAGCGTCCACTAGGCTCGCCGCGCCGAGCCGAATCGAAACGCAGAAAGTCGCCTCCTATATAATATTTCTATGAACTTGCGTTCCTTAGCAACGAGCCGCGGCGCGCCGAATCGAATCTACCGCGCGTATCGCTCGTCAGGCGAATTTCTGCGGCGACACGTTTAGACTCGACTCGGCGTGCCTTAGTTGAAGCGGGTCAGCGGATGAGTGTAGACGGGTACTACTTGGCGGAAATACCTAGGTACAAAAAAGGTATTGAAATGAATGAAGAGCTGTTAATTTCACTAGTTCAGAAATATACGGAACTTTATGATCATGAAGATACTTATTAGCATGACGAGCAGCGTAGACTAAATATATGGGAAGAAATAGCGGGAATTTGAAACAAGAACATTTCTTCGTCCGAACTACCCATCATTGACAACACAAGCACAACCTACATCAGCCTGTCGCCGACAGCTGATTTCGATTCGATTCGTCTGTAATGAACGCACACGGAAAAACTGCGACTCAGCGCGATTCGACGCTGTTCGAATGTAGTCGACGCCAGGCTTAATACAGCGACTTAAAGCTACGCTATCAGTGAGTAACGAAACGAAGCAGAAATATAGCTATTGGCTTCATAAGTGTTTATGCCTTCCCGACGTTGCCAGACGTCCAAGCCTCCGCTCACGGAGCTCGGCACACTTGTGACTAATTTTCAACTGCAATTTAATTTTGTTATAAAGTTTGAAATGTTTTAAGACAACACCGAGTTGCATTTGTCGTATACTGATAGTGTTTGATGTTGTGTTTTATATACTGTGTTTTAATATAATATTATTATTTATTTATTCAATTTAAAAACGAAATAATATCAAATTAGATTTTATGGGATAAGTACCGACTTAACTTATTTAATTTTTTGTATGAATTCGGCAAAGGGCTCGTACATAGCCTAGTAAGTCTTATCTCATACAAAAACTCTGCCTGACAACTTTACCTGCATTCTAAATTAAAAAAGCGCTCTAATTTAATTGCTACAACAACCATGGTCACTGTTGTCACCCATCTAATTGGTGACTTCTGCAAGCGTTGTTTTACTTTTTTTTTTACGTACGGCAAGTCAAGTCACGCTAGAGCGCTACAAATACTCTACGAAAGGGTAAGACTTTTTCCCGGTCGGATATGAGACTTATGAGTACTAAAACCAGCATGGATGTAATGCTTAACATGACTTGCCTCTTCAGATATACCGTTAATAGCACAGTAAGTAGCACAGGGCTATTTGTTAACGCAATTATGCATGCGATACTGTTGGTTAATTGCTGCCACCGCTTCCTATTTATATGCAAATGTGGTGGAATATACCCAGTCTAGTTAAATAAAAACAGAACTCATATAGACAAATAGATTTTTCAGGCCAATAACGATGAGTATGTCACCAACAACGCTTCCGAAATGCCCTAACTATTCTTGTTCTGAGACGAAACCGAGCTTTACGTTCACTCCGAAGCACGGTAGCGCTCTGATGAAAATGCCACGCACACGGGATAGGTGCCCATCCCAGCAGCGACCAGTGCCAGCGATGTCACGCTATGAGACCCACTTTCGTGCCACTTACTTATTATATACAAGTTATTCAGTCGAGTGATCTTTACACTTTTCTATTGTAATAACTAGGTAAACGACGTGGAACATTAAAGTGATTTTAACTGGTAAAAAGTAAGTAAACATGTCTACTGTTACTTTAGATTCGTCTACAGGCAAAAATAGACAACAAAACATCTAGAGGCTATAAAAACATCTATTTCTGGCCACATTGACCTAGAAGCGAAAAATATGTAGCAAATATCGTTCGTTAAAGTAGGTGCGCATCGATCGAAACGTGGTTAAATAACAAGTCCCTGGGTAATCATTGTTTATATATTCCTCACCGTGCCTTCGAGAGCACGTTAAATTGGTAATACATTAGAACTCTGCACAGAGCATACGTATATTTATGTTCCACCAAATGGCCCAGGGATTCTTGAGAACAAATTTAGCTGTATAAACGATGGAAAGGTCAGGGTCTAGGTTCCCAACTCTTTTGCCTCTTATTATGGTTTCACGTTTATATTGTAATGAATGGAATTTAATTCCATGATTGTCATAAGCAGATTGGTACACTGATTGTCTTTGTACCACTGATTATAAACCTACGTGAGGACTGTTCTTAAACCCGATCTTCCACAAGACGGCGCTGAGCTCTCACTAGGGTCTCCGCGACCACGGCTAGAGTCGGTCGAAAGGTCAAAAAAACATAAGTACCTGTACCTTAAATTAGTCAATTTACGCGATTTAGACCTGTTAAACAATTTTGTATGATCTAAGTATTCTTTCCGTGTGGTGACGGATTAAGAATACTGATTGTCACCACCCCATATCATCCCATGGGTGTCGTAAGAGCCGACAAAGGGAGCATACTATGCAGAGAATAGCACTGCAGGAGAAAGCAAACTTGATACAAACCCTATACCAACCCGTTTGGCCAGTGTGGTATAGTAGGCCAATTCCTCCTTTCAAAGGAGAGGCTTAGTCCAGCAGTGGACTGTTAAAGGCTGATGGTGATAAAGTATTCTTTTTCCGTATACCATATTAAAATAACTAACAATTCGAATAAAATCATAAACTAGTACAATATTGAGCAAGAAAACTAAAGTACACTCGATAACATCTTCATCGACATAAAGAAGTTCTTTGAGGTTGTTTTCTATAACAAGTCCTGATACAGTATCGTCATTAGTTTTCAAGGACTCTGGTCCGGTCAAGTGAATCTGTATTATTAGGCTTTACTAGTACTTTTTATCCACATTTTTAAGGCTGCATTGGGTATATGAGATAATACATGCCTTGTTATTGCTTAATGCTTAATTTTGTAACCAAACCAAAAAAAAGATTAACCGAGCAATTCCTCAATACATGAAGTGTGTTTATTAATGTGTTTCAGGAACGGCTCCAATGATATGGCTCTAATGTAATATTATGACAAAGTTTGCGCTTCAAAACAATAAATATATTTTTTGTCGAAAATATGACAAATTTTCTGAAAAAGATAGAAACCACAAAATATCAATATTGGCATCAAACTACAATTTAAAGATTTATCGCGTTATATTCCCACACACCAGACTTTGTCGAGCGTTTGACACAAACATGTGGAACAAGGAATCAACCACTACCTGCGATTTGATGAACCACTGATATTCGCAATAGAACACTGTTTTCTTCCAAGGATGACACGTGAGCCTATTGAAATTAAAAGACACTCTAATTTCAATAGTGCAGACTGTTGGAATGTTCCTCCAGCCTGGGACCCTGTCGTAGGACTAATGAAACCCAAGAAGGACACAGTCACCAGAAGACCTAAGGACACTGTGAGCTCATTCTGCGTTAATAGTAACACCAATCGTTGAAAAATGTTCGGATACTTTGAGATAACTTATGCATTAAAGAAAAAGACAAATATTACCTCAGTCTGCCGTGACCATGAATCCTGTAAAGAATGCGAAACGTTGGCTAGTAAAAATAAAAATATGTAGTTTCTAGATCATACGGTTTAAATGTAATAACTAAGTGAAACCAATATAACGCGATAAAATCTGTAAACTGTAGTTTGATGCCAATGCGTAACATTCGCGTAAACCCAAGAAGATATTATTATATTATATTAAGAATGGTTCCCCCAGTACTAATTATGACAGCTTGGGAAGTTACATTCGCTTAATTACAATCAATCTAATACTACTACCATTACCCCTATTAGCTAGCTGAAGATAAGCTTGGCTACTTACCCTAGCTCGAAGACCAAACTTAGAAGCCTACTTCAGGTTTCCCCATTACTAGGCCTACAGAAATACGGTCTTACCCCAATTAAATTTAGACTAAATCTCGCAAATACACTATACGTTAGATATTATTGCCCTGTCTTTAAGATTACGATATTCAGTTGCTCAAACTCAATTAGGTAGGTATATACTTTATAGAAGCAATATCCATAAAACCTCAATACTACTTCAATTAGGTTATTCTAGATATAATATAGTAATGTCCTAGTATTTTATATGATACCTAACTAGTTAGTGCCTTACTAGACTGTGGTAATCAGACAACTTACAAGCAGACTGAAATATTGTAATAATAATTGATGAATTACACCTAGAAACGAAACAATAACGTGTTCATCACACAAAGCCTAGAAGTAGAAGTATAATTTATGTTTGCATTATCTATATATATAATCAAACCTATTCTAAGGTTTAATATAAAATGAGTAACTTTGGGAATTAAAAGAATAAATAGCTTTTACTTCTGTTACATTAATCACAAAAGTAAAGGCTATTTAATCCTATCGTTTACAAAGTAACTTGTAAACGTCATGAAGAATAATTTACAACACCTCTAAACCAACATTGCCACTGTAATAATACTAATAAAAAAAAACAAATAATGTTTATAGACACGATTGTATGTGCCACAGACTAAATATATCGCGGTCGAGGCCACCTCATAAACTATTCTCGAACGCACTTCATCATATAAGCTAATTATGCTTATTGCTATTTAATTTTGGCACATTATATTCCCAGAAGTATATCCCTTGTGGTTCAGACTTTAAAGGTAATTTTGCTGTGTACCCTCTCGTACGTACATGAAGAATGAATATAAAAAGAGGTTTTTGTAGAGCGCAGGTGCTGTGTACGGACCATAACTGAGATATTTGTAATAGGAACATTCGATGATGAGTTATGGATGGTCGTGCTTGAAATATATAAATTAATTATGCTTATTGCTATTTAAACTAATTATCATCATATAAACTAATTATGCTTATTGCTATTTAATTTTGACACATACTATTCCTAGAAGTATATCCCTTGTGGTTCAGACTTTAAAGGTAAATTACCTTTGCCTTGTACGTACATGAAGAATTATTATAAAAAGAGGTTTTTGTAGAGCGCAGGTGCACGGACGTGGTGTACGGACCATAACTGAGATTTTGGTAATAGGAACATTCGATGATGAGTTATGAGCCTAGAGAATGCTTCAAAAAGACGTAGTTTTCTAGTTACTATGGTGCTAGCAAATCTCTTTTGCTTGCTAACTCTCTTTCTCTTCCTGGTAATCTTTTGACGTGGTTAAATGAATAGAATATCTGAATGGATTTTAATTTAATCCATTTTATACCACTCACAGGCTGAGTGGATGTATCTGCATGATTGTTAAGAACTCAATGTATAAAAACCAATAATTTTTAATGTATGTAATTCATATTTAAAATACATTGAGAGCGATCAGCGGTCGTATTTTTCAAAATAATATCAGTTGTCTGAACTATTTTCAAATTTAAATGGATATCATTAACATAATCAGATGATAATAGTATCTACAGATTTATGAGTTTGAATAACAATAGCTAACGAATTAGTGATTTTATCAAGTTTTTTAACACTTGTCACAAATTCCTCAGTAAAATTTTACATTACTAACTTAATGATAGTTACAGCATGAGTGAGCCATATAAACCGGATAGCACAACCCTCTCATAGAAGATCCATATTATTATAGCAGTATTCTTACAGTAGCGTTCCTTTGACAAAAGAAAGGTTGGAAGCTCTAAGGACATCAAATTGCTTTTAAATCAGAGCACTCACTTTAAAATCTGAAAACGTTTGTGATAACTGTCTCATCATTGTTTAATGACAGAAATAAAGGACGTGATTCTAAACAGAAAAGAACCTTCATAATACTTATTTAAAAATGAAGCGTTTATTGTATCGAATTAACCTTTATATCTCATCTTTGAAATGAACTTATTCACATTCAATTGATTACTTACCTTTATCAGTGTCTCGGATGGCCTTCATACAGAACCTACACTATATACAGGTAATAAATGAATCCTACTATCCTTTCTAATACGAAAGCTTGTAAGGTTGGACAGATGTTCAGTTGTTTATCTATGTCGCCCAAAAACGACTAAATGTATTTGATAAACCTTTGCAGTAATTAAGTACTTTTTGTCGCGATAACCGACATAAACGCGGTCAGAAGCGCTGGCAGAATCTATATCACTTAAAACTTAACTAGAATTCTTGGAATGAAATTAACTCAAGTCCCTAGAGAGAAACGCTCATTATCTTGGCAAAAGTTCCTCCGTCGGCAGTTCAAGTTCAGCGATATTATAATTTAAATGTAAAAATCTTCTCTAGATACGCACCTAAGTTATCGCGGCGAGGCAGTTAGACTGTTCTGTTTGTTATTTTCTTCACGAATGATCTATATACATAAGTTTGTTTATCTACTTTTGGTAGAGAATTGCTGTTGTCTATCTACAGAATTTATGGATTTTAACATTGGGTAATTTATCTCAAGCTCTGCAAAAAGGGATCTTTAAAACTACCGCTTAAAAGCTATAATTAATAACTAAATAAATATTACCTCTCATTTTCGCACTACGAATAAATGAGTATCGCAGAAAACTGCACTAAAACACAAACAACGGAAACAAATAATTCTCAGACTTAAAACAACTATTCATTTGAGGATATTTCTCAGTAGCAGCACGGAGTCTGGTAATGTGCCCGGTACGGCAATAGGCTCGCCCCTTTTACGTGGGACCTAAAAATTCATGGCGAAATGTGGGTGTAATATTACACCTCTGCCTACCCCTTCAGGGATACAGGCGTGAGTCTATAAATAAATAAATAATACAAAGTGTTTGCCCAAAATGTATGTTATAGGACAAAGCTGCTACTTAAACTACCGATGGCCGTTGAACCAGAAAGATTCTACAGTGGCGGCCATGCACCTGACGTCGCAGCAGAGATAAGTCACTCACAAGGTGGGCTAATGACCTTGTTGGGATCGCTGTTAGTAGATGGATGCGGGTAGCTTAAGATTCGTATATGCAGAGAGCCTTGGGAGAGGTCTACGTCCAGTATAAGACGTTTATTGGCTGGTATGATAGATATGAAAGGTAATGTTTCGAAAATGCCACCAGAAAGTATCTACTTTCTGGTGGCTCTTTAAATGGCGCTAAATAGTATATATAGTTCTAGGCACGAAACTGACAACTGACTATTACGAGTAATAGTGTAAGGAAATACTTACACTATACAAACATTACAGTCATATCAAATTACAACCGTCGTAATTGCCCTTTAACTTGATGGTTCCACGTAAATTCTCACAATATAGACTGATGTCTGCGCGTGTGTTTTGGGAATTGGAGAATTTGTCGAGTCTGTAATCGAGGCTATGTATGCGTACCGATTCTGTAAATCAATCAATGTTTTACAGTCCACTGCTGGACCTAGACCTCCAATATGCGCCGTAGACGCTTTATAAAATAAGCAAGTTGCTTGCATGACTGTTGTTTGACTTTGCATGTCGAATTATTGTTAGTAGTTTTTTTTTCATCTTTTAGTACTGACTACCAGAGCCCACTGTTACACTTGCGTTATTCAAGACTACTGCTCCGCACCGGAAGCATAGCATGATGTTAGATATCCTATTCAGCTTTATTTTTTATTTGTATATAGATTGGCATCCAAAAACTCTAGCGTCAAAACTAACTTTATGAACAACTTAACTCTATTGAGCTGTTATTTGATACAATAAAGATAATATAGGTTTTCTTAATGTGAATAAAATTAATCGCCACATTAATTTCATTGATGTCCGAAAATACATCACAATCTGTACAGGAATAGAAAATCGATCATGCCCCAAATTGAAAAGTACGACGAATTTTAATCAGAAATATAGCTATCTGACACAAACGTATACACTGTAATAAAATTCTACTATATATGTACAGGGTCATCCTAAACTCCTTCTGGTACGAGAATAGAAAAGCTATTTATTAGATGTCCAAAAGTGCGTCACAAACTGAAAAAAAAGAGAATAAGATATTGGGTTCCTACGTAATGAAACGGTATAATTTATTATATCTTTACAAAATATGGTTAACTTAAAAAAATAATAAATGTATATAAATTGCATGCATGAGAAACTTGATAGGAGTGAGTGAAGCAAGTGAGGTATGTCAGGATCGTTGCAAATGGCGTTCCTTAGTCTTAGCCTACCCCTCCGGGAAACAGGCGTGAGTCTATGTATGTATGTATGTATAAATTAACTATTTGTGTGGATATATGTATAGAATATAATCTGTGTTACAGGTCACTAGCTCCTTTATTTAAGATTAATTTTTACGTAACATCTATAAAAGAAAATTGTAAAACGAAGTTTCGCGTTTGTATGAAAAACGATAAACTCAAAAACTACCGAACGGATTTTTGTATGGATTTCACCAATAAGGTTTAGGGTGGTTTCAGATTAGCGTATTTTTCTGCGCGTATACGGTCGTTTCAGAATACGCGTAAGCGCGTGCTACATTAGGGTGGTTTCAGATTAGCGTTTTATACGCGCGTATAAGCTCGTTTTTGGAAGCTCATGAAGGCGCGTATAGGCACGTTTTTTGGCACACGCGCAACTCGTACGAGCGTTGACGTACTGAGCCGTCAGAATCCATGTTGACACTGACAAGATGTAACTACCGTTTCGAGCGAATACGCCAAAGTATGCCCGTTTACGCGAGTCCGGTTTTGTGAAGTGCGTAATGTAGCGCGCGCGTAAGCGCGTATGCTGAAACGACCGTATACGCGCAGAAAAATACGCTAATCTGAAACCGCCCTTACGCGCTTAAATAATCGGTCACGCGTAAACGGGCATATTTCGGCGTGTTCGCTCGAAACGGTAGTCATCTTGTCAGTGTCAACATGGATTCTGATGACTCGCGCTAATATGAGCTTATACGCGCGTATAAAACGCTAATCTGAAATCGCCCTAAGGTGTATAATTCACGCGAGCGGAGCCGCGAGCGAAGTCCAGTGTTTGATATTTTCTTTTTTTATTATTAATTGTTATTTAAAAAGGACAGTCTTCGCACTAGAAATAAATTCTGTGTCACGGGAGACTTTACAAACATGCAACCAACGGACACACTGAACACCCAGACTCGAAACAATAATTTATGGATATCGCAAAGTATCGTCTCGTGTGGGAATCAAACCCACAACACTCAGCGCAGTGTAAATCGGTACCTACTACGGTAACTACTACACCAACTGTGCAGTCAATGTATACTATATAGTACATTATTCCAGCAACTTCAAGCTATATTAGTGAGTAACGTAACATAGCAGTTGGCTACGTTAGTGCTTATGCCTTCCCAACGTTGCCAGACGTCCAAGCCTCCGTTCACTGAGCTTGGCACTCTTTTGAATAATTTTCAACAGCAATTTAATTTCGTTATTAAGTTTGAAATGTATTAAGACGACACCGAGGTGCATTTGGCGTATACTGATAGTATTTGATGTTGTGTTTTATATACCGTGTTTTAATAAATTATTATTACTTATTTATTATTCAACTTTTTTTTTGTATTGAATTAAATCTTTATTGTTACTTAGGTTTAAATACAATTGCATTAAAATTTACTATAAGTAAGTGGCTCATAAAGTGGTACACATAAATTAAAATAATAATTTCTAGAGTTAAATAACTAACAAATAAAAGGCAATACATTATTATTTAGAAAATTATCACGATCGTCAAGTGTTCTCAATTGAAGGGAGGCACGAGCCCAGTATGCTCAGTAACATAATTATAGTAAATCACCAATCGAGAGCAGGCTGCAGTAATAAGTGAGTTAACTAATAGATTAGAAATAAAATTTAACCTCAGGGTCAATTTTAAATAAAATATTGCACACATAATGAATCACATTTATTTTAGGTAAAATAGAAAAAGTCACTGACATTGTCATTGGCTGAGTTAGAAAAACACTCAAATCTTTACAAAATCATATTATATATACAGGTCAAATTAATTACGCCTTTATAGATACTTCTAGGTCTAAAACAAGTGAAAAATATATAATTTAAAAGAACTAAACCAGGATCCTGCATGGTGAGTAAGAAAGAAAATAAAATTGTGTGCGTACTTCTAACTGGCACCGAACTCAAAAAGTGTTGTTGTTAAAAATATTAGTTTTTCTGCTGCCTAGTGCGAGCATCTTTAGATGTTGGTAAAGGCTCTTAGCGATTATTCCATTTACTGACACAACTATCGACATAATGATCGCCGAGTTCACATCCCGCATATCGACAATCTCATGAGCTGGGCCCAAATATTTGAACTCCTTCTCTTTTTCTGCTTTTTCGAGATTCCTGTCATGCGATATGGTTAAAACGTCTATCAATGCGAGTCGCTCTGCTCGGTCGATCACTACAGTATCACGCTTATTGGCTACAATAAACCTGTCTGTAATGATAGACCTATACCAGGACAACAACGTACGTCCATTTTTTCGAGAACTGGGTCGGGCACATATCTGTATCTGTAGTACGGTGAACCAATGAGATGTTTAAGGCCTAGTTGCTTATGGATTATCTTGGCCACTTGCTTGTGTCTATGCAAATGCTGGCCATTGGCAAAACTAGAACAACCGGATACTACACCACTATTTTTTAATTAGTACAAAAACTTTAGGGACATATTATTGAAGACATGATTATCATATATGTGACATAAGAATTTCGTAATATCTATAAATAGCCAAGTTATAATCATTTGTTTTTGTAGAAAATCTCACCAAAATCATAGACATATTTTACAATCCATTCACTACTTTATTGATAGTATTTACTTTCCGTCCCACTCTTACGCATTCTTTCCGTCGGACTTATAATGTAGGTAGCCTTAGAAAATAAAATGAAGCAAAATCATCAGTGTAGGTAGATACTTTTTAATTTTCTTAATTCTATCCTCTCATTCATAGTTTATCCGGGCTTAGGACCGGCAAAATGTACAGTTTTACAAGTAATTAAATGCGAAGGTATGTAATTAGAAAGCAAGCACATATCAAAATAAAAGAACGTATTCTATAATAAAAGAAAACAATAATTTTAGCGTATTTATGAAGTTAGAATCATCTGCTATTTACAAATTATTTTATCATCATCATGTCAGCCTAGAGACGACCACTGCTGGACATAGGCCTCAAGGTTCTCCACACAGACCGATTTTGAGCCGCCCGCCTCAAATTACTATATACTTAAGTAGGTATTATTTACTAAACTTACAAGTATTTCCATTGTCCTTCAAAATGTCCAGCACCATTGTCAATACACAGATCACAGTCTTTTCACTTCGTCAAAAGCGTCCATTATGCGGTGTTTTAATTATTCGACACTAGCCGGCTTACTTTTGTACACTCACCAAATGATGTCCATGGGTACACAGTTGCACTCGCGATTCCTCCACTCAAAAAGTACGCACGAAGCATAGCTACATACTCCCGTGATATTATGAACTGATAAGCCATGGCGTCGGAAAAACGTAGACAAACAAATTGCAGCGAAAAAATCGATAGGTACGCTATCGTCCGCTAGCAATTTAGCACTGTTTGTAGCATCCGAGCGCGGCGCGCGCACAGTGGGACAGGGAATTTATCAATGAAATATTTTACTACGAATAGTACGCGAGTCGGCCATAGTCTTAGTTATGCATTAACCAATTATTACATATTTTTGTGGACAGTTTTGAGACAGTTTTGGGACTTAGTGTTTTTATTTTTTAACTACATAAATATGATCAAATAAAGATACTTAGTGCCCTGTTATTTTTTTTGTACTAATTTAAAAATAGTGGTGTTTATGTCTGAGAGATTCCCCGGGCTGGTGACATGCCCGCCATATGTCAATCGCACCGTCCCTCAGTATATACTATCGGTAGTTGTTTGTCATAACTTCGTCCATAATTATGAAGACAAAACTTTTGGTTTCACCGAAGAGAATGATAGAAATAAGAGAATAGAATATTAATAAAAATGATTACACAAACCTACAGTACTGCTGGTTTATTTAATTATTTTTATAAAAGTAAAAGACAGAGGAGAAATAGTCTCACCATCAAAATATGTATATACACATTTTAAAGTTACAGTAAAGGTTGTACGTGGAGGCAGCGATAGCCTGTGTGCGATAGCTGAAATTTGTGATGATCGATGAAAACACTATTCTTTAGATGTATAATTGTATTCAAGTATACTTATTTTTCAAAGAAATATTGCAGTATAGCTTCTATATCACAATAGTGCAAAGGCTTCCTTATTTTTGCAATAACTGTCACCCATATCGGCGAATACGTAGGCCGAAGCTAGTCTATAAAATAAAAGTATCGATAAAGTTATGACGTCACTATGTTTATGCGACACAATCTTTATACGAATAAATCAAAATGTCTATGAACGAAGTATCAAACTTTCAAATGAAGTTCTATTAAATTTTGACGGGTAATGGGGCACAACGCGGTGACCTATGATAGACCTTTGAGTGATGGGATTCCTCCATCTATTAACATAATATATATAGTCTAAGTATTACACAGCGGCAAATATTGACTTACCTTTTTAATTTAGCAGGAAACATTACTATCTCATTAGATACGAAATGTTAATATACAAGGAATATATTTTTGCTTTGTTTAATTCTTTTGAACGTCATCATAATAAATAACATGATAACAAAGAAAGTCTCGATACATTTATTTTCATAGCAAATCAAAACATTCATTAATTATGAACGGGCCTGACAGTACAGCCGATGAAGAGTGTGTAAACGTACAAGACGTTGATAAATTAATAGTCTGTGGCAAGATTGTTTTTTTTACCATGGAAAAGAACTAGCGGCGAGTCTTGAACTTTGCAATTTAAGGCACAACTAGCTAAAACGATAACTTAACAAAGCTTCTCAGCTTCAGATTTCTGAGTGTTCTAAGGTTTAGTGTAAAAAATTACTAAGATAATTATCATATCTGCTGAGAGTCGTCCCGTGGACACTGACCAACTTAGAGCCGCTATCTTATTATCGTCGCGTGACGAAAATAAGGCGTTGAGGTTACACACTTTGGAGGGAAATAAATGTTAATAGGAGTATCGCACCTTAAGTACAACTTCATATAATGGAAAATGAGATATAATTACATTAGGTATATGACGCAAAAAATTTCTTCAACGAAACAACAACGTCGTAAAAACTTATCGTCATCAATAGCTATTGCGAAAATTCTCGAATCTTTTTGGCTTTGGCCTAACTAGGGCTCATCATTCATCTCTTCACAAGGATACTATTTGCTTCTTTCATTTCATTGAGTCGTTTATATCTTATTTATTTATTTATTTTATGCTTTATTGTGCACCAGAAATATAACTTAGGAGATCATACATACATGATAATGGGCGGCCTTATCGCTTATAGCGATCTCTTATATTTTACATCACCCACTGAACGAAAATAGGTAAACCTTTTGTATTCTTCAACCGTCACTACACGCGTCATTATTGTCGTAAATACGGCAACAAGCTTGCCGCGATGTAGGTAATAGATGTGGTAAATTTTTACATATAGCAAAGTTTGCGTTATATACTTCTTACGCTTACATATAAATAGACGTAAATCTAGAAATTTCTACATGTACAACATTACATTTTATCACCTTAGTATTGGATATATGATTATACTAATTTAGCCAGTTCGAAGGTCATTTAGCTCAATGACTGCTACATACTTGCCTAAGCAAATAATCGGACCCAAACCTTAATCCTTCTACTTGACCTTATACGCACTAAATCAGTGACATGTACCCTTGTAAATATAAGATGAACTAAGAGTACTTGGGAAATTATTTATAACAAAATCCAATAATGTATAAATCATATTAAAATGAGTCAGGGACCTGTTTATTCTGAGACTAAAATATGTCGAAATTGTTCAAAATTTTAGCAGAATTGTAAACCCTAGAAGTACCTATTCGTCTTTAACAGTGGAGGCCGCTCCCTGGCATACGTAGCGTAAGAGATCCCCTGACTAGGTGGAGTGACAATACAAGCAAATTAGCTGAACGCAGTTGGACATGAAGCACCGGAAGTATGAAATGTTGAACATGAAGCTCTAAAAATCGAGTTCATGGCATGCAGTTAGAGCGACCTGTATCCAGCAGCGGACAACAGCAAGCTGATGATGATGACGACGAAAAAGTACGAGACACCACTTTGTGTGATCAATAAATTGTAGTTTCGAGTTTGAGTGTGCTTTGTGTCCATTGAAGTCAAACATTTGTGTGCATGAACGTTGATGTTTGTCTTGGTCTGGGTGTTTCTATGTATAATATTATGTATGTATTAACAAAAAAAAAATATATATATATATGTGTATGTCTATCTTGTCTAGTACCCATAGTACTTAGTTTAGGTTGGGACTAGATGGTGTTGTGGTCATGTGGTAGAATATTATATTATTATATCACATTCATCTTAAATATCATCTCACAATTAAACAGTACATTTTTAAATATATCAAGTATACAAAACATTTAAAATATAAAAATTATTATGGGGACCGACCAGTATCGGGAACAGGGTCCAAGCTACTGGTGGTTATTATATTATTATTAATATATTATTATCGATAAATGGTTTTAAAGTCATCCGTAACATAGGATTTATCATCCCTGATGCGTAAGCGATTTTATTGAAACTAAGAATAACAAAAAAAGAAGATGATATAATGATTATAAAATTATTCTTGAAGGTCTACACTAATGACACAATTTAACAAAATATCAAAAAGCCATTAGCCAGCGGCGTCATATACAAACATTATACAAGGAACCCTTAACTAGATGAGGGCACAGTATCCATTAGAGATCTACGATTGGCCCTTTAGTGTTGCTAGGGACTTTATTTATCCTTTTTACCAGTCAAGTCAAAAGATGAAACTTCAAACAAAGAGAATGAATTACTTTTAACGATCTGTGATGCGGTTGTTGGTTAACTTGTGTAAGACATTTATCAAAAACCTTTTAAGTTCAACTTGAAATAGCACCATAAAGATTAACCGAAAACTTTAAATAAGATTGGTCACGAACTACATTTTTACCGACACTAGGCGTTGTATTTTCATTATGTATAATAGACACAGACCATGCTAGAAGGCAGAGATAGCATAGTGGAGATACCAAATAGACTGTTATACAGAGGAAAGCGGGTAAGATTCCGAGGCACGCACCACTGAATAAAAGGTTGTACAAAGCCGCGGACTAGCTATTGTACAATAAATAAAGGTAAATGATACTATTTCACAGTTACAAACTTGTTTGAAAGTATATAAATTCTGATATCTGCCTCAGAGTAATTTGTTTGAGAACCAAATGAACAATTTTCAATAGCGTCCGGCTTGTTTTAATAGTACATCTGGTTGGATTGCGATTGCAAATACCGTTCGGATACATGGTCAATTATTTATAACAGTTATTATTACTTATTGTAACTATTAGTATATTAATTTATACAGTACGCGGCAAAGGGGAAACGGGTAAATTATGTTTAATTAACGATTGAACTACAATATGCAGATTTTATCGGATGTGCAATAACGTTACATCCTGGCAATTATTGTGAGATTTTCAGTCGTAATACTTGTGTACTTTTGTATGGAAATCATAAAGAACTTATAATAATGGATGATCCTTGGTGTTTAAAACAGAAAGATTGGAACGGCTAGTATTACAATTGACTGCCTCCGTGGTCCAGTGGATAGTGTATGCGACTGTCGATTGGAGGTCCCGGATTCGATTCCCGGGTCGGAGAAAAATTTAATGGGTTTTTCCGAATTCTCAGTAGCAGTACGGAGTCTGGTGATGTGCCCGGTAACGGCAATAGGCTCGCCCTCTATTACGTGGGACCTAAAATTCATGGTAAAATGTGGGTGTAATATTACACCTCTGCCTATCCCTGCGGGGATACAGGCGTGAGTCTATAAAAAATATACAATTAGATTATTTGGCTGGCTCTTTACACATTAGCAAAGATTCAGAATTATTATTTCTGTAATAATTTGAAAACAAAAGGATTTCCGCAGCTATGCCTGCACTTTTTATGTAAATGTAACCGTATCTACCCGCATCCGAGGGAATTTTTAGAAATCCCTTCTTAATGCACCCCTAAAGGAACATAAATGCCAAATTTCAGCTTCTTGCGCCCAATAGTTTTGGCTGTGTATTGTCAGTCAGCCAGTAACACAAGAATTTTTATATACAGAAGATAGACTAAACTGTTACCTTAGTGCATTTTGTAGGGAGTATGTGTGACTCCCGAAATATGTTCTACCCACACACGAAAACTTCTACAGCGTGTATATTGTTAGTATACATGTGAAAAGATCACTACACTTACCTCTAAGATAGTTTCTCAATTAGTATCTCGCCCTTTGTATATCACATACGAGTATAAATAGATTTGAATGCTTTGAAATAAAATTGTACAACGTGACATAAAAATTTATACGTGCTTATTGTGCGACTTGACTTGCGGTTTGTAACTGGTCGGCAAAGTTAAGTAAAATTTGTAGAGGTTACTTCTAGGATGGGTTACATCAGAACGCTACGCTTTGATGTAAATCGTAGGCTTTCAGGCGGTCTATAAACTCCAACACCAGAGTTTGGTCTTACACAATAATAAAAAGGTTTAAGTAGCTTTAGAATAAGTACTCAGATTGATATTACGCTTGGCTAACTTTTCAGATAAATTATACTCGGCGCTTGAAACTAAATAGGTACAGCTAAGGTGTAGCATGGTGTCTACAGCCCCGTAGAGTTTAATACGACGTAGCATAGGCGCTATGATGGAAGACTTTACATGAATTTTAACACTGTACAGGTTGTAGGAACATGTGCTAAAACTTGTCCAGTCATGTTAGTGTGGGTTTAACCACCCGTAGTCACCCATGATAAAAGTTCCATTTCATTAACAAAGGTGTATGTACAGACCGAAAACAATATTGATAGTATCTATAAGAGCAACACCGACATAATTCCAGCCTGTCTAAAATATACACAGTGACCAATTAAATTCCTTTTTTTCACAGCATGATGTCATTCCCTCGCAGTGACTATTTGCTGCATCAGTGAACACACGATTCACTGTCTTGAAATAAAACTACGTTCGGGAATGTTCGTTTTAAACGAATCCGGACGAATTCACGCTTAAAGGGCGATCCACTTATTTGTTTCTTTTACAGGGTCAGTGGGCTTGCTTCGTTCAATGTTACTGTATTGTAACTGAGATTTTTCTTTGGATATTTGTTTTTTTTTGTTGTGTGGTTTTCGTCAACAATATTGAATCTAGTTCACAATAAATTAAGTAGCGTTTAAATGTACGTTTGTGTTTTAGCTACCGTGTTTCATAAGGCACGTTAAGAAGTTAGTCCAGTTTCTTGTCTTAGATATAAATCATACGGCCACGTCATATCATCATCCTAGCGCTATCCTAGACACGATCAGGACCATCGCCTTGCAGGATCCACTTTCTGTTCTTCCTCTGCTTCATAAGGTCAGTGCATTTGGTCACATTCATTAAGCCACTTTAGAGGCCTTAATCGGCCTATAAACTTATATAACTTAGATAATAAGGAGGGCAGTTGAGACAGCTAGTATTATTTAAAATTGCTCTATATATAAAAATCAATAAAATAGTAAATTTTAGATATTTAAATAATTTAATGAAAGTATTCTATAGCTAACAGTGTGTACCTGCTGGTTGAGTGTTATCTTCAAGAACTGACAAGTATTTCACCAACACATAATACACTTGAAATGGAAGCATTCAAGGTCACTATACACTATACACTAATATTCTTGACATGCAATCCTATTTTGAGGACCATATGGCCCAGTTTGAGGAAGAGCTACAAAAAAAGACAGAACTCCTCACAGAACACTGGCAACTTAGCAGATGACTTTGCTGCTTTCAAATCATTTGTGCTACAGGCGCTCAAGTCCTTCTCACAGCAGCTTGACTGTATTGGCCATTAATTAGACAAAATGGAGATGCGTAGCCGCAGAAAAATGTTACTTCTTCATGGTGTGGAGAAACACAAGGAGACAGCCCAGGTGGTGCCAGACGTTGTCAAACAGCGTCTCAAGATAGACAATTTCACACCTGCTGATGTCCGGCGCTGTCACAGGATGGGGCGTGCAACTTCCAGCAACAAGGCGAGGCCAATTCTGATAAAACTTGAATCTGTCGCGGTCCGGGACAGCATTTGGTTTGCGAAGACAAAGCTGAAGAGTTCGGGAATCACTTTGTCGGAGTTCCTGACCCGCTCCCGATACAACGCTTTCATGGCTGCGCGTGCGAGGTTCGGGGTTGCAAAATGCTAGACAAGGGAGCGCAACATCTACATCTTGGCTCCTGACGGTAACCGCCACCGCATAACAATCGTTACTGATCTTAGCAAGATAAAGCTCCCAGACGCAGAAAAGCCCGTTGGTAAACCGACCGCAACCAAGGCCAGGCGAGTTGCTGCCAAGAAATAGATTTCCCATGATCCTTGGCTGTCTGTGGGTATTTATATTTACTTCCAAATATTCTTGTTTGCAATGCACCGTCATAATTTATCACTTGTTTATAGTTTTCTAATTACCGCAATAAGTAGGTATTTTTTAATAACTTGTCAAACTCTCATCCGTCACAACTGTTAGTAATGACATAACATCGTTCTCAATCTCTTGTCGTTTTCTAAGTAGTAACGTTCCTTTATGCACTAGATTTTTATTGTTATTTATGTTCTGTTAACATTGTTTATAATTTGTAAATACCCATACCCTATGTGTCTTAATTTTATTGTTCTGTACAATACTCTGGTGTTTATATTTGTTAGTTACATATTTCATCTTGGTAAATTTTGTTCTCTTTGCTTTGTTAATACGCAACTAGCAGGTGGACACACAGTTGAGTTTATAGGAATATTTAGATATTTTGTTTTTACGTGTACCTATATTTACTTATTAGATAATCTTTGTATATAAATATGTATATATATTTTTTTTTCATATATGTCACAAACCGACTCGAAAAGCGATGATGAAAGCTTTCATTCAGCAACTAGCTTTGATGACAGCTTTGTTAGTGTACCTTCTCTGGGAGACATTCTTCGGTCTCAGTTTTCGGACGTGCCCAAGCACTTTAATGTAGTCCATATAAATGCACAGCGTATTCCTGCTCATTTTCCTGATATGCTGGCTAACTAAGACTGCCATAATATACATGCCATTCTTGTGTCCGAGTCATGGTTGAAACCATGCCTACCATCAATTTCTTATATTCTTCCAGGTTTCCAACTAATCAGGAATGATCGCAGTATCTGCGGTGGTGGCGATGTTGCCATAAATTTACGCACTTACATTCCTTATCAGATTGTCTCTACGTCATCACAACCGCCACCGTCGAATGCTGGCGAGCATCTTTTTTTAGAAGTGGAACTTCAACATTCAAAACTCTTATTGGGCGTATATTATTCTCCTTCGCGTCATATTAACTATTTTTCTTCATTTGAGCAAATCCTGGAAAATCTCACACCTTCCTATGATCATACCATTATCATGGGTGATTTTAATACTTGCCTTCTCAAGCAGGATACGAGAACTATCTTATAATCCTGCAATTTGACTATTCTAAATCTCGATGCAACACATCACTTTCCTAATACTACTCCTTCTCTTCTCGACCTTATTCTAGTTTCTTCTGCCAATCATGTTCATAGGCATGGTCAATGTTCAGCTGACGCATTTTCTTACCATGACCTCATCTATCTCTCTTACAATATACGCCCACCTAAACTGAAGCCAAGGATCATACTGCAGCGCAATTTTGGTGGAATGGATCATGATAAAATTCGTGAGGACGCGGCTAATATAGATTGGGAATCACTGTTCTCCTCAGATTGCGTCGACACTAAAGTCCATATTTTAACAACTCAACTAATTAAGTTGTATGACGTGCATGCGCCAGTTCGTGCAATCAGAATCAAACATTTACCTGCCCCGTGGCAGACAAAGGATATTAAAAAGCTCATGGCGAAGAAAAGTGCAGCGAAGTCAAGATTTAAGTATAAACCAACTCCAATGAACCACGAAAAATACGTGGCCACAAGAAATCACTGCAACAAGGTTTGTAGGAAAGCACAACGCCAACATATCCATAAGTCAGTTGAAAACGGTGATCCAGCAAAGGTCTGGAAATTTCTCAAAACTTTGGGTGTTGGTAAGACACAGCAAAAATCTATTCCAAATAATGTCAATATTGACTCTCTTAACATACATTTCTCTTCCTCGTCCAAGTTTGATGAAAATATTAAAAGTAACACTCTACAGCATCTTTCCTCTTTACCAACCCCAGATTATTCTCCTTTTATCTTCTCTCAACTCACCGCTTGTGATGTTAAAAAGAGCATTCTCGAAATCACGTCCAGTGCAATCGGTAATGACTGTGTAAGCCGCAAAATGATCCTTCCGATCCTTGACGAAATCCTTCCAGTCCTATGCAATATTTTAAATCAGTCCATTTCCTGTGGCATGTTTCCGTCAGCGAGGAAAGAAGCACTGATTATTCCCCTGCCTAAAAAACCTAAACCTTGTACTTTAGCAGATTACCGTCCTATATCCATATTACCATTCCTATCAAAAGTCCTAGAACGTCTCATCCATAAACAACTTAGTTCCTTCCTTTCTGAAAATTCCCTCCTTAATCCATACCAACCAGGTTTCCGACCTGGACACAGTACCACCACGGCTTTAGTTTGTGTTACAGATGACATTAGGCAAGGGATAGACAGTGGCAATCTAACAGTGCTCGCGTTACTTGACTTCAGTAATGCGTTCAACACTGTGGATTTCCACATCATGCTTGGCATCCTCGGCGCTCTTAACATATCTCCATCGGTAATTGACTGGTTTCAAAGTTACCTGTTTAGTCGCCGGCAACGTGTCCGCGTTGAAGATACTTATTCCACTTGGTCTAACACGAATGCAGGTGTACCACAGGGTGGCGTGCTATCCCCCTTACTCCTCGTAATATTTATTAATGCTATTTCAAACCAATTAGTTTCATCCTACCACCTTAACGCAGATGATTTACAAATTTACACGCAAGCTCCCTTTGACAAGCTAGCAGAAGCCTTTAAGACTATTAACTCGGACCTCGAGTGGATCTGCGAATGGACTGAGAAGTATGGACTCGTAGTGAACCCTGAAAAAACCCAACTGATTGATATTGGCAGCCCAAGAATGTTGGCTAAAATTGTCTGGTCTGATCTACCACGAATCAGTTTTAATGGCAAAGAACTACCATTTAGGAAAACCGTTAAAAATTTTGGTATCCATATAGATGAAACAATGTCTTGGCGACTTCAGATACAAGAAACAAGTCGAAAACTGTTTGCTTCAGCCGCATTAATACGAAAATTACGTAATTTCCTTCCAACTGCAACTAAAATTGCACTTGCACAATCTTTGCTTCTGCCGATTCTTGACTACGCTGATGTCAGCTATCTTGACCCCACAGAGGAGCAACTGAACAAACTTGAGCGTCTCCAAAATTTCTGCAAACGTTTTATATTTAGATTACGCAAATATGATCATATTTCAGAATTCCGCAACAGGCTCAAGTGGCTTCCGATTCGCCTTCGCAGAAATACTCATATTCTTACATTACTGTATAATATCCTGTTTAATCCCAATAGTCCCTCTTATCTTAAAGAACGTTTTAAGTTCCTTCATGACACACATTCAAGGTCCTTGAGGTCGTCTGTGGACTTGAGGCTGGAGATGCCAATGCATTCCACTAATTATTATGACAAATCTTTTACTGTACAAGCTGTGCGCCTGTGGAATGCATTGCCTCTAGATATCCGTAGAGCATCATCATTCAAAATCAGCACCTTTGAACCATTTAAGTTTGAACCTCTATTTAACCACCTTAGTAAAATATAAAAAAATCCATCCTTACAACGCACAACGCTACATTTAAATAACGATGAGTAAAAATACCTAATTCTCCACACAAGGTTTATTCCTATTTTCAGAGTACAACTTGGCGGCGTACAAAACTAGTACAGCGACACAGTTTATACACATAATACTACAGAGTACGAATAAAGTAGAGCCAAAAATATAACATCACAAATTTTCCTCTTAACCTCTACAACACAAGCAGTTGGGCGTACTAATGAACAATATCCTTATAATGCGGAGATTGGAATAAGTAAGGCACCTATGTTTCGAGCTCTTTAACTTTTTGTACCCACCTCAGGAAAAAATATTTCTAACAATTTATACATACATACACACATACATATCGTCACGCCTTTTATCCCCGAAGGGGTAGGCAGAGGTGTCTTTCTACACCCACTTTTCGCCAGCTAAACTTTAGTCCCACGTAATAAGGGGCGAGCCTATTGCCGTACCGGGCACATTTCCAGACTCCGTGCTGCTACTGAGAATTTCGTGACAGAAAAACCCAATAACACTGCCCGACCCAGGAATCGAACCCGGGACCTCCCGATCCCACGTGCACATTAAAGGTGATTTTCCACCAGAGGGGCGAGACGAGGCGAGGCGAGGAGAGAATTGAAATCGCACTGACCCTTTTCCACTAAAAATTGCCATCGCGAGCTCGCCCGAGCTCGTGCGAGCACGCGCGTGACCGCCGCGCCGCCCGTAGGCTTCATTAGATAAAGATATACTGGTACTGGTTAATTTATACTCTATGTTGGAAGCAATACGGTTCATTTTTACACAAACAAATATTTCAATTCACGCCTCGCATATTCTCGTCAATCCACACTGTTTCCACCAAAGATGCGCTGGGAGAGAATTGAAAATTTGCCATACAAATTTCAATTCTCTCCTCGCCTCGCCTCGTCTCGCCACTCTGGTGGAAAATCAGCTTTATGCCGCGAGACCAACGAGGCAGTCGTATAGGGTTTGATGTCGAGTTTTCTGTCTCTACGCAAAAATGGTATTTGCATCGTGTTATCCCTTAGTCGCCTCTTACGACACCCACGGGAAGATAGGGGGTGGTGACACTTGTATTCTATGCCGTCAACCACACGGCTTAACAATTTATAAGTTCCGAAAAAACTGCGAACAAGTTTAATGCGTAGGGAATTCTTAACGAAACAGTTCCGTAGCAGCCCATTTGTGTGTATCCCCGTAATAAGTTTTGATTAAAAATGTCTTTACTTTGCCATAGTAGTTATACGCACAATGTTGGAGTATAAGTTTTAATTAAGGGCTTCGGGCGGTCTGAACTCTCACACAAGTCCCGTCAGTAACGATGTTCAAGAATAATCACTTTCTTTAAGGGCTTCTTTAGGCTTACATGATATTATAATTTGGGGCGACGGTTTTCAGCAAATGTTTGTGTTATTCATAAACCGTTTGTTGAACGATAATTAACAATTAAATACGCGCATAACTTAAAACGAAAAGTCTGTGGTGGTCTAAACAACAGCAGTAATATGTATGTTTATAATCAATGGCTCTAACTATGATTATATTCTGTCAAATATGGTTAACTAAGAAGCGGACTAACTACCTTGTTGGTATTGCGGGCAGCGGATGGATGCGGTTGGCTCAAGATCGGTCCGTGTGGAGAGCCTTGGCCTCTGTCCAGCAGTGGACTTCTTTCGGTCGATTTAAATGATGATGAAGAAGCGGACCCTAGGTTCCAAGGCGGAAATCTAGGAAGCCATCAAGATATCTATCATCGTTCTTGAAAGTACGATTGTATGTATATTATTGCTCTTATTTGCTGAAACAGAACACGTGTAGAACAAGAATGATGTATAATAATGCTGTAATACATCTCTTTTTAATATAATTACGGCTCACAAGATACTTGGTGTGCGTCGGCTCCATATTAATTGGTCAATTTGCTGCGCATCTTTGAAACACCAGCGTAATTGTTATTAACTTTAGACGGCACTACACGACACATATATTTATTAATACGCATAAGTGTCATGTAATAATAATACGTAGTGTCAGTTACGTAGACGTTTACACCGGTAAGCCTTGTTTGAAACTACTGGAATACATGGATACTAAGTATTTTGTGAATATAAATTTATCTTCAACATCGACCTTGTCATCTTTATTAAAGTTAAAAACATAGGCATCACGTCGGCAAAGAAGAGCGCGGTGTCCATAGCAGCAGGGGTGATGATGATAAGGAATTAAATTTGATATTTTAATCCATGACATATCTCTCTCTCTCTCACTCTCTCTCTCACTCTCTCTCTCACTCTCTCTTTCACTTACTCTGGGTAAACGATTAAATATGGAATTCATAATCATTTACCATTACATCCAGAATAACTCATGTAATCCTCACCTTGCCGTAGCAGTCGTAGCCGTGCGCGTGAGTGTAAAACTGTTGTGAACAAGATGAGAATGACACTTAAAACCGTGCCGTAGGCAAGGACAGTAATAGATATCATACATTTTTGTGCGCCCGGGGTGGGTGAGCTTCAGGCCATAATATTTTCCTTTCATTAACTGATTACATATGTGCGTCGCGGTCATACTGTGTGAACAATATGGATTGGACCATGTTTAGTGTTAGCGTGAGGACGACGCACGCAATGAAATACCAGGTCGCCCCATTAGCCTTTAATAGTCCACTGCTGGACTAGGTCTCTCCTTTGAAAGGAGGAATTGGCCTACTATACCACGCTGGCCAAACGGGTTGGTATAGGGTTTGTATCAAGTTTTCCTTCTCTTGCAGTGTTGTTTTCTGCATTATATGCTCCCTCTGTCGGCTCTTACGACACCCATGGAATGATATGGGGTGGTGACATTTCGTATTCTTTATCCGTCACCACACGGTCACTCAAAAAGTATTGCGAGAAAAAGTTATTATGTATGTGAGACTGGCCATTTATAATTTATTTAAAAACATTATTACTTATAAGTAAAAATTGGTACGTTCTTAATTCAAAACATCCCTCCACATTTTTTGCGAGCTAATTAAAATAACCGTGTCTCATTGAAAAATGGTTTTGCGTCGTTGCTATGATTTTTTACGATTTTAAGTGTCGCCTGAAACCGAAAGAATCGTACGATAGACTTCAAATGGCATTTATGGATGAAGGCCCTTCTAAGGCAACCGTGTATTGTTGGTATAATTAATTTAAGCGCGGTCGGCTAACTTTGGGGGATGAAGAAAGAAGTGGTCGCCCTTTGACGGCTGTTATGGAAGAAAATGTGCCAGCAATGAAAAAATTTGATCCAAGACAATAGACGAGTTACATACCAAGAGATTCAAAATATACTGCAGATTGAATCAGGAAGTCTTCACAAGATTCTACAGGTGTATTTACGGGTGCGGAGGATAGTTTCACGCTGATTGTCGCACAACCTTACCGATGTTCAGAAGCAGGCAAGGGTGGAATGGTGCCATGATATGATAGCCAAAGAAGCAGGCTCGTCTCGGCGTGTTTACGAAATTGTTACAGGGGATGAATCCTGGATTTATCAATACAATCCAGAAACAAAGCGCCAGTCGACGGTTTGGGTGTTTCAAAACGAATCAACGCCTACCAAAGTAAAGCGACCTAGTAGCGGGGAGAAAATGTTGATCGCGAGCTTTTTCAATTCGACTGGCTACTTGGTGGCAATTCCTTTACGAAACCAAAGAAGCATTAGCACCGAATGGTATGCTACCAAATGCTTGGCAGAAGTTTTCTCTGTTGTAAGCAACAAGCGACCAAACACAGGGCTCCGCGGGCTACTGCTCCACCATGATAATGCACCCGCCTACACCGCAATCAAAACGAGGGACTTCTTAGATAGCACACCGGTCAAACTACTGGGTTACCCTCCTTACAGCCCAGACGTAGCACCGTGAGACTTTTTCTTATTCCCAAAAATAAAAAATCAGCTTAAAGGGACATAATTTTCGTCGCCACATGATGCGCTCTCAGCGTTCAAGCAGGCTGTAAACGAGGTGTCTGCGACGAACTGGAAAAATTGTTTCGAAAACTGTTCAGACGCATGAAACTTAGTATAGAGGCTGGTGGAGTTTAAAAAGATCTAATGAAAATATATTTATTTATCGAAAATTTCTTTTTAGTATCGCAAAACTTTTTGAGTGTTCCACGTATATGTCGCTTATAACTGACACACTTATAGCATTTGTAGGGGCATAAGTTGATGCAAAAGCCACATTTGGGTCAAAATAGCTTTCATACATAATCCCTTGCTTTTTAATGCTTTCACAGATTTCAAAATTGTATTACATTTTGAAAGAAAACGGGAAATCACAATTCTCAAGGGATGCCGTTAAAATGTTAAATTTTTAGTAAGGTATCGTTTTCTTATGTAAAAGCAAAGTGCTATTTAAGGAAAAACACTCAACTTCCGTAAACAAAAAGCGCACAAACTTCAAACAACAGCAGAACAGATTTGCGGATCACACAAAATGTGAGCGTAGGGTTCGAACCTACAACACTCAGAGCAGTGTTGAAAACACCCGGCCACCAGTACCATAATTATTATTACCAAAATTATAAGATTAATCTTCTATAAGAAGACTGAATCTAAGTTGCCAGACTTACCAATTTGAAAATATCAGAAAGAAAGAAAAGACATTAATTCTGCCCAAGACACCCAAAGTACAAACAATATACAAGATAAAATTACAGTCTGCTTTAAACTACCCAAAATTAAAATACATTCTCACACCGTCTTAACAAAATCAATGTCAACTTTATAACATACCAAGTTTCTTTGAAATTTGCCTTAGAATGCACTACTCGTAATCACAATTCATAGTTCTGAAAGAATTATGACCTAAGTTTGAAGAGTCAACTGAATATGAGAAAGCGTGCCGAGATTTCTGCATTTCATGAAACAAATTATACTTGTGATATGTCTGTGTGTCGTGGAGTCAGTCTGGATTTTATCGTGTGTGTTTGGTATAATATATTACAAAAATATTAAAATATATTAAATACTGTCCTTGCCACACTCTTATACTTAGTTCATGGGCTAGATTTTATGGAGTATTCTATCAGAAGTTTGTATTTTTTTCATAGAGGCCATGATGTGACGTCAATCCTTGACGCATCACTCGGCCCGGTCGACCCCGCCGCCCGCGCCCTGCAACGGACTATAAATATTGAAGCGCTGGCTGCGTTCGGCCTTACATCTGGCGAACCGGCGGCACCGAGTTAAGTAACCAACTCTCCTGGACGAACCGGCAGCAGGAACCTCAGCAAAACCTCACCCATCGCCGAATCATGCGACCCTGTGTATATTTTCTTTAATAACACTTTACTAGTAATTTTTTCGCTTGCTAAATGATGTGTAGATTTTCTTGGCAATTAAATAAATTTTTATTGTAACATTCAACTCATGTTCTCATTTAAACACACCCTAGTAGGGATAACGTAACAGTGGACACCTGAAAGGTTTTTTTACGTTACAATGATTATAAAGACCTCTAGTAAATACCTTTAGTAAATATCAGATCTGACATCTTTGTGAACCATATTTTTTGACGAGCATCTACTAGAGCACTCGTTACAATGCGTGCGATGTTTGGCTCTATGCTTGGCTCTGTTCGTTGTTCAGTTCAACAAATTCAAAAACAGCAAATGCTCGTTGTTCTGCTTCAAGTGATTGCTTAAGTCTATCAGAAAGTACATCAAGTTTTATCTCATAATAAGTTAATCCAGTGGACCACAATATGCACATCACTACCATTGTAATGTTGGACAATTCCTTTTATTAGCAGCAACTAACCGTACATCTATTAGGCAATCCGATCACTATACTACACATGTTAAGTACTATCAGCTAAGAGATTTGATATCGCAAACGCGCAATGCATAACGATTACGTCAATATGGAATGTACTACGTATTGACAGTATCGGCGCGGCTGGCGGAACGTTAATTGAACCGATTTATGAGACAAGCCTGCGTGAAACAGAACCACACAATTACGACACTTTTGATTTACTGCTACACTAATTACTTATGTTTAAATTATGTATGGCAGAAAATATCTTTATTATATTGTTTTGAATAATAAGGAATGCATTTTTTTTTTAAATTCGTAAATATATGTACATATTTATCCTTCCACAGTCCAGAGCGGAACACTGAGATCTCTTATTTTTTGTTCCAGTAGCATGGTAAATCAGTAGTAGGATTTGGAATACACTACCACGCTAGCCAGACCGGTGGTATAGGGTTTCATGTCGAAATGTCCGCCGCTTCCCAAAGATTTTATTAGCTTCGTATTTCTTTAGCTGCCTCTTACGACACCTACGGAATGAAATGTTGTGTGTCACTTTACTAAGGGCTACTATCACCACTGCCTAAGTGATAAGTGCCAGTTAAGTTACTTGACAGATACATATTTCTTGCAGGTTTTTAATATAACTGGGAGACAATGCCTATCGAGAGGTGTTGAAACTGACTCTTAGCGGCAATTTCACTACTGTCTGATAAGTTCCTGTTAAGTTCATTTGTCTTATGATTCAAACGAATTTTGAAGCCTAAAAATAACGCCTATCCAACCTGGTGACTCTAATGGCTAGTTTCACCGCTGATAAGTGCCGTTGAAATTATGAACTTAAAAAGCAAGTGAAAAGTTAAGTTACCGAGTGAAGCTATTACACTAGAATCTAAATGAACGTATGTAGGGTATGATAACTTTATTTTATAGGTTAAAATAAACTAAGTGTATCATATCAAGACTGTCAAGGCTTATGACTGAAGTTAAGTTGCGTAACAGCAACACGTTCTTTAGACACCAGACTGAACTCAATACATTGAACTGTCGAAGTACTCTATAACTTCTTATCACGGTACCTATCACTTTTATTGAGTTTCGTTTCATTTGTATGGGAGCTCATTATTAGGATGAACGAAGGCCGACTTGATAAAATTGAACGTGATCAAATTTTAGGAGGCGCTTAAATTGATGTCAATAATGTCGACTGATGGCACTGTGATGTGAATGTGTGAGTGATGTTTTTTAAATAAATAACTGTTTCATAATATTTTGAGGATCCAATAAATGTTTAACATAAAATGTATAGTTGCTCGGTAATAAAAGTTATGTCTACTTTCACGTCCTATTTCAAACCTTATTTCGCGGAAAGTTTTGTTTTCATAGAATAAGGCCTCTGTCCATCCTGGGTACTATTATAAAATTAAGTCCATCTGTCTGTTTGGATGAACGCGATAAACTGGAAACTGCAAAACGAATTTTTACGATTTTCAAGGTTTAGGCATATAATTCACGCATGTGGAATCACGGGCGAAATCCATTCCTGAATGAGGACGCCAGCAGCTACGCCTGCATATTTTTTTTAATTTACCCGTTTTGGCTGATCCCGTGGGAATTTCGGGAAATCCCTTCTTAGTGCACCCCTACGATCCCCTAGGAACATACATACCAAATTTCAGCTTACTGCGCCCAATAGTTTCGGCTGTAGCGTGTCTGTCAGTCAGCCAGTAACGCAAGGATTTTATATATTAAGATAAGCGGTTTACGGGGAGTTACGTTCGTTAGTGGCGGAACGAACGCGTTGATGGGAATCTGCCATAATCTGGGAATTATAGAAATTAAGATTCCACGGTTGATTTTTACTTCATTATTTTTAAAGTACCTGAGTACTCGCTTTAATTCGTTTCCCTCCAGTATCTCTTTTAAAATTCTAATAATACTAAACGGCGAGGGCAAATATCGCGAGGAAATCGGCATACCTGAGAGTTCTCCATAATGTTCTCGAAAGGCTTGTGAAGTCAGCTAAACCGAGGTTGACCAGCGACCAGGTATGGCCTTACCCTTCTCATAGTGAGAAGAAGCCCGTGCGCTGCAGAAGGATCTATCTACAGGGATGATGAAAAATCTATTTTATATAAAGAGTGGCTGTTTATTAAAGACAGCAGTTAAGACTACCAAACCGCTATCCTTAGTGTTAACCACTAGGTTAACCTTATACGCTTACGTCAAAAGACAAAAGACAAAAGACAAGGAAAAGCAATCAAGTAACGCGTATATATCGCTTAATTATTCAAAAATTAAAGTAAGAAAAATCGCGAATGTTATAAAGTAGTTAAGGCAACGAAGCTACCATCCTAGACATCAAAACAAAATAGTTTAAAACAAACAGCTAGTCATTCACTAGATTTGAGTTCATATCAACGTTTACGAGAGAAGCACCCGCTCAATTAATTGCCATTCGAGTGGGCGCCATATTCGATGCACTGAATAGACGACACCAGCGCATAACTTCTCAAAGACTTAAACTTTACCATCTCTTCAGCAGGCTTAAATGTGAGTTCATTAACGGTAATAATAATTACAACCCGTTATATAAACTATCGCTGCAAGGTGGACTGAAACGGGTCGTTTCTCACCATGAAAAGGGTAGGGTAAGGTCATAGGCTACTATCGCGGACGTAATGCTAAAGCAGTTCCCGTGGCTCCGAAATCCAACGGGATTCATTAGAGGAACACCATGGTGGTTTTAGTGAGTAGTCCCAACGCTTATCGTCGCAGAGTCTCACAGTCTCCCTACGCCACCGAGCCCTCAATTTCGGCTAGGGGATCCCGTAAATGGTGGTTTCCTCTATGCGAAAAAAAAGGTGATAGTATGCTTAGCTGGTCAAAAGCAGGTTGAGAGACTTCACATAATAATTATATTTAAAGAACATTATAAAAAATATCACGACTTTTCCTTTATCGAACAATTTATTTGATAAGCACATCATTTGAAAATAGCGCTGATGTAAATCATTGGTTTAAATACCCCTTGTGTAGCAGTCTGCCGCTGTTATCCACTACTAGTAATAGGTTTCTCCAATGTTACGCCGCTGGAATCAATACCGAATTTATTTTTAGTATAATCTGTTTGAAAACATTTGAATTTACTATGAAAGACATCGTTTTCGAAGTTTTTAGCAGTATCCGTTACACGTGTTTACTGAACTAGATACTAAAGCAAAAAACATTAAAGCTAGCTCAAAAATATTCCATAAATAATGTTTTTATCCGTATTTTCCACTTTCTGAATATGATCGGTTTACAAAGAAGAATAGGATCGTAATCATTTAAAGGCAAACTTTTTGATGTATTCAGGCGGTGACGTATTCTGATAAATCGGTAAATATAAAATTACAATATATGAAAGTACATCAATCCTATAGTTCCACGAAGGTTTTCTGTACCGGGAAGGCACAGGTTGAAACATTAACATTTACTATTATCATTATCTTCCCACCGTTATCCTGGTTGCATACAAGACTCTGGAGCCCGACGGCGTATTTACTAAACCTACCATTAGAGTGAAAGTGCAAACTGAACTGGCTTAGCTTATATTTGACAAAAACTTGACGAAACCCTAGTCTATTCTAGTACAGAAATTAACGGAAATCGCGTAGACTTTGTAAGATAAATTCATTCTAACATTGCAGCAACAGATGCTATTCAATTTGGGGCTAGGTTTAGGACAACAATGTGCCTAGTGCCTAGTTGGTTAGGTGCGACGGTACATAATTTAAGTAACTAAATAGGTTATGTTAGGTTCTCTTTTGACCCTTAACCCAAAAATAGGAGCCCTGCCAAGCAGGGCTCCGTCATTTTAGTTTATATTATGTTATATCACAAATATAATAATTATGTAGGTAAGTAGACATTATGTCCAATTAAATAGTTTTTAATAAACTAAGTTGACGGAGCCCTGCTTCACAGGGCTCCTATTTTTGGGTTAAGGGTCAAAAGAGAACCTAATATAACCGATTTAGTTACTTGAATTACGTACAGTCGCACCTAACAAACCAAAACCATGTTTGAAAATATCTCGATAAAGGCTTATCTATTTGAGTGAATATGAATCTTACTGTACTAGGTTTTGTACGTGTATTTTCTTTGAAAATATCAAGGCAAAAAGCTAATCCATTTGAGTAATTTTTTTTACTGAGATAGATTAGGTATTGTCGAGTAATATGCATAAACAAAAGCTATTCTATTAGAGTCTCGTGACTCAAATAGTATAGGCTTTGTAAATACGCAGCCCGACGACGTCCAAATCAGATTTGAAAGACAAATTTTCTCAATGGTCTACGCCTTTATATATCATCATATCAGCCGAAGACGTCCACTGCTGGACATAGGCTTCCTCCAAAGCTCTTTACACGGACCGATCTTGAGCCAACCGCATCCACGTATGCATCTAAAATTGCATAATAATATGTGGTACTAAATATTAATGTAGAATCTTCCAGTAATTACTCGTAATATGTGATTACGACGTTCATAACTACTACATTGCTTTTAAATAAAGATAATGTATTTAATATAAAAAGAACGATCAAGTGCGCGTCGAACCCGCACACTGAGGGTCCCATACAAACCTGTAGGCATAATATGGCAAAATATGTGATGTAACTAAAAATTAAAGGTTTTCGAAATTTTTCCTATGTGCTATAAAACATTGCTTTATGCTAAATTTCAAGATTCTAGATCGACTTGAAGTACTCTTTAATTTTGACTTGAGCATTTGATATGAATTTTAACGTCATACAATATTATTTAGCGAGTAAGACCTGCTAAATAATATTGTGTGATGTATACAAATCGCGAAAGTTTAAAATCGATTTAAATTATAACGGTTCATTAGGCCTTACCAATTAATTGGTTAAGTTATAAAAGATTACCTTAAACTCACATCCGCAAGCGATAAAATAAATATTGTGATCAAGTCCTTTCATCCTTGACACAAGGTACGGGTTACTACGACACCCTACATTGTGCGTGGCTCGACATGCACTTGGGCGGTATTTTATCTTAGGCTGGCAACGCGCCAGAAAAGCCCGATTAGTATCCCTACGTCTATAAGTTACGGTAAGTCAGATACTAGTATATGGGCCGTAAAGTTCGTTTGCCTATATGTTACAAAAAAGTGTTAAAGTTAAACTCGTAAATCGGCCCTTAGAGTGATCAACTTGGATTAAACGATTATACGAAGGCTTACGCCTAAATCCTCGAGTGAGATAATTTCGTAAGCTATGAGCAATGGAGCAATAAGGATAATAGTATCTTTATTCCTAACATCACAGCAGCTGAAGTCTAAAATCGACAAATGAGTGGTTAAATATCTAGACAAAACCCTGTATCTTTTGCTCAATAAGCACAATGTTGCGCATTAAGTGTCCATACATTACAGTTATTTTTATTCCCTACTTGGTAGAACCCCCACGAAAACAAATTGCCATAGTTGCAATTTTCGTGCTGTAACGGAATCCTATAGACCCCAGGCTGATTAAAATTTTAGTTTTCTTACTAACTGGGTCTAAAATATCAATTTCAGCCTAGCCCCGCCAAGTAGTTTGTGGCCAGGGTTCCCGCGCCCCTACGCCCGCGCAGTAAATATGTAAAGCGTTTCAACATATGTAGTCAGTTATATGTTTACTTTCAAGATACAGCGATATTATAAGATGAACCACAGTGCCATAAGAATAAATAACACATGTGCAAAAGTGTGGCACTTAGGCGCAATATCGCCCCCCTCGGACTACTACATATTGTGATAATTGCCGTGACTTAAATTATTTCGTCTTGCTAAAATGAACATGATCGTCTATCGATTATCGAATAACAAGTTGTGCTTAATTAGATCGATATTTTCCTACGTTGTGTTTGTATTTTTCTACGTTGTGTTTGTATTTTTCTACGTTGTGTTTGTGTAGTAACCCTTTAGTTCTTCCTCGTTGTTCTGAAGTGAATCAGAACATTTTATGACGAGGATCCTGGTCACGGCACCAAATGTAACGGAATCCTATAGACCCCAGGCTGATTAAAATTTTAGTTTTCTTACTAACTGGGTCTAAAATATCAATTTCAGCCTGGCCCCGCCAAGTAGTTTGTGGCCAGGGTTCCCGCGCCCCTACGCCCGCGCAGTAACTATGGAATTCGTCCCTTCCTCTATATTCCTCTACTGACAGCATTTACCAAACGTAAACGCTTATAATTGAATGAAAGTGGTCATCAAAATACTAAAGACAGCGATACATTAGTATTGGTTTGTCATCACAAAATCACTCTCCATATATTCATGCTTCACATATTGGTACTTGAGTACAAGGCAGCGTATCTCAGAGACGGCAGCTCCAGGGAGACGGAGAACATGATCCAGGTATATTAGTCATATAGTATTATCGGCGCCGAGTATTTCAGCGATATCCAGTGTATAGTATTGAACGTACAGTAACAGTCTCAGAACTGATGTCACAAAACGCCTCCTTGCCGCAAGTCACAACATTGAAGCCCATACAAACATAGTCAATTAAAACGTATTAAGCCATCGCGCATAGTTGGCGGGGAAGCTCTCGTTACAATCGCCGCTAGGTTAGCCGCATTAGGTCTTACTGCTACCGCGTGACCGACAGGTGGCTCTTCTTTCGCTCTTTAAAACCTTGTCAGCTGCTATGTACTGGCCTGTACGCAGGTTTAGACAGCGATTGTGAAAGTCCTGCATTCTACTACCTGATCGCAAATACGGAGACTCCCATCATACATCGCTCGTCTTTACATCCATCATCAACAAGGTACGAACCACTACTAATGGTACACGCGGTTATTGATAATATCACTATGTACAATATCTCATAGAGAACTTTATATTTTAGTCAGCCTGGTATATATATATATGGTGTGATATAGACATAGATACACAACAGAGTTATTAATGTTATACAGTTCATGCAATAAATTACAGTAAAGTGAATAACAGACACTCACCGGACTATTAGCTGCGTCACTGCCAAACTTACCCCTTGCCCTGTGCTGATCACCTTCTCTTGAAGCCGCCTGCCTTGTTCTTCGATATCACTAAGCACTAATTATCGACCAACACCGAACCTCTTACGCGCTAGGCCAGGTCCGATCTCTCTCGCGCCAAAAGACCAACTGTCTGAAACACCACGCTAGAGCGTTCCCGTGAACTGCCCTCTTCCGCGTCCTAAGACTCACTGCCTAAACCACCACGCTAGAGCGTTCCCGTGCTCTGCCCTCTTCCGCGTCCTAAGACTGTCCAAAACACCACGCTAGAGCGTTCCCGTGAACTGTCCTCTTTCGCGTCATAAGACCGACTGTCCGAGATCCGCCCGGTTCCGCGTCCCCACATTGACTGTCCAAAACACCACGCTAGAGCGTTCCCGTGAACTGTCCTCTTTCGCGTCATAAGAACGACTGTCCGAGATCCGCCCGGTTCCGCGTCCCTACATTGACTGTCCAAAACACCACGCTAGAGCGTTCCCGTGAACTGTCCTCTTTCGCGTCATAAGACCGACTGTCCGAGATCCGCCCGGTTCCGCGTCCCTACATTGACTGTCCCGTACTACCACGCCGCGCTTTCCTGGGACCCGACTCGCTCTGCCTCTTAAGCCCGACTGTCCAGTCAAACACAACCAACGCAACGCCTCTCGAATCCTTACTACCTGACAAGGTCCTTTTCTTATCGTTGATCCCTTTTTTTATGATCCTCAACTACACCGCATGTGAACACTACAGTGCCAATATTTTCTCACATTTCATGGCTATTTCTTTACTTATATGCCTGTCACATAACTCTTATAAATTTGTCAAACTCTTGGGATTTATGAGTTTACTAATTGCATAACGTTGGCGCCATCGTAGCGATAAGACAAACACATGTGGAAACAAGTATGCGACCAAAGGACTATATATTATTATTTAATTTGGTGTAGCCAGTAACACCATTACATTCCCCCCTCTGAAAATCAGACGCGTAGACTATGTCATTGCGTATGATCTTTCACTAAAGATACAATAGCATACATAATAGAGTACGCCAGTTAAAACTGCATCTTGTTTTTCACCATTAACTGCCGGCAAATATCATACAACTTCCAATAAATAACCACTGCTTCAATACCACTTATTCTAACTCATTGTTGATTGACAATAATAACCCTACCATACCTTTGCTAAGGTCGCTCCGTACGATACAATAACTAACTAGCCATACTTCAGCCATCTCCATATTATGACAACATTTCTGCTTATAAGAATCCTGTAGCAATTGTTGCCTCAACTGTGCCTAATCAAATATGAACGTTTTACTATTCCTATGAGAAATTATCAAAACTCTTATCCATCTGTATACTACTAAACTTCTCCTCAGACCTAAACTTCTTAGTGGAACTAGCGCACATAACCGAGATCACCAGTTGCCCGTAACCTATGTATTCCAATAAGCCAGATGGCGAATTAGCAATAAATTCTCAAAATAGTAGTACAATCTATAAGACATCCTATCCATGCTTAGAATGGAAGTGTACATACCAGATGTCTTCTTGATAAACGGGCAGCGTGGTATAATCAGGGTACCTGATTCGCCATTGTCACTCGTCGAAATCGGGTTCAGTAGCGGGTGTACATAGCGTCAGGTAGCAGTGGCTGGAATAGTTCGCACACACTCGTATAAGAGACTAGTTTTATCAAAAGTGACAGACAAGTAGTTGCAATAGTTTTATATAATGAGCTAAATAGTCGTAAACAATAGTATAGTGCAGCAGTCGTTTTCCCCAGTTGATAGCTCGACAGTCCCTACAACTAAACAATTCTTAACTCGGTCTCACACTAGGAATTATTCCCATTTAGCTAGAAATTGTACGCGCGGGGATCGAACCCACAATGTTCGGCGAGATGGCCGCCAATCAGTTCTTCATTCGGATCATCAAGCGTATCGACATGATATCTGCTTCATTATTAAGGCTCTGATTACAGTTAACGTAAATAACAATTACGATTATTACTCGTGCAGTTGGACGCAGCTGCCAAATATATTATGCCATAAAATAAAGGTTCTATATAACGAACGACACACATAAGGCCCTATGTAACTTAAACCTTCGTTTAATATTGTATGTATATCTGAGAGTTCGGATCAGAGGGAGTCCACTTGCTTGAAGTTAGTCAATGTGCGCGTTTATAGTTAGTACAGATAATGAAAACTTAGCTCTGTGTAAGATGATCCAATGCGAGATATGTCCTTCGACGCATACTGCAGCTGCCTTTCACGTTACCGGAACGCCGCTACTTTGTAGTCACAGCCGACGGACGCAACAACACGTGCGGTAGTTGAAGTAAAAGGTGACGTAGGGTCCTGGAATTTTAAATGAAATGCCACGAGTATCAAACTTCCAAGATTAGTCATATAATATACGACTTCTATTTGAGTACTAAACCCGGATACAAACTAACAAATGATTAGAGATGTGATGCGGATCACCAATTAATATTTTTCAGTACGGATGCGTAATAAATATTTTTGCATGAGTCTAGCAACAAAATATTATTTTTATTTGAGCTTCAGAATCAAGGTAGCTGTTTACGGATATCACACGATAGGGCTAAACTATGTCTATGAGTCTAGTATGTATCAAGACGTTCTTAGCATACTGCTTACACACCTCTCGAATCTCATGAGGAATAGGAACTCAATGTCAAGCTCTAAGCAAACCTGGGGCTCAAACCCTGGTACATTGAGCGCTCTTAAAAGTTATGTGTACAATATACCAGGCATAACATATGCATACATCATTGCCACTGGCTATCACATTGTAACGCAGATGAGTAAGTATTGTAAATACTCAGCTAAACTAAAATTTGAGATAGCCTTAACTGTAACAGTTAGGTAAAATACTGATGCTTAGAATTAACACGTGTAGAATATCTATTTCATATGACGCACGGCGGGAATCGAACCCATACCAAAGACGGCAGAAATGACTTACAAAAGCCATTCAGTTTTTCAAAAGAATGCAGCACATGTGCAGTCATATCTTAACAAAGTAGCCGATCTTGGCCCTTGGACAAAGCACGTCAATAATACAAAAGAACTATGGCTTCTTTCACGGTGGGAATCGAACCCATCCTAAAAAACGGCGTAAATGACTTTCTAAAGCCATTCAGTTCCTTAAAACAATGCGCCACATGCGCAATCATATCTTAACAAAGTAGCCCATCCTGTCCTTTTCACGTGCGCGTTGGCGCGTTCGGACAAAGCACATCAATAATACAAAAGAACAATAGTTCCTTTCTAGCCTTCTTTCTTTTAACTAATAAACATCTAAAATGTGTTTCCCTTTTTTGTTTTATTCCTTATTTTTTCACACGCTGGCATTTGGAAACAAAACGTGCCAGATGTCGGCTTATTGCATTGCCTTTCTAGTTTGGGAAACAATTTTAAAACAAAACATTTTAAAATAATGGTCACTAAACCCAGCTCCAGACAATAATAACAACAATTAACAAAATAGTTTCGTGTTCAACAATAGTGTGCATTCTTTTTATGTTTGGGAATCGAACCCAAAATATTTGAAATCACATTGTGCGACTTCTATAAAGCCGACGCCGATCATTAGGTACATGAGTATAATATCCGCCGACTTTCACCAATGCTCAGGAATCGAACCTAGAGCTTTTATAAAGTATACCAAAATGCTGCAGTGGGCTAATATTACCCTAATCTACTTGCTAACACGTTAGGAAACTAAATTTACTGATATATGACCTAAGAATAATCCTTTTCTCAATTATAGCTCGTGTACACTTCATCATTAAAACCCCTATGCATTCTGTAAGAATCTCAACTCAACCAATTTAATAAACTAATAGGTGCTTGTCCAAAGAACGCGTATGCATAAGATAGATATTATTACTAGATTTCGTAATTTAATACGTTTGTTGACACCATTTTGAAATATCGTAGCAACAGGAATTGAACCCGCTATTTCAGTAAGTTTTTAGAAACCATTTTAATATATCGTAACAACAGGAATCGAACCCGCTATCTCAGTAAGTTTGTTGAAAACATTTTAAAACATCGTAGCAACAGGAATCGAACCCGCTATCTCAGTAAGCTTGTAGAAACCATGTTAATATATCGTAGCAACAGGAATCGAACCTGCTATCTCAGTAAGTTTGTTGAAAACATTTTTATAATATCGTAGCAACAGGAGTCGAACCCGCTATTTCAGTAAGTTTGTTGAAAACATTTCAAAATATCATAGCAACAGGAGTCGAACCTGCTATTTCAGTACGTTAGTGTAATAAATTCCTGTCCCGCAACTCCAACAAAATATTATTCATTATTTATCCTTAAATAATTCCCTCTTATTATATACAGTTATCGAACACGCTATTAATAATACGGCGTCTAGTTTGTTGACGTTGCACAACAATATAGTTATAGTCACAGACATTGCTCAGGAGTCTAACCGGATTTAACTACATCTAGATGTTCTACGGAATATTATGGTGTGCATTATACATTAATCTCAAGACATGTTAATGTTCTACACCAGATTTTCTATAAAAATAATCTTTATAAAATAAAATCCTTCTCTTTCCTTATCTAAAATTAGTTCTAACCATCGCTAGTCCGCATCGCGTATCGGACTCAAACAGCGAACCTGATACGCAAGTGCTTGTAACCCATAATATGCTTATTATCGAGAGTCGAACTCGAGATATTAAAATGTAAAGCATTTTCTGTAGCCAATAATATAACCACTGTCGAGACTCGAACTCGACATCCAGTATAAATGACACGCATGAGCTTTATGTAAAGCGGTGGATCTATGTAGCCAATTATATGATTACTTTCGAATTGCAGCGATGTTATAAGAGAAACCAAAGTGCTATTAAAATAAATAACACGTGCGAGAGAGCCCTCCTCCGATTATTAAATATTAAGATGATTGCCGCGCTTTATCAAAAGCATTTCTATGTACCCAATAATATAACCACTGTCGAGACTCGAACTCGACATACAGTATAAATGACACGCATGAGCAGCATTTATGTAAAGCGTTTCAACATATGTAGTCAGTTATATGTTTACTTTCAAGATACAGCGATATTATAAGATGAACCACAGTGCCATAAGAATAAATAACACATGTGCAAAAGTGTGGCACTTAGGCGCAATATCGCCCCCCTCGGACTACTACATATTGTGATAATTGCCGTGACTTAAATTATTTCGTCTTGCTAAAATGAACATGATCGTCTATCGATTATCGAATAACAAGTTGTGCTTAATTAGATCGATATTTTCCTACGTTGTGTTTGTATTTTTCTACGTTGTGTTTGTATTTTTCTACGTTGTGTTTGTGTAGTAACCCTTTAGTTCTTCCTCGTTGTTCTGAAGTGAATCAGAACATTTTATGACGAGGATCCTGGTCACGGCACCAAATGTAACGGAATCCTATAGACCCCAGGCTGATTAAAATTTTAGTTTTCTTACTAACTGGGTCTAAAATATCAATTTCAGCCTGGCCCCGCCAAGTAGTTTGTGGCCAGGGTTCCCGCGCCCCTACGCCCGCGCAGTAACTATGGAATTCGTCCCTTCCTCTATATTCCTCTACTGACAGCATTTACCAAACGTAAACGCTTATAATTGAATGAAAGTGGTCATCAAAATACTAAAGACAGCGATACATTAGTATTGGTTTGTCATCACAAAATCACTCTCCATATATTCATGCTTCACATATTGGTACTTGAGTACAAGGCAGCGTATCTCAGAGACGGCAGCTCCAGGGAGACGGAGAACATGATCCAGGTATATTAGTCATATAGTATTATCGGCGCCGAGTATTTCAGCGATATCCAGTGTATAGTATTGAACGTACAGTAACAGTCTCAGAACTGATGTCACAAAACGCCTCCTTGCCGCAAGTCACAACATTGAAGCCCATACAAACATAGTCAATTAAAACGTATTAAGCCATCGCGCATAGTTGGCGGGGAAGCTCTCGTTACAATCGCCGCTAGGTTAGCCGCATTAGGTCTTACTGCTACCGCGTGACCGACAGGTGGCTCTTCTTTCGCTCTTTAAAACCTTGTCAGCTGCTATGTACTGGCCTGTACGCAGGTTTAGACAGCGATTGTGAAAGTCCTGCATTCTACTACCTGATCGCAAATACGGAGACTCCCATCATACATCGCTCGTCTTTACATCCATCATCAACAAGGTACGAACCACTACTAATGGTACACGCGGTTATTGATAATATAACTATGTACAATATCTCATAGAGAACTTTATATTTTAGTCAGCCTGGTATATATATATATGGTGTGATATAGACATAGATACACAACAGAGTTATTAATGTTATACAGTTCATGCAATAAATTACAGTAAAGTGAATAACAGACACTCACCGGACTATTAGCTGCGTCACTGCCAAACTTACCCCTTGCCCTGTGCTGATCACCTTCTCTTGAAGCCGCCTGCCTTGTTCTTCGATATCACTAAGCACTAATTATCGACCAACAACGAACCTCTTACGCGCTAGGCCAGGTCCGATCTCTCTCGCGCCAAAAGACCAACTGTCTGAAACACCACGCTAGAGCGTTCCCGTGAACTGCCCTCTTCCGCGTCCTAAGACTCACTGCCTAAACCACCACGCTAGAGCGTTCCCGTGCTCTGCCCTCTTCCGCGTCCTAAGACTGTCCAAAACACCACGCTAGAGCGTTCCCGTGAACTGTCCTCTTTCGCGTCATAAGACCGACTGTCCGAGATCCGCCCGGTTCCGCGTCCCCACATTGACTGTCCAAAACACCACGCTAGAGCGTTCCCGTGAACTGTCCTCTTTCGCGTCATAAGACCGACTGTCCGAGATCCGCCCGGTTCCGCGTCCCTACATTGACTGTCCAAAACACCACGCTAGAGCGTTCCCGTGAACTGTCCTCTTTCGCGTCATAAGACCGACTGTCCGAGATCCGCCCGGTTCCGCGTCCCTACATTGACTGTCCCGTACTACCACGCCGCGCTTTCCTGGGACCCGACTCGCTCTGCCTCTTAAGCCCGACTGTCCAGTCAAACACAACCAACGCAACGCCTCTCGAATCCTTACTACCTGACAAGGTCCTTTTCTTATCGTTGATCCCTTTTTTTATGATCCTCAACTACACCGCATGTGAACACTACAGTGCCAATATTTTCTCACATTTCATGGCTATTTCTTTACTTATATGCCTGTCACATAACTCTTATAAATTTGTCAAACTCTTGGGATTTATGAGTTTACTAATTGCATAACGTTGGCGCCATCGTAGCGATAAGACAAACACATGTGGAAACAAGTATGCGACCAAAGGACTATATATTATTATTTAATTTGGTGTAAGCAGTAACACCATTACAGTGCCATAAGGTTTGGGTAATGTGCCGGTAAACGCTTACATTAAATAAAAGTACTCACGAGACAAAAACTGCCAATATAATATAAAACAAAAACAAAGCTGTTATAATTTCACGGTACTACTAACATCTTAGTATTCTAGTACTTTACAGAATTCACGTTCCCGCTGAACATTAAAGGAACTAAAATACCAATGACATAGCGCTCCTATTACCGATCGTAATATCGTGATACATTATATTTGTATTCTGTTCTCGTACCGAATCAATGTACGTGAAATTTTTCGATTGTACTTATCTCTCAAAAATGTATGTTCTATTTACATAAAGTATCATGTGCTCAGTGCCAGAATGTACGGCAGACGTATGGAGCTAATAACCTACGGCATTCATCCGACGGTTGATAAAGTTTCTAATTATTTAGTCTGTCTCCAGATTAGTTGCTTTGCGTATTGTTGAGATTAATGCTTTGTTTTACGTGATATACAATTCTACAGGCGTGAAATTTACCTATTGGAAGGGAAGACAAGGATTACAAATATAGCTCGGACTTCGTTTATTTCTATATTATTCATCGGTAGCAAGAAATTGCGGCCTGCCTAATGGTTAGCTCTTAGAATTACAAAGACATTGTATAATAAAATAGGTCGTTAATACAAACATTATGAAAAACAAAGTTATTTGTACCAGTGATAAAGTGATAGTGGTATATGCTTAGGTGAAGATATTGGGTATATTTAGTGTATACCTCTAGCACAGAGCCTTTCATGGGCGAGTCCGTCTCGCTCTTGATTTAATTTTTTATCTTTGCAGCAATGTGTCTGTTTCCTGTCTGTATATATTAAATCATTGCGTTACTAATTGACTGACCGACAATGTGCAGCCAAATCTACCTATTGGTTGCAAGAAGACAAAATTTCTTATTTTTTAAATTTTGAGTTGACATATGTTTTGCTTGGCGACCAGCCGCTTGTACTATGAAAGGATTTCTCAAAATTCCTATGGAATCGGGAAGAAATTCTAAAATTATTAAAAATGAGCGGATATAGCTACGATCATCCTCTAGTTCCCGATGAAGCAACAGCAAGCGCAATCTTACTTTAGCTTCGTACCTTTGTCGAAATCACCTTGGTAGGCAAAGTCTTCCCGTTCACCCGGAGCATCTACAAATAGTATTTTTCCCAAATCACTATCCACGCTACGACACCCCCGTCATAATTTTATTAAACGCTGTTCTTTAGTAGGTCTCGAGACATCATTTTGCAGGCCTTCGGCTAGTTCTAATTCTAATGGGTAATAGTTTATTTAGTGTATGGCATAATCTTTATTCATACATACACCAGCAAATGATGGTTCAGGTAGGCCATATTGAGTAATAGGATAAATATGTCTACTGTCAAGCAACGGTTTATTAGATTGTTGAGGGAACCTAAAAATATCCTCGGCCAATTCGCCTTCATATTTATGCCATAACTATGCAGCATCTCAAACCCATGGCGTAATCGATGGGGACTTTTACTTGCTTCAGATAATGTCATCCCAGTGTTTATCCCCATCCAGTAAAATGAAATGATTCGCCACTCTGCGAGCTGTTTACATATACATTGTGTGAAAACGTCCAGCCTAAGCTGAACCCTATTTAATATAATTAATCATACGGATTTAAGCTCAATTTAAATTGGGCGCGTTAAACAAAAATCAACCGTATAGCCGTACCCATACTGGCGCGGCGGGATTTATATTTTTTTTATATAAAATACATATTAAGGTGTACTTTTTGAATATGGGAGTTTGATAAAGATATATCTATGTGAAATACAATATATTTATGTATTTAGTACACTTTGAAGAAATGCCTAACGATTAAACACGTTATTGTGGCTAATTTATAAAAGACTGGCTTTTGCCCGCCGCTTCGCGCGCGTTAAATTCGGGGTAACACAAATCTACTTTCAGTTTCAAGTTGTGTGAAGACACTCCTGATTATTTTAAAGACTTCAGAAACTCTATAGGGTAGGGTACACAGTAACCCGGTCAGTATCCATGTCATTATCTAGCGTTATCTACCGAAAGCACTCGAAAGGTAATAAATAGGAGGAATAACATCACCTTGCATACAGTCAAATTGTCAAAGCCATGTTCTAATACATGTTCAATATGTCTCTATAAACATTTTTGCATTTTTAATATTAGTAGGGAAAATTGTTTCAGCCGTTTAAGCTTATTATATTGTATAATTATTAGTCTACATCTGCGAACAATTTAATCAACGTGCACAATATGACATTATGTATGACGTGACAGTACTGACAGATATGTGTTAGCACATGCGCAGCACTCAATTATTAGCGCATGCGTTCTTCCTTCCAAGAGGTAAAGGACAATGCCAGAAACTCTATAGAGCTTTGACCCACCAATAAAAGTTGGTGTACAAGCATGCCAAATGTAGCATTCTACTGGTGCTATATTAGTGTTATCTACAAACATTTTAAAATCCCTTTAGAACTTGCGGTTTCTTTTAAATCTTAAAAAATATGACTTTTAGGTTAGGTACCTGAAGTTTAGGTTCGTTGCAGTTATTATTGTAGAAATTATTAAATAAGTGTTGTATTTTGTTGAAATGCTTTCCTAGGATGTTTGGCTATGAAAGGAAGGAATTACATAACATCAATCTTAGTATACTTTTGACTTAGGTCATAACATCCTGACTGTTCATGTAAGGCGGCGATAGCCGAGTGGATATACCAACAGACTGCCATGCAGAGGGTATCGGTTTCGAATCCACGGCGCGCACCAATGACTTTTCGAAGTTATGTGCGTATTGAATGGTTAATTACCGCTTGTCCCGTGCCTCGGGGAGCACGTTAAGGCGTCGGTCCCGGTTGTCATGAAGAACTTTGACAATTGTTACAGGGCGTCAGTACCTTCTAAATAAACTGACACTAGTCAAAACCATGGAATATCGCTATCCCTTCGGGTTGCGGAGGTCAGACAGGCAGTCGCTCCGTGGAAAAGCTAATATTCTGCCAAATCCGGTTCGACTAGAAAGCGGACCCCAGATTGAAACTGGAATAACGCTAAGAGGATGATGATGATCCTGACTGTACATCGGTAACAAAATAAAACAAGTTATAAAAGTGATTGATTTATTCATCTTCAAATGTTATTAAATCATTATCAAGAAAACCTGCGGGCTGATCAATATTGTCGTGACCCTCTTTCAGCTTTCAGATTCCCATTTCTACAGTGCTGGTCTAGCCGCAAAAAGCACTCTTGACAGTTAACAGCTTCTGGTGGAAGCTGTAAGGTAAGAAACATATATGAGTATGTGGTGGAGATAGACAAGTTCATAATTATATCCACACAATCCCTAAAAGACAAACTTAAATATTTAGCCTATTATACTAGTTATTTAAGATACTTTTAGGTAGGTAGGTTTACTATTATATACATATTTTGTTGCATTAATTACAAGCCAAGCAAAACCGCAGGTGGTACAATCATCATTATAAGGATTTTTCGCTACGGTCAAATATGATCAATAAATAACTTAGTATCAACATACCTGTTGCAACGATTTCTATCTAGCGAGAAGAGTTTGCAGTTCAGATTGTATTAAAGACGCTACATGTCTTATCATTCTGTCGACGCACAAGTGACAATGTATGCACCTCAACATCGTTACCCAAGTCACAAGCAACGATCAGAATCCGTCGCAAATAGCACAAAGTCGGCGAGTAGGCGAGATCGAGTCCGTATACAAAAGCAAAATCGTCATGAAAATATAATATTAAATCACAGAGAGAGATTACGGAGCAAAAAACACAAACAACAAAGCGAATGTCATTTGATGTCAATGATTGTCATCTTCAATCTTGACTGATCTTGACCTTGACATAAGCATTGGCGCACCAAGGACGTTTCGTTACACGTAATCACTAACGCTCATATTGCCAAATAATTATTAGAATAAACATTCATAAAAACATTATTTTCATTAACTGTGTATTAAACCGAATACATATTAAAATCTGTACTTAATACATTTATACATGTCATTTTTTTTAATCAAATTACTCGTTTTGTTCTCGTGTATGCGTACTAAGTAACGCAAGTGGTCGAGATAAAAACAGGAAATAGGCGTTGGGTTTTAAAATTCCTTTTATTACTTACTTTTTATCCGCAAGTGTTACAGAGTAACAATTAAGTAACCAAGGGTCTTATTTTGATAGGATAATTTTTTATTAATTTACATTTCTTGTAAATTAATGAAAGGGTGGGGCAGGATCTGGCATTGTCCTTTGTACCGTACAAACTTCTACCCTCCTTACAATCCCTCCCAGTTTAATTTTTGCAACTTATGGTAGCCTATGTCCGTCTTCATGGTCCAATATATCTCTATATTTAATTTCAACAAAATCTGTTTAGCCGTTTTAGCATGAAAACGGAACATACATACATTCATACACACATACACACTTTCGAATTTATAATATTAGTAGGGATAGATATATACTATTAAGGACTTTTTTGTAGATCTTTTGAAGACCATTATCTTTGTAGTAAGTACATACTTTTGGTGTATGATCAACGTATGCGAGAAAAAGAGCTCCAAAGCGGATTTTCATCCGACTTGCTTCAAATTTATCGTCATTGCTCAGCTCCTTTGTGTTTTAGCGTAATGTTAAATAGCCTATAACCTGCCCAGGAGTATGGACTACAATCATACCAAGTTTGGTTAAAATCCCTTCAGTAGTTTTTGACCCATGCGTGCACATACAGACAGACAAAAAAATTACTGATTGCATTTTTGGCATCAGTATCGATCACCATTCATCCTCCAATATTAATTTTGAATATATTATATTCAATGTACAGATTTGACCTTACTACAGTTTTATTATAAGTTTAGAAGATAAAGTCGTGTTAGTTACACTATTTATAACTCAAGAACGGCTAAACCGATTTGGCTGAAAATTGGTGGAGAGGTAGCTTAGAATTACGAAAAACACAAAGGATACAATTAATTGTAAGAATTAAACTGGGAGGGATTGTAGGGAGGATCGAAGTTTGTAGGGACAAACCTACCTATTGAAAGTAAGAACGCATGCGCTGTAATAATTGAGTGCTGCGCATGTGCTATCGCATATCTGTCAGACTGTCTCATCATACATTGTCATATTGTGCACTGTCATTACATCGTTCGGTTATATAAAAAAATATTATTGTAAAATGTCAAATTCGTGGCAATAATATAAAAACAAATTTTTCGAGCGACCGACTGATTTAACGATCAACTTGAATTCATGAAGAATATTTTCTCGAAGGAAAGAAGTTTTTTTATGAAACGGATTACTCAAGGGATCTAGGACATAAGCCCCGCGCGTAAGCTCGCACTCGCAGCTGAATACTAATGTCCTTTTTAGACGTAAACTATGTATCACATGCAAAAATCTTCGTGGAAGTCTTTAAATAAACAATAAGGTAGTAAATAGGGCGGGAATATAAGAGCGAGCTGAACGGGACACCTGATACGTTGAGAATATAGCGGAATAATGAAATTATATAACATTGTGAACTCATCTCAGTTATACTGTGTCGAATGAAAACATTTTATATTTTCAATATCCCAAAGCAAACTTTATAAGAGAAAATTATGCTGATGCAGCGATCGATAATTTAATGTCATCTGCAGCTGAGAATATGGCTAAAATCACTTCTCAAAATATTTATTGTGAAAGTCGGGCAAAGTTTCGTTACGTTTAAACTTATTGGAAGTTCGGCGAGAGTCTCGAGGGAGTCTCGTTGAGAGGTGTCCGGTAACGCGCGGCAGCGCAACTTGTCACTTTATCACAATAATCGTAGCGGCTATTTTTGAATAAGATTAATTTGTTTGCCGCTTCTTTTAATTTACCCTTCTTTCCGGTAATGGTTTTCCTCTAGAGCCCGATGTCACGTTTAAAGTGAGTGCATTTGTAGACAAATTGTTGAAACGTTTTTTGCAGTTAAAGCATGAATAGCAGGAGTAGTAGAAGTTTTACAAAATAATCACAATATATTTTTGCGAAAGTATTTACGGTTCTTTATAACGTCGGTACTTACTTGAAGGGAATAAGTACCTATTTTCCTCAATACCTATTTCATTTTAGACCGGTTCCATCATAAGAGATTTTCACACTGATGAAGAAGTAATTGGGTTGCTGCTGATAAATAAAAATAAATAAGGAGGAAATAATGTAAAAAATATAGAGTTAATAATAAAAATATGGTAAAATTGCGAGTGTCTTCGTTGGTATCGACGTTTCGTGGTTGGTAGCGACGACAAAAAAGGCATAAGGGTGACATGTTATGTAGCGTACTTTGGCAACTCTGTGCGCGCGGAGGGTCATGTTAATTATGAATCCTGCAGTCCGCAGTTTGACAGCGCAGATTTGTGGTTGCCCGTGTGCATCCGTTCTAAAAGACCATACTACAAGAATTATTCTTCACAACTACTACCGCTTGTGGTATCTAAGAAAATAATTATCTAATGGACATATTTTTGGTAACATGATTATATGAATAAGTAAAATAGCCACCAGGCACTGTAAGAGTTGTTTTGCAAAAACATCCATCTAACAATAAGTCAATAAGCTTATTCCTAAAGCTTATTGACATATATTGCAGCTTTTCGTAATAAAAATACGTGCCACGCTATGACGTCACATAGTGTTCTATTAAGAGTGAAAAGACCATTTACTCATTCGGAATAGTTCAAAAATACACTGGCTGACGTCATTCAGGATATCCTCTACGAGAGCCTCGGAAAGCAATAAAAAATCGTATAATGCATACAAAGCTTTATGGTTCGGGGTTCACCGCTGCAATTTTTTCGTTCCAACAACTTTTTGTCTTGTAAAAAATAGGATACTTATGGGATAGAACACATGTTGTGACAAACTGGGAGCGTCTGGTCAGCTGCGATATATTGTTTTATTTGACATGAATTGTGTTTCTGAATGGCATATCAAAACATGCGTCTTATAATAAAAAGTTTACCATTAGGTATATGTACATATGTTTGTGAAGCGACTTGAGTGTTTATTTATGCTTATTATAAAATAAAGTCACTCTTTCGTCTCATCTGTATTCACGCGATAAACTTAAAAAATAGCGAATGGATTTTTGTACGGTTTTCACTAATAGATAGTGTGATTTTTGAAGAATGTTTAGGTGCATAATTCACGCGGGCTGAGATGTTACCAAAGTCTAGTAGAATATCTCTATTTTATTGATACAATAAGCAAACAACGTTTTCTAAATAAAAATTAAATATAACTTAGGGCACTTACTATTTAACAAAACAATTTTCTTGTACTACGCATAAAATAATTTTCTAAGCAAAAAGGCTTCTAAAGCGAATGTGATATTTGTACCGAGTTATAAATAAATACAATAAAGGAATCCGTAAACTATTGTCCTTTATCGCGATTGTCACTAGATAGATTTGGGTAAATGGGAGACATTTTTTCGGATGAAAGTTGCTCAAAACAACAATTTGAATATTATTTCATGTTATGGGCATTCTTTAGAAACAATTTTATAGGAAAATGTTTCGTCATTATCGAGGTAAAAGGCATTGGAAGTTATGAATAACTGTCGGATTCCCCAAAGTGTATGTGGAAGCGAAGTCTCATATATTTTCATGTTGGAGTTATTGTGGCCATCGAGGTCGTTTGGTGAATTGCTAGGTGAACCTGTTTGTTTTATTGTCCGCAAATGCAGTCTATTAATGTGAACCAGCTCTATTGATTTTTAAAGGCAGTTAGCTGTGATGTGGAGTAGTTTTGTGGTAGTACACTATCAACTTAGATTAAAGGAACACAATAAGTTTATGATGAAATTAGAATATCTTATCTCTTAAAAGTATTATGTCCACTTCTGTAGCGGTAACTACATTTGAATAGTGTCCTCTATTGTACAGTGGCGATAACACAAAAAATAGCGATACCAATGATTCATTATAAGCTACTGAGACCCTTGGGATTCGAATTTTCCGGAAAATCTAAAAATGAACATTTTCCGAAAAATAGCAATGAAGATGGTCAGGGGACCCTCCCTTAAATTGCCGAGGTGTAATCTTACGCCTCTCGTTCCCCCACATGATTGTACATCTGCGTTCTCTATTCCATAGGTCATATTTTTGAGATAAGTCGTTGTTGATGACACCAACAGCCCACTCTAGCCTCAAACAAATATTTTTCGCTACAAGCTTGTCTATAACAGGTAGTTTTACGAGCTAAGTGCAGTATTTGATACCGTAAATCACGAATTACTTTTGAAGAAACACGACAATGACTGCATTAGAGGCAATGCAGGGCAACTTCTCAAATCGTATCTGCAAAACAGAAACATGTTCGTTCAGATTCAGGCTCTAACAACCAATACGGAATCTGAAACTAAGGCTATTTGTGAGGAAAGGTATAAGTCAAAATTAACTCCAATTTTAACAGGTGTTCCTCGAGGATCAATATTAGGTCCCATATTCTTCATCACGTTCATTAATGACCTAATACATGATGTAACGAACATATCCAATATTCCGATTTTATAATGTTCGCTGATGATACTAATGCCATCATATCTGCAGACAACATAAATGATCTCAACCTCAAACTAAATGAAGCACTAAATATGTATATTTCAAAACTGGTTTACAGCATATAGTGTTACGCTAAACACTAAAAAACGAATATTATGTTCTTTGATCGTCTGCTAAAAATAAAGATCAACTTAACTGTACTGTAAATGGTGTACGTGTAGACACAGTGAACACTACTAAATTTCTTGGGGTTAATATTAAGGTACTCATCGTATTGAAATTAAACTACAGTTTACGGATTTTATCGCGTTATATTACTTTCACTGGTTATTTGTTATTCCATTTAAACCGAAAGATCTAGAAACTACATTTTTATTACTAGGCGACGTTTCGAATTCTTTACAGGAATTAATACTTTAATTGGAAATCAGAAATAACATGTTTAAAAGGTTCTCTTGGCTCTGCCTGCTACCTACGGAGTGAAGTTAGTTTACGTCACCTTAGGATGGTATATTATGCTCTCGTAGAATCTAAGTTTTATTTTGGGGTGGTAGCTACAATAATTATAATATTTCGAGAGCATTTATATTGCAGAAACGAACGATTCGAACAATTATGGGTATAAAGCAGGGCGAGCCTTGTAGACCGTATTTTCTCGAGCTTGAAATCTTGACGGTTCCCAGTCTATATATTGTTACGCCATCTGTCGGTGAATGGGGGTACTAGAAGGGAGCGAACGGACCGGATACAGTTACAATTGAATATCGGAGCGATAAACAAGAAGCGAAGGGAACTAATTCGGAACTGTTTAGTGAAGTGTAAATAAAGTGCAGTTGTTCTGGCATATTGTATATAATTTATCGTCGAACCCCAGCTCGTAACAAATTGGTGTCAGAAGAAAGGGATAAATTATGCCGGTTATGCCGAAGGAAGAAACTGAAGGAGTTCGTACTAGAAACCAGCGCCAGCAAGACCTGGACCAGAGACGCTTCGGAGACGTTCCTTCTCCATCGTCTGGTGGACCAGGCGACTCCGCGGCTGCAGTCGAGCCTGCAAGCGCACACTCCGTGGTGGTGTCCGACATCGTGGCTCTGATGGCATTTATGCAGGAGCAGGCCCGCTGTCAAGAGGAGCACGCGCGCCGCATGGAGGAACAGCTACAGCGCGACAAGGAGGACCAGGCTCGCCGTCAAGAAGAGCACGCGCGCCGCATGGAGGAACAGCTACAGCGCGACAAGGAGGAGCAGGCTCGCCGTCAAGAGGAGCACGCGCGCCGCCTGGAGGAACAGCTTCAGCGCAACAAGGAGGAGCAGGCTCGCCGTCAAGAGGAGCACGCGCGCCACCTGGAAGAACAGCTCCAGAGCGACAAGGAGGAGCACGCGCGCCGCCTAGAAGAGCAGGTGGTGCTTATGAAGGACCTCAGCGCCGCTGTAGGGAAGGACTTTAAGGCGGTCAAGGAGGAACTTCAGCAGCACGAGGCCCGAGTGTATATAATTTATCGTCGAACCCCAGCTCGTAACAATATGTATATTAGTTCTTTTAACTAATTTTGCCAAATACGTTCATGAGTATGAAACAGTAGAAGACCGGCAACAAAGGGAAAATACACGACGAAAAGATTTTTCAAGTAACATTGTACCTCACCTTAACGAAGTAAAACATGGTTGTTACTACAATGCCATAAACCTTTTCAATACATTGCCTATAGGTCTTAAAAGCATGCTATATGGCAAGAAAATGTAAAAGTGAATTGAAAGCATTTCTACTGCAAGGGTGTTTTAACTATTCTATCGAGGACATGACTAACAATAATTTGTCATGACTTGAGATTTTAATTAATCTTATTTGACATTTTATATGAATTTGTAATTATTTATTATGACATGGTTTAATTTATTATCTATTTTGATATTATTTATTAAAAATTTTGTCTTCATCATCATCAATCACTACTTATTTATGTGCGTTATTATAGTATTCTATAAGTAATTCTTTTGTATTGTATTTCTAGTTTTTATATTCTTATATATTCAAACACAAGGTGAAAAATTGTTCATGAATAACTTGAAATTGAAAAATTTAAATTGAATCAAACATAAAAAAACAGGAATTTAATATCCGTCGTACTCTTACCGAATACATACATGATAACGGAAAGTCAGAGGTGCGTGACTCTGGTTCCAAACTTGTTACCTTTTTTTTATTTCACGAAGCCAACCCATTTTTGCCGAACAACGCAATTCAGCAACTTATGCCGAACTGCTCAAGTATGCCGACGAGTGAGCCAAAAAAACCGCTCAAGTGCGAGTCGAACTCGCGCACCGAGGGTTCCGGCCAAACCTGTAGGTATATAATTATAATTATTTAAAAAGATATGTGGTGTAACTAAAAATTTAAGGTTTTCAAAATTTTTCCTATGTGCTATAAAACATTGCTTTATGCCAAATTTCAAGATTTTTTAACTCAAGTTGGATCTCCATCTTGTCGTGGTGGAGGGGCTTAGTAACCGTGGCCTGGACACCCGCGGTGAAGCTAAGAAAGTTCCCGGGAGTGGACGCTCCGCGTGGGCTTGGAGGGGGCCTGCGCAGGATGCGGCCAAAGGTGCGGATGCAATGGAAAGTTCTATCTGTCCCTCGCAGTCGGGCGCGGTCGCGGGAGGAGAGGCGTGTCGGTGTTGCGTTGTCGCACGCTATCCCTATCTATCTCCCGCGACCAAATGGGGGCGCACCATTTGTTGCGTCACGGTGGAGCCGCAGAGGAAGAGGAGATCCGGTGTTGTCAGGTTGCCGTCCTCCCTATCCTCTGCGGCCGCTGGGTGATATGGCGGCGGAGCCCAACACCTTCATCTACCGCCAAGGAGGTTGTGGTATTCAGGGTATCCGCCAGGGTATCAGGGTAGAATGCTAGCGCCCAAAATGGCGTTGAATTATGCGCTGTGGTTTTAGTGGGTATTGTACTCCAGCCGTCGAGTCCCACATACGTGCGTAAATGCATTTCCACAGCGAAAAAAAATCAAAAAGATTCTAGATCGACTGGAAATACCCTTTAGTTTTGACTTGAGCATTTGATATGAATTTCAATTTTATACCCCTACCGGTTCATGAGGAAAGAGTAAGTTACTTTGAAATTTTTAAAACTTTATTATATGATGTAACTAAAAATTTACATTTTTGGAAATGTTTCCTTGATCTGCGCTATAAGAAATTGCCTTGTACCAAATTTTTTGATTCTATGTTCACGGAAAGTACCCTGTAGGTTTTGATTCCCTTGTGAGCTTAGAAAAAATGCGAGAATTTGCGGCATAAACAGCAGGCTGTATCTTTTGATTGCGTTGGCTTAGACGTTTGATTTTGTTACAGCTTAAAGATATTATAGACTTGAGTATTTGATATGAATTTCAATTTAATACCTGTACGCGTTTATAAGGAAAGGGCTAGTAACTTTTTTTTATTTTTTATTATATGATATAACTAAAAATGTACGGTTTTCGCAAGTTTTCCTTTATCTGTGCTATAAGACGTTGGTTTGTACCATATTTCAAGAATATAAGTTTTTGGGAAGTACCCTGTAGGTTTTGATTCTCTTACCAGTAGTTGCAAGTTTGAAAATGTAGTAAACTTGCTGTTTCTTTTGATTGGGTTGAGATATATGTTTGATTTTGTTACAGCTTAAAGGTATAACAGACCCAAGTATTTGATATTAATTTCAATTAAATAACTTTATGCGTTCATGAGGAAAGGGGTAGTAACTTTAAAATTAATACAAATATTTTTTTATATGATGTAACTAAAAAATTACGGTTTTCACAATTTTCCCTTTATTGGTGCTATAAGACATTGCTTCGTACCAAATTTCAAGATTCTGAGTTCACGGGAAGTACCCTGTAGGTTTTGATTCCCTTGCAATTAGTTGCGGAAAATTGCTGTTTCTTTTTATTGCGTTGACATAGAAGTTTGATTTTGTTACAGCTTCAAGGTATTATAGTCTTGAGTATTTGATATGAATTTCAATTTAATACCTCTACGCGTTCATAAGAAAATGGTAATAACTTTAAAATTCTTATTTTTTTTGATGATATGAGGTAACTAAAAATTTACGGTTTTTGCAATTTTTCCTTTATGCATGATATAAGACATTGCTTTGTACCAAATTTCAAGATTCTAAGTTCACGGGAAGTAGGTTTTGAGTTTTCAATATTTGCGTAAATTTGCAGTATAAGCGGCTGTAGATTTTGATTGCGTTGGCTTAGACATTTGATTTTTTCACAGCTTCAAGTGACAGTAGATTTGATTATTTAATATAAATTTCAGTTTGATATCTCCACGCGTTTCTGAGAAAAAGGGTCTTGACAGACGGACGGACAACAAAGTGATCCTATAAGGGTTCCGCTTTTTCATTTCGAGGTACGGACCTCTAATAAATGATTAATGTTAAAATGTTTTGAACGATCTCTTGTTTTTATTTTGATTTGTCATCATTTGACAGACAAGCTTTAGCCATAACGATTGGCATGAATGTTCCTTGGAGGCCGTAGGGGTACACAAAGAATGGATTTCCTGTAATTCTTCGGAATTGGGCAGAAACAAAAACTCTGCTTACGAAGCTGCGGGCATCCTCTAGTTAATTCATATCATTGTGAATCGTCGCGGAAAATACTATAAAACAATATTTATTATCTAATTTTATTTAGGTATGCAAACATCATCATACTTACCTGGAAAGGTCGCGATAAAGTATAACTTTTCTTTGAAAAGTAAAACATTATAAAACCACACGACAATACAATACTTATTGAGAAAAAAAGAAATATATACTTTCGGTTTTAAATAAATAATACGTTAGATAAAACTTTATTTAGGAAGAACATTTTACTGAAGCAAAAATCTATATTATCTTCAGTCGCGTAAAAAGTTTAGATGGCATAGCGGAGTCTGACTTAGAGGAAAATAAATTATTGAATAGGCCGAAGAGATAAGAAAGCCTTGTCAGAAATGACGAGGTTGCGTTATCTGTATAATTTTGTAGTCTCAGTCAGTAATAGTTCGGATAAATAAATTTTGTGAACTATTTCATAGCAATATCTCGAAAGTTGTTCTTTAGCCAGCCAGTAGTTTAGGATAAACATGTTTTACCTTTTTTTTTAAATAATACTAGAATTATTTGTTATGCTAAGTCCTCTTTTATGTCAGAAAACTTCCAGAAAATAGGAATGAAATAGTGCTGTAATAAAGGGAATCGAATAGTACGTATTCTTTTTTATAGCAGACATTCGTTGCATATATGGAGGCACATAAAATGTAATGCTAATGCAACTCCGACTGAAAATTTACTTTGTATAATAATTATTTTTTCTGGTTAACAGAATTAAATATACTGAATTTTTTTTCATATGGAAATCTTTAACTAATTTAGTGGAATTTGGGTTACCACCGAAAACTTCGGATATCGCCATGATCATTAATAACATGAACACATTCAGAGCTTAACACATATTTCACTCATAGCAAAAAGCCTAGCCAAACATGAGATACTGATTCGGCATGGCAAGAGAACTTAAAACCAGCCTTCTTAAAATCATAGTAATAACATTCCTTACCCATAGCTAATAATTGAAATGAATTGAAAAAACATTTGATTTATTATGGCAATCAAAACAAAAAAATAAATGCATAGGTAAGCCGATTGCCAGCGTTCTTTTAATTATAAAGGTCTCTACGAAATAATTTAACAAACCACGCGTTGGTTTCGCTTTACAACTAACCACAATAGATAAATTTCCAACAATTCTATAAATAAAACCTGTTGAGTTTAACTTTCAAAATTTCAGCTTCTATTCATTCAGCCGAAGTTTGTTACTTAAACCAAAGGAAACAGAATTTCTGGCCAACAGCATTATTTCGTTTCAAAGAGCGCTAATAAGCTTTTATGTTTACGGTATAACTACTCCCAGCTTTGGAATGCATGTTCAAAATGTTATTACATGATACGGATTTGGCAGTTTTCTGTAGGTACTCGAAATAGAAACGCTTTTGATAAATTCCTTTGTTTATTTTGTGACATGGTATCTTTTACTGTAAACCGAAAGCTGTCTACATGTTGAACTCTTGCCTCTGATTAATGTGAGCGGTTACCGCTTGGCCACGGGGACCGGCGACGCGACCTGCGACAAGCGATTTCGATGTACATGGCGCGTTTACTGTGAGGCGACATCGGTCGCCGCGGCGTAGCTAAGCGCGCCATGTACATCGAAATCGCTTGTCGCAGGTCGCGTCGCCGGTCCCCGTGGTCGGGCCGTTAGGCCGTACGGCAGTCCACCAAGCTCGGGCCTTTTAAGTGCGGGTTAGCAGACTATATGTATAATAATAAAACATTTTATTTCAAGCAAACTGGCCAATAGTGTTACAATGAATCACAAAAAAAATTAAATTATAAAATTTTAAAAGAATTCAATAATAAATTAGACATACACATTATTTATTTTTCAATGTTTTTTTTATTTCTTAAGGAGAAAAGTGAACTCTGATATATGCGCATTTTGCGCAATATTTTTATGTCTTAATTTCCCTGACAGTGCGTTAAAGTTCTTAACCGATATTCCCATATACCATTATTAGCTACAATGTACTCTTCTATTGAAATTTATCAACGCGTAGCGCAACGCCATGATAGACTTTCGTATCCTATGTCCCGAATACAAAGCTTATTTTAATAAAACAAGCATACATAGACTCACGCCTGTTTCCCGGAGGGGTAGGCAGAGACTATGGAACGCCATTTGCAACGATCCTGACATATCTCTCTTGCTTCATTCACTCCCATAAGATTCCTCATGCATGCTCTTCTGTTCAGGGTACTTCTTACCTGTCCTGTTTTTAGGATGTCTCTAATCTGGTTAAAGAACGTCCGCCTAGGTCTTCCCCTTCGCCCTGTCCCTTCCACACTTGCCTTATATATCTGCTTGGTCAGTCTTTCGTCATCCATCCTCTCCACGTGCCCAAACCATCTTAGCATACCTTTCTCGATGCTTGTCACTACATTTTATTTTACCCCACAACACTCTCTTATCACACAATTCTTTACTCTGTCAGTCAGAGAGACACCACACATACTTCTCAGTGCTCTCATTTCTACAGCATTTATTCTACTTTCATGACTCTTTTGCCATACCCAACTATCACTACCATACGTAAGAGTAGGTACTAGCACCCCTTTATGCACAGCTAAATGTGCCTTTTTGGACACGTTTTGGCTATTCATAAACGCCTTCAGAGCTCCATTCACTCTATTACCTGCATTAACTCTTCTTTCAATATCTTCTTCATTCTTACCATCTCTTGTAAACAGCGTACCTAAATATACAAACTCATTCACTTGCTCCACTCGCTGTCCATCGATCATAACATTACAAGCCGTAACGCATTCCTCCTTTTCAAAAACCATAACTTTCGTTTTACTTACATTCACTTTCATTCCTTTCCACTCTAACGCACCATGCATGATTGTTACCATCTCCTGCAACTCCTCCGCTGAAGACGCAAGTATAACCTGATCATCAGCATAAAGGAGGCATTTGACAAGTAACTCATTCATCCTTATTCCACAATCACTATGTTTCAAGTCTTGCAAACAACTGTCCATGAAGAGGTTGAATAGCCATGGCGACGCTACACATCCCTGTCTAACACCTGTGTTGATGGTAAACCAGTCAGTGTATGCAATTATGTATATTAAACTGAAACATAACATAACATAACTTCACGACTTTTATCCCCGAAAGGGTAGGCAGAGGTGTATTAATAAACTGAAAATATTTAAAGTTGCTTAATTATTTACACATTTAGGAGTATGGCGGTGTCCAACTAGTTTCGTAATGAAATGAGTCGTCTGCAAATATTTGGCACATTTAAATTTCAAACAGATGTGTAATTAGCCCATGACTAAGCAAATATTATATTTTTCAAACTTCACGTAGCAGCAAAAAATATTTTAAAACCTTTAAGATAAAATCATGCGATATATTAACATCATACGGAGATTATTGTGTGATCCTTTGAACTTGAGCGTATTCTGTCGATGACAAAGTTATAAGGTAACACTAACGGGTCGCTGGATAAAATGGTATTTTAATTTATATATTTTTATTTGATGAATCTGAGTATAAAGACTTTTGATAAAACAACCTTAGTACTCAACCCTTTTCTCGCCCTTTATTTATCAACGAAATATGAGTAATGAGTATGTTTTTTTTTATGCTTTGTGTATCTGAGGCCCAATTATCCTAAATAAATTTGTTCAAAATATAGTTTCGATATAATGTTAGTGTCATACTTACGTCACAAATGGTATTCTCCTAAATTAACTGATATTTGAATGATATTTTAATTAGATTATTAGTTCAAACAAGTGACAAAATATGTGTCAACGACCAACTGTTTATTTCGAATTATAGGATAATGACATTAGGTTAGTAGAATACCGATTCTGAGTCAATTCAAAATAAAATCTCATTTCGTTCAAAATATATTTTCAATGTCAATTAAATACGAGAATTGGCCCTCTGAAAGTAATCGATAAAAAAATATGTTTATCCGTTCTGAAATAATTGTGCATTATCACCAAATATTACTATAACTAGCCATCGCCAGCAGCTTCGCCCGCATCAATTATACATATAAAATTGCCTTTTGAATCATTCTATCTGTTCAAAAACCGCATTAAAATCCGTTGCGTAGTTTTTTAGATTTAAGCATAAATAGGAACAGACAGACATAAGACAAACTATGTTTTATACTATGTAGTGGTAAGTATTACTACGCGTTTTTCAACGTAGTTAGCAACATGTTTGGTGTCAATATGATCATGAACAGCAAGCTCATTTGGTGCCAATAAAATAATTCTGTCAGCACGCTCGACGAACGACGTCGGCCATCCATCATCATCATCAGACTTTAACAATCCACTGTTGGACTAGGCCTCTCCTTTGAAAGGAGGAATTGGCTTACTAGACCACACTGGCCAAACGGGTTGGTATAGGGTTTGTACCAAGTTTTCCTTCTCTTACAGTGCTGTTCTCTGCATAATCTGCTCCCTCTGTCGGCACTTACAACACCCATGGGATGATATGGGGTGGTGAAAATCCGTATTCCTAATCCGTCACCCCACAAACATTGGCCATCCATTTTGGCACAAAATAAAGGCGAGCACTGTGCAAGCTTTCCTGGACTTTGAATCAAGAAAGAATACTGCTATCAGCATCAAAGCATTCATATTTCCATCTGGATATCCTGGGAATCCTTTATTTCTTTCATTGTAGTTTTCCATGTAAATCTTTACCAATAATTATACATCTCATTAATCGTGAAAACTTTTTCGCTTCTGATATCAGTGCATAAAAAACAACTAATTCGAATTTGTCAAAACAGTATCAGCACCTAACCGAGTAAATGTCCACTACTAAGCATAAAAGCATTGCCTGTTCCTGACAAATACCCCACCTGGAGTGCAAAAAAATGGCGCGCCAATAATCCGAAGGCATAAATAAACCTTCCCACTGAAAATAATTCCCATACATTATGCGCAATTCTGTAAAAAATGGGAATACTACAAACAAAATGCATGCTATATAAACACTCATGTTTTTCAGCTCCGTATTAGAGATGCTTCCATTAGGTCCGTTGCTGCGGGACAGACGGGGTTCCGAAGCTTTTTTGCCTGTGCTTGCCTATCTCTATAAATCTTTGTAAGTGCCTCTTAGTTCCTTTGGTCAATTCATGGCCAGTTTCCACGTTGATATTTTTTATTCATCCAATTTAGGTAGGTATATGTAACTATTAGTGAGAAATACAGTTCCCGTAAACCTGATCGTTCCTCCAATTCTATTTGCATTTTTGGATTGATGAAACACTTTCCTTCCGTGAACATATAACAAACTTAGTCAATCGAGTCCGGAAATTAATTTATGTATTTAAAAATTTAAGGACATTTGCGGACTCAAAATTAATCACACAAGTGTATCTGGCCCTATGTCAATCTATAATCTAATATTGTCTAATTTCTTGGGGTGGTGCTCTGAAGACAATCTTATTGCCCCTTGAGCGAGCACAGAGAACGATCTTAAAAGTAGCACACTCGCGCCCTTATCTCTTTCCCACAACCCTATTATATAAATCCTGTCATGTGTTAACTGTTCGTCAACTCTTCATCATGCTCATAGTTTTAAAACAACATGCCATGCTTATCTATAATACCCACAATACTAACAAGAGGCGGCAAGATATAGTCTGCATTTCATACCCGACCTCAAAATTTACTTTTACAAATAGATTTTTCACATTTATGGGTCCATATTTATATAACAAATTATATAGAGTCATAAGTTTATATACCTCAAACTATTTTAATTGTAAAAAAACACTCAGTAATTATTTACAAGATATGCCATATGAACAGACAGAAGAGTAACTTGCAATATTAAAATATAACTAAGAACATAACTGTATACAACTATTATTATTTAAGCTTTAGTTATTTTAATGTAGTTTTACCATATAAAAAAGTTTTACTTGATCGCCTGAAGCACAGGTTTTTAACCTAGTACAGGAAAATATGTATTCATCCTTTAAATGTACTTACAAGACCTGAATTGTAAATGTATTTGCACTATTTTGGAAATAAATTTATTATTATTATTTGTTTCTCTTTCACGCGTACTTTTCTAACATATGATGTTAAAAAACGTACACGGCCCTTTGGCAGGCGTACAGGGAGACATAGGTCCAACGCGCAGAGGCCCTTTGAGAACTTTAGTCTAGAATGTGGTGGAACACCTACTGAGGAGCCTTCATAACTGCATTATGAAGTACAGCCACGGATTAGCCGCAGCAAGTGTAGGACTATTGCTACTTATTATTCCTTTATTTATAATTCTTCAGATTTGATTAACATTTTTAAATATAGAATAAAAAGTAAAATACATTTGAAAATATAAAAAACCGTGGGATCCCACCAGCAACGGGCACAGGGTCCAAGCTGTCGGTGGTTAGGGCTCCAGAGACAGGAACTTCCTTACAATACGTACCGTGTCGAGAAGTACTGCCTTTTGCATCAGGCCCTTGACCCAAGCACCCAACATGAGCCTCTTAAGGTGACAATTGAAACTCTTGGCTATTAGGCCGTTAACCGACACAACTATCGGCACAATAATTGCCGAGTCCACATCCCACATGTCGACAATCTCCTGAGCCAAGTCCAGATATTTAATCTGTCTGTCTTTCTCGGCTTTCACGAGATTCTCGTTATGAGGAATGGTGGCATCAACAATTATTGCGAGGCGCTCTGATCGATCTATCACCACGATATCAGGCTTGTTGGCTACAACAGTCCTATCCGTGATGATAGATCGATCCCAATTCAATGTGCCATGGCAATTTTCAAGTACTGAAATGAAATGAAATGATACTTTATTTCGTGTAAACTTTGTATAAAGTGCTTACGAAACGTCAATTTTAAATTTATCATTTGTACAAGTTTATATTTTTAAACATGTTGAATTAGAGCAGCTCAATCCCAAGCATTTTTGTCGTCTATATAATCGGAAATTTTATAATATGCTTTTAAACACAATTTAGTTTTAACAATTATCTTAAATTTATTTATTGTTAAATTTCTTATACTAAGAGGGAGCTTGCTATAAAAGCGTATACACTGCCCCATAAAACAGCTACTTATTTTGTGGAGGCGGGTGCTATGAACTACAAGATTATACTTATGTCTAGTATTTACAGTGTGAAGTTCACTTTTTTTACTAAATTTGACAATATTCTTGTGGACATATAACAGATTATCGTATATATATATTGCGATACAACAGTTAGAATGCCTATCTCACTGAACTTTCCTCTTAGAGAAATACGAGGACCGAGGTTGTAAATTCCCCTTATTGCTCTTTTCTGCAGAACGAATATCGTGTTAAGGTCTGCAGCATTCCCCCAGAGAAGAATCCCATAAGACATGATACTATGAAAGTAACTGAAATAAACCATTTTAGCTGTATCTATATCTGTAACGCGTTTAATTGTCCTAACTGCATAAGCTGCAGAACTAAGTTTGCCCGAAAGTCTTTCTATATGCGGGCCCCATTGGAGTTTGGTATCAAGCATAATACCTAGAAACATAGTTGTCCCAACGGGCTCAATTCTGGATTCCTTAAGTTGTACATTTGTTTCTATCTGTTTAACATTGGGCATTGAAAATTTTAATAGTTTGGTTTTCTTATCATTAAGTAATAAATTATTTACATTAAACCAATTAACAACATTAGTGAGTGCATTGTTTACTTCGTCAAAATTTATCTGTTGTCGTCTAATATTAAAAATTAAGGAGGTATCATCCGCGAACAACACAATCTCATGATTCTTTTTTACATAATAAGGTAGATCGTTAATATAAATAAAAAAAAGAAATGGTCCGAGGATTGACCCCTGCGGGACTCTCATTTTCAAGGCTGAACCTGGAGATGTCTTGTCATTGATCTGGACCTTCTGGATTCTTTTGCCCAAGTAAGAAACCAGGAGATCGAGAGCTTTGTTTCTTACGCCGTAATGATACAATTTTCTGACCAGAGTGTCATGATGTACACAATCAAACGCTTTTGACAAGTCGCAAAAAATACCTAATGCATCTTGCGACTTCTCCCAAGCTGCAAATATGCTTTTGAGTAGCTCAACTCCTGCGTCAGTAGTCGAACGACCCCTCGTAAATCCGAACTGTTTCTCGTGGAGTAGATTATGTCTATTAAAATAACTAAGCAACTGACTAAGAATTAATAATAAGTGTCGGCAATACAGAAATAGGTCGAAAATTAGTAGGGTCGGTTGTGTCACCAGATTTAAATAAAGGTATAACTTTACTATATTTCATTAAATCAGGAAATATTCCAGAAGCAAAGCAACCATTGAATACCGCTGCAAGATGTGGAGCAATTATGCTAATAATAGATGAAGTAGTCTTCACTGACAGTCCCCACAAATCCATTGTCTTTTTCATATTTAAAGTTTTAAATTGTTTAAGAATATCGTCAGTAGTAACAACAGTGAATTCAAAGGCTGCATCACATTCTGGCAAGCAGTCCCTAAGAAGCATTTCAGCAGACATGGAAGATGAGTTGAGCGACTTTGTTGTCACTATAGGTATATTAGCAAAGAAATTCTCAAATTCTGTCGCAACTTCCAGATCCTCTGAAATACTCACATTATTGATTTTTAAAAGGTAGTCGCAGCTGCGTGCTTTGGCTCTGCCAGTTTCATTGTTGATGACATTTCAGGTAGCCTTTATAATGTTTTCTGATAATTTTATTTTGTTTCTCAGATAAATAGATTTTGCCGTGTTACAAGCTTGTCTAAATATTTTGGAATATTTTCTTACGTAATTAATAAAGGTCTGACTATTATTATAAGACTTTTCATTATACAGTTCATATAACCTAATCCGGCGTTTATGAATACCTTCAGTTGTCCAATCACTAAACATCAGACGGTCAGTTACATTTAATTTTTTGGATGAAAATACGGTCTCAAATACGTCATTAATTAATTTAAATAAAGAATTATATAACTGATCCGGATGGTCATGATGACGCAACCAACGCATTTTTCGAGATAAATTGTTTTTAAAAGTTTTAAGACGATTCTCATTTATTGGTAGATATATATTTAACAAGTTTTCTCTGGTCTCTCGGACATTCTCTTGGACAACAGATTAACTGCCCACTGTGATCTGACTGAAGCATATTAATCAAAGATTTTTGTATTGGTTTTATACTAGTAAATATATTATCAATACAAGTACCACTTGTGGCAGTCACTCTAGTTGGTTCATAGAAATTATGACATAAATTGTATGACTTAAATAAATTTAAAAATTGATAGTTGAAGAGCATTTTTCTAATATGTTAATGTTAAAGTCTCCACAAATAGCAACCGTTTTACGGCAATTACAAACTTTGCTTAGAGCATCCTCCATAATAACTAAAAAACTTTCAAATGGTGCAGATGGAGGTTTGTATACACTCATAACAATGAACTGCTCAAACTCAACACATGTAATCTCTACTACTTGCTCAACAGAGAGGCTCACAATGTCATTCCTTTCTTTAAATTTTAGAAATTTACTTGCTATGATTAACGAGCAACCATGGATAAAATTTTCTCTACTGAACGAGCTTACAACCTGGTGATTATTAAAATTGAATATGAACTGGTGGCTTCTTAGCCAATGTTCTGTAATGCATAAAATATCAATATTGTTACAGTTCATAAACAATTCCAACTCTAACTCCTTGCCCATCAACCCTTGTATATTTTGATGCACCAGGTTGATACAATTTTTTAAATTATTTTTTGTATGTGTGGTTGATGGAACTATATTTTTGTCACTTAAACTAGATACAGAATTTGGTGTCTTATTAAATATATTGCCAGAGATTGACTCTATTGTCTCAGAAGTCAATTTAAAGAATTTGGAACGGATTCCAAGCTTATATTGCATGTCAAATTTGACTGCTCAATAAAAGCCGTGTGGTTAGCCAAAACCTTGGCTGAGTTATTAATATAATAAGCTAGCGATGATGCTATTTGTCTTTTATAAAATTGTGATATATAATAATTATCATATGTCAAATAAAAATTTCTAATTAACAGTATGATTTAGACAAAATAGATTGCATTATTTGAGTATAACTTGCTCCAGGCATACATATGTTAGTAAAAGCCAAACCTGTCCTTTGCTGCAACAATTGGCTCATGTTTTTCCCTATCTCATCACTAAACATTAATAGTTTGTCAGTGTTTGTAATGTGGGGTGAGAAGAAAGTGCCAAAATTAGAATCAATGGTGCTGTTACCCGCTGCATCAGACGGTGATAACAAATCAGGGCAATAATTCAATGTAGTTGGCTGTGAATGACTCCGTGGCACCTGGCTATGTTCATTGCCATGATTATTATTGGTAAGAGATTGGAGCGTCTGCTCATTATACTTACACAAGTCCACTAAGTCATCCATTGCCAAGATATGCTCATTTATTTGTTTTTGCGATAAATTATATTTCTTTGTCATGTTCAACAATGATTCTTGTAAACTCTCAATCTCCGTTTGCAAACAATGAATATCAGCATCATACTTTAATAGATTATAATTTAATTTAGCTAAACATACTGAAATATGTTCCTTTAAATTAACATATTTTTTGCAATAATCTACATTAATATTTGATTTATTGTACATTCTTAACAATTTTTCCTTTTTCCTGATAAATTTATTAATTTTAACATACTTCTTCAATTTATTACAGGCTTTCATCTTTCTAAATGACTGAATAGATGAATTAGACTCTGTTAAATTAATAGTCACTATGTTTCTACTGCTATCATCGGAGATGGCAGAAACCATGCATGGAGCGCTACCAACCAGCTCATTAAATAGCGATTGTGTTGTAACTGATTTCATAGTCTGGTTTGCACTTTGTAATATGTTTATTTGATTATTGGCCTCACTAAGGAGACCCTCCAATTCAGTGATGCGTTTGAGAGCTTTCTCAAATTCATCACTGCACCTGTCAAATTGCATAACAATGTTTTGTAATCTATCCCTTTCGTCTAAAGAAGTGACTAAATTAGTGTGCATTTCTGCCATCTCACTCCTAAGCTGAGAGTTTTTCCCTAAAATCTGTAGCATTTCCTTCTCATTGTCCTCATGTTCACTTTGTAGTGACTGACACAAATCCTTATATTTCTTTAGTTCAGTAAGGGCCACCTGTAATTTCTTATCGTCTTGGCGTGCCCTTCTGGTCATCATCTTGTTAAAAGTAAATAAACAAAGCAAGCAACGTCACTGAGGTTTGTGTAAGACACCAACAAAGTTGTTTGAGTAAATTGTGATATGCTAATTTGGTATATTGCTTGTGTAAGGTGTAAGAAAGTCAAATAAGAAGTAAACTCACCTCAAATTGGCTCAAATTTAGCTATTATTGTAGAAATAATGCAAATTCTTTATAAATTGTACGTTAGTTTGTCAGTTGACTTACTTGAATTTGCAAAAATTTTACAACTTGATGAACAACACTTATCAGTGTTATTATACGACTATTTTAATTATCACAGCTTACTACGTAAGGAATTACCAAATTAGGCACATTATTATGAATTAAATAGATTTAAAACTAATAAATTATTGGGAGAAATACAGTTTTACGTTATACCGCTTGCGTTGCCAGTGTGTTACTGACTCAGCGACATACCTATAGTACGGCACCTCGATGTCTACAAGTCTGTACTTCAGAAGAAGTTGCTGGTGAATGATCCTAGCTACTTGGTTATGTCTGTGCAAATACTCGTCGTTAGCAAGACGGGAACACCCGGAAACGATATTTATTTATTTATATGCCTGAGGGATTCACCAGGTTGGTGACAAGAACGACAGATATCCGTAGTGCCATCCCTCAGGATATATTTCCGGTAGTTATTCGTCTTGATAACTTCGTCCGCAATAGCACAGACAAACCTTTCGGTTTCCCCAAAAAGGTCACCGAAGCGTAGCCAGTTCACCGAAGCTAATAGGTCCACATCAGGCCCATGGAGAGCCCAGTAGAACCTACCATGCAGCTCCTTGCTCTGCCATACAGACTTGCGATCATCAGTGCTTAATACTATAGGTTTGCGCTAGTTTTCCTTAGCCAACTTGAGCGGGGTGAGCCCATTGTCCACTGCGACAACATCGCGATGCATTTCCACTTTTGGCCGCAGAAAATAGTCTCTGACATTGCACACCTCGCGGTTGTGTAGGGTCTTGACATTCAAAAAGCCTCGACTCCCACACTTCCGTGGGATGTACAACCTCATCACGGATGAACGTGGATGATGCATACGATGTGCCGTCAGCAATGTAAGGACTCTCCTATCCAAAGCGTCTAATTCAAATGAGTATACCAGAAGTGGCATAACCCAACCGTTGCAAGCTCGTACCTTGTTGCCACCTGATAAAAGACGTTTCAGTACTTTTTTCTGGCGCCCAAAGAAACGCTCTTGCAACGATTGTTTCATGTCGGCTTCATTGATATTTAAAGCCTGTGACATACGCAAGTACTTATAGGTATCGGTTAAGAGAAGCGACCTAAGGTTAATGGAATCTGAGAGTTGAATCCCTTCAGATTCCACCATCTTTCCATGCTTTACATGAATAACAGCACATTTGTCCACATCAAAGTCCATATTGATAGAATTACTAAAGTTTTGGATCACGTTTAGTAAATTTATCAATTGGATATTACTGTAGGCAAATAATTTAAAGTCATCCATAAATAACAGGTGAGATATGACCTGACCGCTTCACTGTAACCTGTAACCTAGCCCTGAACCCTCCAGTAATATACTGAGAGGGTTCATGGCTAAGCAAAACCAAAGGGGACTCAGACTGTCGCCTTGGAAAATTCCCCGCTCAATTCTAATCAGTTCGCCGTCCTCCCTGGATCCTTCGACATCCTGGATAGCTAAGAACCGTATTCCATTGCCCCATACATGTCTTTAGAAAGGTGCTTAGAGTAGTATTTACTTTACATAACTCCAGCACCCTCAAAAGCCATGTATGCGGTACGGAGTCATACGCTTTCTTATAATCTATCCAACATGCCGCCAGATCCTTACGGTTACGGCGAACTTGTTGGCTAATGGCCATGTCAATGAGGAGAAGCTCCTTAGTACCACGAGCCCTCTTCCTACATCGATTCTGAGAGGCTGACATAATTGAAGTAACTGCAACGTGTTTAGCTATTTTAGCTCTCAGAATTGATGTAAGAAGTTTATAGACCGATGGTAAGCATGTAATCGGTCTATAATTGCCGGGCTCGCTAGTACTTGTAGTAGTCTTATGGAGCAGGTGGGTAATGCCAGTAGTCATAAAAGCTGGTAACGTCCCAGAATCTATGGCTGGTTGAAATTGAGATGCCAAACGGTCATGCGAACTACGAAGCCACTTTAGCCAGAAATTGTGCAGTCCGTCCCGACCAGGAGATTTCCAATTAGCTAATGGACGGACTGCATTTGTAACATCCTGGCTAGAGATGACCACGCATTCCATTTCTGGGATATGTTCGCATGCACGTTCGACATCTCGCATCCAGTCACCTTCAGTGTGGCCAATGGGCACCGACCAGATGCCACGCCAAAACGTGGTTGTGGTGTCCCCGTCCGGCCGGTGCACATTAGTCACACATTGATCTGGTCGCTCCCACATTCTATATACCCACCTCTGGTCACTTTGGAATGTACGATTTATGGTATACCGATCCACCCATTTTTTAAATCTACGTGTTCGGTTTGCCCATGCATAGACTTTCTGTTTAAGGAAGTCAATGCGCTCTGTGACACAGAATATATAATCTTGAGGACTAATATTAGTCCCCACGAAAGCCCGTTTCACAAAGCGCATTACTCTGGGGCGTGTATTCCCCGCCCTAAAACACATAACTTACCAATAAGTGCTCTTGCCTCGGAAATATGCCACTCAATCCTGCACTGCCACGCCGGGACAGCCGATCTTTGTCGTACAGCAGTGTCAACTACGGGTAGCTTAACACCTCCTACACGACATGCCGCCACGGCAGCACAGTACAAAATCTATGCATAGGCAAACGTGGTAGACGGGGCCTAATCATGGGTGCCACGTACCGGTATTCCCGTATCGCACATTCCAGAGCGTCATTTACCTCCTCATTGCACTGTGCACTTACATTATTAGCCATGTCATCCTCCTCCACAATGACGTTAATATCTGAAGGCGTCACATTCGGTGTTACTGACGTAGTACTCGTTTGGGTGGGGGTGGCACGGCTCGAAGGTAAGTACTCTGAGCGAAGCCTATCAAGTACAGTTTCATCCAGCTTGCGACTGCGCTGGATGACGCGCACTTGATCCGATAGACGTTGAGCCGTGACGATGATGCTTGGTTCCAACTATTTATTATTATTATTCACTTTATTTATTACATTTCTCGTAGTTAATTTGATATTAATAAACTACATTTTAAAAAAAGTTTAAAAAAATAATAGGGACCACGGAGACCCACCGGTGTCGGGTACAGGGACCAAGCCACCGGTGGTTAGGGCCTCAGAGACAGGAACTTCCTCACGATGCGTGCCGTGTCGAGAAGAACAGAACTGCCTTCTGTATCAAGGACTTGATCCAGCTGCCTAGTGCGAGCCTCTTTAGATGTTGATCGGGGCTCTTGGCGATTAGCCAATTTACCGACACAACTATCGGCACAATGATCGCCGAATCCACATCCCACATGTCAACAATCTCGTGAGCTAGGTCCAAATATTTAATCTCCTTCTCTTTTTCTGCCTTCACGAGATTGCCGTCATGCGGTATGGTGATATCGATTATCATTGCGAGTCGCTCTGCTCGGTCTATCACTACAATATCAGGCTTATTGGCTACAATAGTCCTGTCTGTAATGATAGACCGATCCCAGTACAACAATGCACGACCATTCTCGAGAACTGGGTCGGGCACATATCTGTAGTACGGTACCTCTGAACCAACGAGATTATATTTAAGGGCTAGTTGCTGATGGATTATCCTGGCCACTTGGTTGTGTCTGTGCAAATACTGACCGTTGGCAAGACTCGAACAACCGGACACTATATGCCTGAGCGATTCCCCGGGTTGGTGACACGCCCGGCATAATTATGTCAACCGTCCCATCCCTCAGAATATACTTCCGGTAGTTGTTTGTCATGACAACTTCGTCCATAATTGCAAAGACAAAACCGTCGGTTTCTCCAAAGAGATCACCGAATCGCATCCAGGAAATAGAAGCTTTAAAATTTACATCGGACCCATGTAAGGCCCGGTAGAATCGTCCATGCAGCTCCTTGCCCCTCCATACTTCTCGTCGGTCCTCAGTACTAAGTACTGCAGGTTTGTGCCAGTTCTCTTTAGCCAGAGCGAGCGGGTTAGGCCCGGTATCAATTCCGACTACATCGCGATGCACATCCACACTCATCTGCTGAAAATAATCTCTGAGGTTGCACACCTCGCGGTTGTGGAGGGTCTTAGCACATAAAAAGCCTCGACCCCCACATTTCCGTGGGATGTACAGCCTCATTATTGATGAGCGTGGATGATGCATACGAGATGCAGTCAGCATTGAACGGACTTTTCTATCCAGGACATTTAGTTCAGTCTAGGTCCACCTGAGTATGCCGATGGCATGGCCCACCCGTTGCAGGCCCGCACCTTGTTGCCACCTGATAAAAGACTGTTAAGTACTTTTCTCAGGCGGCCAAAGAACCGAGCCTGCAACGTCTGTTTCATGTCAGTCTCAGAAATATTCAAAGACTGCGACATACCCAGGTATTTGTAGGTCTCAGTTGGGCAGTTGTATGGAATCTGAGAGTTGTATCCCTGCAGATTCCACAATCCTGCCTCTCTTCACATGCATGACCGCACATTTATCCACACCAAATTCCATCCTGATTGAATTACTAAAGGTTTCGGTTACCTTAAGTAATGCAGTCAGTTGGAATTTGTTGGGGGCAAATAATTTCAGGTCATCCATAAAAAGGAGGTGAGATGTAACATGACCTCCTCTCCTCAACTGATAGCCTAGCCATGAAGCCTCTAATGAGGTACTTAGGGGGTTCAGGGCAAGGCAAAACCACAGAGGACTCAGGCTGTCGCCCTGGAATATACCTCGCTCGATCCTTATTGGAGCACCGCAACCCAAGATCGATTGACACCCTGGATAGCGCAATACGGTCCTCCATTGCCCCATACACGCCCTTAAGAAGGTGCATAGAGTTGTATCTACTTTGTACAACTCTAGCACCCTCAAAAGCCACGCATGAGGCACGGAGTCGTACGCCTTTTTGTAATCTATCATGCTGGATAGATTATTTCGGTTACGGCGCACTTGTTGGGTAATGGCCATGTCAATCAATAGGATCTCTTTAGTACCACGAGCCCCACTCTTACATATATTTTGACAAACAGATAGAATTGAATTATCAAATATATGTTTAGATAATTTCGTTCTCAAAATGGATGTAAGAAGTTTGTATAAAGTTGGTAGGCATGTAATTGGCCTTTGATTCTTGGGGTCTGTGGTACTACCAGACTTATAAAGCAGGTGGGTAACGCTGGATGTTAAAAAATCAGGCAGTGACCCTGATTCCAAAGGCGATTGAAATTGAGATGTTAAGCAAGCATGCGAACTTCGGAGCCACTTAAGCCAAAAATTGTGCAGCCCGTCCGGTCCCGCAGACTTCCAGTTCTGTAACGGACGGACTGCGCTGACTATGTCGCGGATAGTAATATTTATAGGCTCCATTATTGGAATTCGTTCACATGCTCGCTAAACATCCCCAATCCAATCACCCTCCGCATGGCTGACGGGTGTCGACCAAATGCTGCGCCAAAATGTAACAGTGGCATCATCATTCGGTCGACACCCATCGCCATTTCTCGTCGAGGAATCAGGGTGCTCCCATGCCCTATACACCCGCTTTTCGTCTCTCTGGAATGTGCGATTAAGGCAATACTGGCCCACCCTTTTTTTATATCGCCTAAAACGGTTTGCCCATGCACAAAGTTTTTGTTTCAGAAAGTCGATGCGCTCTGTAACTCGAGATAAATAATTTTGGAAACTGATACCAGTTCCCACGAAGGCCCGAGTCACAAAGCGCATCACTCGCATTTTTATTTTTGTAAATTTAAGATATCTGTACATAATTTGTAACAATTGTATTTGCGCAATAAAGTTGTTATCTATCTATCTATCTATCACTGTCGGTCGCGTATTACCGGTCCTAAAAGAACATAGCTTGCCAATGAGTGCCCTAGTCTCAGCGATACGACTCTCAATCCTGCGCTGCCAAGCTGGCATCGCAGCGGCCCGTCGAGTAGTAGTATTATCTACAGGGAATTTAACTCCCGCTACTCGACATGCCGCTGCAGCCGCACAATACAGGATTGACTGTGTATCGCTGAGATTTTCACTTTTCTCAAAATAAATTGACAATAGTGAATCCAGGGCACCCACGAGCGCTATGTTTTTCTTATGCATTGGCAACCGAGGCAAAAGAGGCCGAATTTTTGGATTTATGGATCAGTATTCATCAATAGCACATTCCAAAGCGCTCCTTAAACGATCATTGTACTGGGTACTTACATGAGAAGTCTCGTCATCTATCTCTTCATCGGCGACATCAACTTGTTGTAGTTGTGCAACCGCCGTCTGAGTTCGCGATGGAGAAGTGATGGGGAGACTTCTCTGCACGTCAGAGCGAAGTCTCTCAAGCACGGTGTCATCCATCAGACGACACCGTTGGATGGCCCGCACTTGATCCGATAGCCGTTGTGTTGACACGTTGATAGCTGGCTCAAGTGCCTGAAACAAAGGCAGCATACGATCACGGTAAGCACTGAGGTTAGTTCCTCCCTCTGTGGCCACAAAATATGCCCGCATGACGTTTTCATTCATTGAACTCGTCCATCTCATGCGGTGCACATTACCACCGGTAGCGGGGACCCTGTTCGAGACCGGTGGGTCTCGGGGTCCCAAGCGTGTCGGTGGCAGGCCTCTTCCTCGCCGACGTACAGGTGGTGGCGACGTCGGCGGCGAGAAGTACTCGTCGCTCGACGAGCTCGACGCCTCTACGATTGCCGACAATTCTGTTGTAGGTACCGGCGGCTGCGAGGCGGAGCTGAGCGACGAGTCCGGGGGTGTAATTTGTGCAGCAGTTGCCCTAGCTCTTGTCAATATCTCATTTTCTCTTCGTATTTACATGTTTACCTTTGTCTATTTACAGTTTTCGTAGGGGATTTGTCATTGACGTAAGACGTCATCTTGAATAATGTTATTTTATTTACTTTTCATAATTAATTTAATAGTTTCTTGATATAATTATGTGTTTATGCGGTAAGGAAGTCCTTCTTGTAGATATAAAATATATATCTGAATCCAAAACTATGTTAAATAATACAGATATAAATATTCGAGAAAAATTATATGTCGTCTTGTTGATGTGTTGCTAGGTATATAATAATAATAATAATATATTTTTTTCCTTTTTTTTTCAGCTCTTGGCTGGTATAATCTACATTTACGGGTGGGCACCAAGTAAATGCAGAGTGTGTATCTATATTATGTTGTAGGTGTGGTTTCAGGTGTGTCTTTTTCGTCTAGTGACATGAATTTCCGAACAATTCTGCAGGTATTCAATATGGCGGCTTTCTGGAGGTTTATATATAGGCTTTCTTTAAGGTCAATTAATTTGATGCTATGATGGAGGTATTTCGGGATGACACCAGTCGTGGAGATTACGATAGGGACGATATAAACTATTATTATTATTATTATCTTTATTTCATATTTCTCTCATAAAATATTGACACATTTTTAAATATATGATATATAAAAAAAATACATTTAAAAATATAATAATATGCTATGGAAACCCACCAGTATCGGGAACAGGTTCCAAGTTTCTGGTGGTTAGGGCTCGAGAGAAAGTAACCTCCTCACTATGCGTGCCGTGTCCAGCAGTACTGCCTTCTGTATCAGGCCCCTGACCCAAGGTTCCAACGCGAGCCTCCTAAGATGTTGGGCGAGGCTCCTGGGTATTAAACCGTTCACTGTAACGATTATCGGCACAATAATTGCTGAATCAACATCCCACATGTCAACAATCTCGTGAGCCAAGTCCAGATATTTTATCTGCTTGTCCTTCTCAGCCTTCACGAGATTGCCATGATGAGGGATGGCAACATCAACAATTATTGCGCGGCGCTCTGATCGATCTATCAACACAATATCAGGTTTGTTGGCAACAACAGTCCTGTCTGTGATGATAGATCGATCCCAGTACAACGTGATATGACCATTATCCAGGACAGGCTCTGCCACATACCTGTAGTACGGCACCTCACGATCGACAAGCCTGTATTTCAGAGCAAGTTGCTGGTGAATGACCCTGGCTACTTGGTTATGCCTGTGCAAGTACTCACTGTTAGCAAGACGAGAACAACCGGAAATGATATGCCTGAGGGATTCATCAGGCTGGTGACACGCACGGCAAATATCAGTAGTGCCATCCCTCAGGATATATTTCTGGTAGTTATTCGTCATGATCACTTCGTCAGCAATTGCACAGACAAACCCTTCGGTTTCCCCAAAGAGGTCACCGAAACGTAGCCAGTTCACCGAGGCTAATAAGTCTACTTCCGGCCCATGTAGAGCTCGGTAGAACCTGCCATGAAGCTCCTTGCTCTGCCAAACAAGCTTGCGATCGTCAGTGCTAAACACTACAGGTCTGTGCCAGTTGTCCTTCGATAAACTGAGCGGGGTTAATCCGGCGTCCACTGCGACAACGTCCCGATGCATATCCACGTTCGCGTTGAGAAAATATTCTCTGAGGTTGTATACTTCGCGGTTGTGTAGAGATTTGACATTTAAAAAGCCACGACCTCCACACTTCCGCGGAATATACAATCTCATTACGGATGAGCGTGGATGATGCATCCGGTAAGCTGTCAGCATTGTACGCACCTTTCTGTCCAGGGCGTCTAACTCAGTCTGAGTATCCCAAAGGAGTACATCAGAACCGGCATGACCCAACCGTTGCAAGCTCGAACCTTATTACCACCCGACAGAAGACTTTTCAGCACTTTTGTCAGGCGGCCAAAGAAACGTTCTTGTAACGATTGCTTCATGTCTGTATCGTTAATGCATAAGGCCTGTGACATACCCAAGTATTTATAGGTATTGGTTCGCAGAAGTGATCTTAGGTTAATGGAATCTGAGAGTTGAATCCCTTCAGATTCCACCCTCCTTTCTTGTTTTACATGTATCACTGCACATTTATCTACTAACACTTTCAGTAATTTTTAGTTAATCTGCCCATGCAAAACAAGCCGATATTGCACTGAACGAAACGTGTCGCATAATAACAGGATGTCTTAAGCCGACACCTCTAAATAAAATCTACCCTCTGGCAGGCATTGCCCCACCCGAGGTTCGCCGAGAAGTGGCCTGCGCTGTTGAGAAACGCCGCCAGGAGGAGGACCCTCGACACCCGTTGCACAACCATAGATTGCCCCGTGGTAGACTAAAAAGCCGCAAAAGCTTTTTGCGATATACTGAGGCTAGTCAAGACCATCCGACTAGTTTAAGAAAAAAAATATGGCATGAGACAGTTCCACCCCCTGCAAACTATGTGGAAGCCAAAGAACATCTACACCCCGGAAGTAATCTGCAGTGGCCCATATGGAGATCCCTGAATCGTTTACGAAGCCAGGTTGGCCGCTGCAGACACAACCTAGCGAAATGGGGTATGATTGACTCGGCTTCCACGCAGTGCGACTGTGGTGTCCCCGAACAGACCATGAGTCACCTGCTAGAGTGTCCTAAGTGTCCGCACAGATGTTCGGGGGCCGACCTATGTCAAGCCACTGACAATGCCGTTGCTGTGGCCACATACTGGGCTGGTGCCATTTAAATTCTGTACCAACGACTCGAGAAGAAGAAGAATCTATCAACTGTGAATTGGTGTGAGCAAACAACTTTAAGGCATCCATGAACAACAAGTGGGATATGACCTGACCGCCCCTGCGTAGCCTATAACCTAACCCTGAACCCTCTAGTAATGTACTAAGAGGATTCAGCGTTAAGCAAAACCACAACGGACTCAGACTGTCCCGCTGGAAGATACCCCGCTCAATTTTAACAAGGTCGCCATTACCCTGGATCCGTCGGCATCCTGGATAGCCAAGAACCGTTTTCCATTGCCCCATACATGACCTTAAGAAGGTGCGTAGAAATGTATTTATTTTATACAACTCCAACACCCTCAAAAGCCATGTATGTGGCACAGAATCATACGCTTTCTTGTAGTCTATCCAACATGCCGCCAGATCCTTTCGGTTACGACGAACTTTTTGGCTAATGGTCATACCAATAAGGAGGAGCTCCTTAGTATCACGAGCCCCCTTCTTACATCCATTCTGGGTGTGTGACATAATTGAATTTAAGTCTATGTGTTTTAATATTTTAGCCCTCAGAATAGACGTAAGAAGTTTATAGACCGATGGCAAACATGTAATCGGCCTATAATTACCGGGCTCTGTGGTACTACCGGTCTTATGGAGCAAGTGGGTTACTCCAGTTGTCATGAAATCTGGGATCGATCCAGATTCTATGGCTGATTGAAATTGGGTTGCTAAACGGTCATGTGAACTACGTAGCCATTTCAGCCAGTAATTGTGCAGTCCATCCGGTCCTGGAGATTTCCAATTGGATAACGACCGGACTGCACTAGTGACATCTTCGCCTGAAATGACTACGTTATCCATCTCTGAAATATGTTCACATGCCCGTTCAACATCCCGAATCCAACCACCCTCAGTGTGGCCAATAGGCGCCGACCATATGCTACGCCAAAATCTGTATGTGGCATCTGTATCCGGCAACTGCCCATTAGCCACATCTTGGTCTGGTCGGTCCCAGTTCCTATAAACCCACTTTTGGTCCCTTTGAAATGTACTTATGTATGTACTTATACCGGTCGGTATATGTTGCATCGTACACGCGTTTTTTATATCTGCGTATCCGATTTGCCCATGCATAGACTTTCTGCTTTAGGAAGTCAATGCGCTCTGTGATCCGAGATGTATATTCATGAGGACTGATGCCAGTCCCCAAGAAGGCTCGGCGCACAAAGCGCATGACCCTGGGACGTGTATTCCCAGACCTAAAGCAGATTAGCTTACCGATAAGTGTCCTTGTCTCAGCAATACGCCGCTCAATTCTGCACTGCCACGCTGGGACAGCAGATCTTTGTCGCATGACAGTATCATGTTCTTGGAACTGGACATCTGCCTTACGACATGCCACTACGGCGGCGCAGTACAGAATTGAGTGCGTATCACCAAGATTGTCACTTTTTTCTAGAAAACTACTTAATAGCGAATCAAGGGCACCTACCAGCGCCATATTTCGTCTATGCATAGGCAACCGGGGCAGGCGGGGCCTAATTGTTGGTGACATTTACCGATATTGCTCAATCGAACATTTCAAAGCATCCATAACCTCCTCATTGTACTGAATACTTACGTTACAAACCATATCATCCACCTCCACAACGGCATTATTACCCGTTCGCGGTGTATCTGTGTTTACGGGAGCACTAGCGGGTTGGACGTGAACGGCCTGGCTCGTAGGTAAGTATTCTGAGCGTAGCCTATCAAGTACGACGTTATCCAGCCTGTTACTGCGCTGGATAACTCGCACCTGATCCGATAATCGTTGAGCCGTAACGTTGATACCTGGTTCCAAGGCCTGAAACAGAAAGAGCATGCGACTGCGATACGCAGTGAGTTTAGTCCTCCCCTCTATAGCTCCAAAATATGCGCGCATGACGTTTTCATTGATGGATTCCGTTCATCGCATGCGCTGCACATTACCACCAGCAGCAAGGACCCTATTTGAGACCGCTGGGTCTCGTGGTCCCAGGCAGGCTGGCGGCCGGCCTCTGCCTCTCCGACGCACAGGTGACGGCGACGACGCGACGGCGGCGAGAAGTACTCGTCGCTTGAGCTCGACGCAACTGCAGCCGCTGGCGATGTTGGCGGAGGCCTCGCCGGCTGCGAAGCAGAGCTCAGCGACGAGCCCGGGGTTGTTGTTTGTGCTCGAAGTCATATCGTGGCATTTCTGGTCAACATTTTTCGTTATTTATTTGTATATCTTGATATTTCTTTTGACAGTTTTAACGTCATCATATTTATTTTTCTAAATGTTTTGCTTGTGATATATATAGACATATATTTCTTTGGTCTTCTTGTAATTCGGATTGATTTATAATATATGTATTAACTTTGATAAATTATATAAATTCAAAAATATAAAAATTCAAAAACAAAATTTTAGACCCGATGTTGACAGCTGTGGTTGCCACAGATTATTATTATTTATTATTATTTCACCATTTATTATTATTATTTGTTTCTCTTTCTCGGGTATTATTCTAATTTTTTAGAACAATACCCGGCCCTTTGGCAGGCGTACACGAAGACATAGGTCCAACGCGCAGAGGCCCTTTGAGAGTTTTAATGTAGAATGTAATGGAACACCTACTGAGGCGCCTCCATCACCGCACTATTAAGTACAGTCACGGGTTAGCCGCAGTAGGTGAGGGGCTATTGCTACTTATATGGAAACTAATTACTCTGGGCTATTGGGATGGGTGTTTAATGGATAGGTTTAGATGAAAACTATGGATGAATGCCGGCGTCTGCCCTAAGTACTCTTATAGTACGTCGAAAAGGGGCAGACGGTACCTCGCCAGCTCACTAGATGGACCCTCTCTAAATAGCCGCCAAGGCAAACAAACTCTGCCATAAAGGCAACAAGAGGGCAACACCGGTCTGAGCGGCTAGGGGTGTAGAGCGGTGCGGCACCGGTTTCGCCATCGCGGGTCTGGTGACCCGGAGCGGGTTTCCTCGTAATTACACCCTTGACAATGAAACTTCCACCCCCGAGCAAATAGCTCTTGCGACTTCCCTCTGGCTGGCCGACTAAGGCAAGTCAGAGTCGAGAGTCCTGCGGGCGCTCTCGGAAATCCACTCCAACCAGCCAGTAAAGGCAAGCCGGAGACGAGGCCCTGACCGACTCCCTGAAGTATTCGGGACCGCAGTGTCGCCACACGCATTCAGCTCGCCACAAAGCTGCCCTGCGGTTTGTAAGCTTTCTTTCTATCCTGTAATATATATCACAAGACAAAGGTGATGTTTGAAAGCTGTTACTCTGCCCTCTGAGATTGCGTTAGTCTCATGATGAGATAACGACTGCCCCAGAGGGGTTTTATTATTATTATTATTATTTTATTGAATTCGACAATTTTATTCACCCGTTACTTTAAGGGTCTATTTCTTCCATATACTTATTGATGGTTTAGCAATTACCGGTGAATCTACACTGCTTTTTACTTACGCCTTTGAATGGTGATTTGGACATCATCAACTTTAACTTAACAATGCGTTTTCTTTCAGCAAATTCATGAAGAAAGGTTGATAGAAGATAAACATTGAAATAAAGTAGTTTTTGTTTTGTGTAAGTGTCGTAATAATTAATAGAAAATATGTTTCATTCGAAGCGTGATATAGCAGTTTACTTCGTTCATTGGAAGACCAGATGGCTAAACGCAAAAAAATATGTCGAGGTGATTTCATGATAACACCAATTACTCGGTTATGGTCGGCGAGCCAGCCTTATCTTATAAAAAGGTTGTCGTGGCGGATAGATATATACGTTAGGGATAGATATATGTATGTATATCGATACGTACAGAAGTAGAGACAGAGAGTCCGCAAAAAGATTGTAACCATCAGTTGACAGCATAAGTTGCACTAATTTACATAACTTGGTACAAGTTTTATTCCTTAGATTTTACACAAATATTTCTTACCATATATTGTGTTCTTTTCACTCATGCATGTTAAGTAAAGTAATTTTCGTAAAGTCGAAATATGTTATCGCTGTGTGATTTATAAACGATTTGCAGGAAAAATAAATTTCTTTTTGTCAATTTTATTTTCTAAAAAGTACATATTTTACAAGTACAAACGTCAACTATTAAGAAATTTCTAGATATATTTCAAAGCCAAATCATTATCCTTCCTTGACAGCTTTAATATTCGTTCGTATAAATTCGATAAACCATATCTATGATAAGCTGTTTCACTTGTTTGTTTCTCGTCAACTTTCTTTAATTCTGTTTCACCATTTAGCGTAGAACGACGACTTTGCCTTTCATTATCGAACCTCAAGATTTTTCTTTGGTAAATCATTACATAGCAAACTAGTTTGTGGTCAATCTAGGTGTAACACAAGCGAAATCTCTAAAGGATACCCATATGGAAAAACTATTCAATTGGTACACAAAATATAAAAAGCACAAGTTACAAGTATGAGTGTGGCTTGAATATAAAAAAGAATGCCCGTATTTATATAATAAAACAAGTTTTGAATCCTAATTGACTTTGCCCAAAACTTTGGTGAAATATCCAATCCAAATATTGGCCTATATTCGAATTTGTGGTGAACGGCCCCATTACTTCAAAGTAAGTTACCAGTTAAATCTAAAATCTGAGGCGTTAGATATATTTAAGTTCATACACTGGAATCTGTCATCGTTAATCATTTAGCACGAGTTAATTACACATCCCCGGGGAGTGAATAACGCTGATACTACGCAAATCTGAGATTAATGATTAGTTTGCGTTCACGGTTACATTTGCCTATTCATGCGTAATTTGTGAGTATTTTGTTATTGGTTAGCAATTTTCTTCCCTATATATGCAACTATTGATGCAACGTGACACTGTGAAGAAATTGGTTATTAAGAATTTAATAGGCCTAGATTTACGGCAGCTCTCAATATTTGACCTCTCCATGGATTTGGCTACTAGAGATACATATTTGGCATAAGTTCCAAACAAAATATGTCTAACAAAATATTAATTTTAGGACCGGCTATTATTCGACAAGACATCTCTTGTGTCGGCAACCAAACGACGTCCTAACGATTGCCAACTGACAGAAAAAGAAGATAAACAGGCCCGTGTCTCCAAAACTAATTATACTAAAATATTATCTTGCGTTATTATTCTAGTTTCATAGATCTTTTAAGTTTTTCCTCTTCCACTGACCGCGATATTTACAATGCGTTTCATAAGAGCACCTACGGTAAAGTACTATTTTTATGAGTATATAATTATTTTATTTTTAAAACCTTATCAATATGTTTGAAGTATATATTTCAAAGAGCGGAACATAAATAATCAAACAAGCTCAAAATTGTCTTTTATTAATTACATTTTTTCTCTTATTTAAAAACATCAAATATTTTTTTCTGGTTGTTTCCTCCTAAATTAAAACATTATACTCGTATGTTATTCAAAGACCTCTACTCTTCAAAAAAAATCTACCCTGAAAAGCTACTGATCCCATATTTTTCATATAGATGTCAATTTTCGCGTTGTTTTCCTGTACTATAATAATATAAGTGACGGTTCCACGTTAAGATAAAAATAGGACCACCTTATCCTTCATCTCATTTCTCCCATGGGATGCGAAAGAGAAAACATCAAATCAATGAGTAACATTTACATGAAACATTACGCGACGAAAGTAGACTGGATATTTTTAGTGTATTGACGTACAAAAATATTGATAAACTACATATGTAGATTCACAGTCTATAAGGCTATTCGAAAAGGTAAGTAGAAGTTTCACATGACATAACAATATGTGAAAAACCTACTACCCTTTTCGATCAACTCATTTTTAGAATCCTTTACACCCGGTTTCTATCAAAACACAGTCCTCTGTCTGTCTGCCCAGAACCTTTGTATATGACCAATCATCATTACCAATCATATAGCATTTTGCACTGCGTTACTGGACGTAGCCTCTCCTAACTCCCAGGTTGAGTAGGAATGTTATGGCCTACTTATAGTAGGCCGGTGGCCAGATGGAATGGTATAAATTTTGTCAAATCTTGCGTCTCATCACGAAGACATTATTTGCTTCATGACACCCACGGCATGAAATAAAGGTTGGTGACACTTTTTATTCTTAATTCGTCGTTACATGTATAAATGACCAGTAATAGACATTATAGTTATTTTTACGTCTCCCCCCGACTAGTTACGATGAGTACCCACTATTTGCGCGAAGAGAAGTGTTTTTGTTCCAAGGGCATATGCAGCGGTAACGTGAGCTGAAAAACAGGTATATTTAAACAACAACACCAAAATCAGATACATTTATGTAACTAAATATTTTTTTATCATTGTTACCTTTTTATTAATAAGCAGTCAGTTCAAAATCTATACGTGACGATTGAACTAAGAACCTGACTATTGGACATCTAAACCATCGATTTGCTTATATCAACGTTGATCTGTTGAATACCATACAACGTATAAGCTCCTCTGTAGTCGGAACTCCAGACCAACTGCCTACAATGCGTTCAAGAATATTCGCGGGCTTACGTGCACGTTACAGGCCGCTAATCAGTTGTATCGTGCGCAATAAGTAAAGGTCGTCACTGACACGTTGATTGAACTAGTTCATCGGTCAACTAACCTGTGGGCGTTATACCGAACATATCCATCCACCCTCGGATGGTTAAGATTTGTCAGATTATTATCGGCGATAAACGGTCCGGTTGTTTGCGCATTGCGTTCAAGTGAGATTGCTTTATTTGGGGGCACACGTGTGACACGGCTAAAAAGAATTCACAAAAAAGCAAGAGTGACATGCATGCTTAGAAACATCAAATATAATTAAATTCCAGAGTCTAGTGTGTAGGTACTTACGAAGACCAAGAAGATAAGAAATGAAAGAAGAGGATCGAGGTGGAAGTTGATTATAAATACCGCTTGTGCTGTGACGAAACGTGCTAGTTTGTTCTGTTCTAGGATATTGCTTTCACAGTCAAATCGGTTAAATCCAGCGAAAATCAACAGCGCTTGATTTATGTCAGTACTAATATTGTTTGTAAGTTTTTTACGTTGTCTGGGGTAAAAGTCTAGGGTACTTTTATACAATGGGGTTGTAGCGGGTATAAGAGTAAATAAATCACATTAGCACAACCAATAACTCTTATGTGAAGATGCCCTTAGGAAATTATTTACTTCTTCCAGCTATCCGAATAAATATTGCCAAAAATATATCGTTTTAATATCCTCACGCGATAAGCTGCTTGCCTAAGTCGCATGAGTTTTGTATTGACTGTGTACATAATAAGATGTACTAAAATAACTAAAATATAAGTTATTCGATTTCGTTCAGTTGTGGTACAAACTTGGTACTTTATTTAGATTAGAATAACATGTTATGTGGGCACAGAATATTTCTTATGTTTGAGTTGTAGATAAACTAATGTATGTTATTTAATGCGTTATCGGTTTTGGGTGGTCATAGCTAGGTTAGCTTTCGACTGATTTCAGCTTGGCATATGTAAATTTATTATAGTAAGCGACAATTGCCATGATTCACGAATGGAACTTACTAAAATGTAAAACACTCAGTGTATTACATTTTAATAATGGTAGACAACACAAAATAAGGTATCTATTTGGTGGTGATCGTGATGTCTCGAAGTGACACCTAAAACTTATTATCTGTTTGCGGATTTATTTTTATATCTTTTTTACTTATAACTAAGAGATTAAGAGCAAAGAACAATACAAGAAAATTATAAATAAAAGACTTCTGTACTAAACAGAAGTCCTAAGCATAATATTTCCGTTTATGATAAAATTCTGACTCTGTTTTTTTATTGACAGAAGTCATCCTTGTTTCTAAAGTAAGCGTACTTAACTATAGTTTAAGCGTATATAGAATAGTCGACACAAAATTCCCGCAGACTTGGCTCACCTATATTTTTGCCAGTATAGAAGACCGATTCAGTGACTTAACACAAAGTACGTGTAAACATGACATATTTTACTTTCATTTTTAATCAAACACAAGATGGACCCGTGACACAAATATATATTTAAGATTATGGCCATTTAGCTTGATTAAATCAGTAAAGAAATTGTCATACTTTAGAAACATGATTGCTGCAGTGACTGTGTACAGACGCTACATGCAAAAGCACAGTTGTTAACGCAGTCTCCTTTAGACAAGCATACAGCTTGTAGGATACGTAATTTGTACATAATTATTATACATTTGGAACCAGACAATATTGTACGGTGCAACACCCTTGCACAGAGCAGCGTCAGCAAATACTTTCTTGCGTTATAAGAAGAACGTGTTAATAGGTTCGCGATTTAACCGAATCGGGTGTTGACCCTACATTGGCTTTAGCAAACAAGCTCGGGTCATTTCGCCATTGGAATCTGTTTCGGTTTTACCAAACAACAAAATCTTTAATTTATTAACCTCATCATACGGCTAACATACACTGTATTCTAATGTTTCATTGTAAGGCACTTTTTATTTGTAACCGACTACTACGTATAAGAAAATCCTACATGATAAATGAACGTTGAATAACACCATTTTCACAAATAAGTTCCACATAACTTACGACTATTGACTTGATACTATACAAATGATATAGTCAACTGACAAACATATTACGTCGTTTATTGTTTTTTCTTTCCTCGTTTGGTTAACTAAACTGTTATCATAAGGAAAATGCTATTAATAACATTTAAGCTTTTCTTTATGACATCTGAGTCGGATATTCCTGTAGTGCCGTTTTTATCTTGCATAGGAAGACAAACGAGCAAGCGAGTCACCTGATGGTAAGTGATCACCGCCGCCCATAGACACCTGCAATGCCTGAAGGATCGCAAGTGCGTTTATGACCTCTTATCTATGTGGTATGTTACAAAAAATATCCAATTGAACATAAACGATATAACAAGATCTAAATGTTATAAAAACTTTAGAATATTTGAAAAGACTTTGTGAATAAAGAAGTATTTTTTTTTTAACTAGACATTTGTTTTGACTTATAATTAACCAGGAATTTAAGAAACAAAAGCTGTATAAAATGGGTTTGACTTTCGGTAAATAAAGTTTGTACTGCGCTTAGAGCAAAACTGAACGAAGAATATAATATATCGTATATAATTTAAAAAAAATGTGACAGTCCAATAGTAAACATAAAGTGTTACCTAACAGAAAGATAATGATCATAACAACATTTCTATTTGATAAGTTATCCCATTAATTGAAAGAGAAAATATAAATACGCTTGGCTATATTAGGAACAGAGTAGGCGGTGATAAGTGGCAGCTAACTAAAATGCTGGCAGCACTGAATGACCTTTATTTGTGCAACACGTGTATACTCTTTATTATTATTATTACTTTAAAAAGACAACTCCCTCATTAGTACTAAAACCTGTGTCGCGGGGGACTTTACAAACATACAACTAACGGACTCAATGAACACCCAGACTCGAAACAACAATTTATAAATACAGTTTCTAGTTCCTTAATTACCTATATATATATATATATATATATATATATATATATATATAAACCTTAGAAGGACTTATTCACAATAATAATTAATTATCGTCTACAAAATAAGAACATAAAAGTAAAGCCTAATACAATACCTATGATAATTGCTAATTACCTTCATTATGTGTGCTTCATAGAACATTTAACTTACAGGCAAATGCTACGGTTTTCTTAGTTAACAGGAATGAGGACATAAATATAATGATTGAAACCACGATACACAGAAAAAATATTTACCACGTATGGTTCCAAAAACACTATTAAACGTTAACCCATTCAGCGAAATATATTACTTATATATTTCGTTGTATGGGTTATCGTTTGCAACAAAACTGATTTGCGTATTTCCTGGAAGCGAAACTATTCGTTAAAAAAATCTGTTTCAAAATATTAATAATGCTTGTTTTATACTTTTGTGGGCGTCATCAAAATGCAATTAATCTTTTCAAATTTCAGCTTTTCGGTATGTTTTATTTGCAAGTTAAATCAAGGACTTATTGATGAACATGACCATACTTTAAAGGTTTTTACGGTTATTACGGAACTCAATAAACTTGAATCTCAGTCTCTCTTTGTTGCATAAATACACCAAAATTTTTCTCTTAGCACCACTCTAAGGTAGACTAGGAGATAATGCCCTTGACATAAGTACGCATATATACACACACTATGTATTTTTACTTTAATAAATAAAATTTCTCTTGCTAACTTTCTTGTATAAACGTCTTTCGTGTCAAATCCACGTCTGATAGAGTAATACCCGCAGACTGCGACAACTTTTTATGAATGCACTCGTTCTACTTACAAACGAGTTATAAATTTACGTTTCCTCTCAGGTTTCGACTGCTTTTCCACAGGTAAGTTATAGTGACCTTGTTAGTTAAGTGCCTTAAATAATATACGGCACATGTACCTTACTTGTAATATGATCGTTCGTAATGCTGCAAATACAACGGTTAGTATTTTATTATTATACACTAATGATAGAAACCGGGTGTAAAGGATTCTAAAAATGAGTTGATCGAAAAGGTAAGTAGAAGTTTCACATGACATAACAATATGTGAAAAACCTACTTACCTTTTCGATCAACTCATTTTTAGAATCCTTTACACCCGGTTTCTATCAAAACACAGTCCTCTGTCTGTCTGCCCAGAACCTTTGTAAATGACCAATCATCATTACCAATCATATAGCATTTTGCACTGCGTTACTGGACGTAGCCTCTCCTAACTCCCAGGTTGAGTAGGAATGTTATGGCCTACTTATAGTAGGCCGGTGGCCAGATGGAATGGTATAAATTTTGTCAAATCTTGCGTCTCATCACGAAGACATTATTTGCTTCATGACACCCACGGCATGAAATAAAGGTTGGTGACACTTTTTATTCTTAATTCGTCGTTACATGTATAAATGACCAGTAATAGACATTATAGTTATTTTTACGTCTCCCCCCGACTAGTTACGATGAGTACCCACTATTTGCGCGAAGAGAAGTGTTTTTGTTCCAAGGGCATATGCAGCGGTACAGGAGCTGAAAAACAGGTATATTTAAACAACAACACCAAAATCAGATACATTTATGTAACTAAATATTTTTTTATCATTGTTACCTTTTTATTAATAAGCAGTCAGTTCAAAATCTATACGTGACGATTGAACTAAGAACCTGACTATTGGACATCTAAACCATCGATTTGCTTATATCAACGTTGATCTGTTGAATACCATACAACGTATAAGCTCCTCTGTAGTCGGAACTCCAGACCAACTGCCTACAATGCGTTCAAGAATATTCGCGGGCTTACGTGCACGTTACAGGCTGCTAATTTTGAAAGAAAGAAAGAAAGAAAAATGCTTTTATTGTTTTACACACGCCGCATAGTCACAATAATACAGTTTTGCTTAATCTAAAATAAAAATAAACAATTTTATAAAAGTTAATTTGCTAATACAAATTGGCAAAGCACTAATAAAACGTATGACAGATACGTAACTGTCAACCTACATTGACAATTTGTTTGACATGTCATGTCATCAACGTCATGATTTTTGCTACGTGGCACCACGTGCTTTGCCACGTATTCTAATTTTATTACTAATTAATAAATATTAAATAAACAAAACATAACAACAAAAGTAATGAATCTATTCGTCGTGTGTCACAATTGCGGCTGGCAATCAGCAAACACTGCGAAGGTCACGACGGACCATCTCAGTACTGATCTTCCTTGCCATCCACCTATGCCAGTGCCAGAGCCATACAAACACTGCTCTGTATTTTTAAACAAGCTTAAAATCCTAACCATGCAATTGTTTAAGCTTACTACCTATCTAAAAAACTATAAATAAGATAAGAGAAACTTGTACATGCACAACCGCCTTACAAAAATCATGTATACAACTTATTATAACCAACAAACAACATTAATTATGACCATAATACGCTAATAATTTATTATTTATTTATTTTAGATCCCATACCAATGCTGGAACTGGACTGGTAGCATTTTGTAACAAGGGTATATGCAGGCTCATAGGAAGATACTTACTGCAAGGAGCGCTGGAAGCTAGTGGACTAATACTTTGAAGGTACCTACTTAGTTGGCATTTTGTTGTTGTAGCTTTTGCTGTGATAACAAATAACCTTTCAGTTTATTTTTGAATGACATTTTTGTTTTCAGGTCCCTTATGGGAGGAGGCAGATCATTCCATATTTTTGCTGCTGCAAATTTAAAATTGCCACAGTATGCCATTGTGGAGTGTTTGGATAGAGATAGAGGTCTGGATGCAGGTCTTATGGAATATGAGTAGTGACTTTGTCGCCAAACCAGCTTCTCATACAAGTAGGTAGGCTTTTGATTTGCTATTACACCGAAGAGTAAGCTGGCTAGGTGTAATTTCCGTCTTGACTCCATTTTCAACACATTATTATCATTTAAGTATGGAGTTACATGGTGACGTCTTGGAATCTTAAAACAATAACGTGCACAAGCATTTTGCACTCTTTGTATAAGGTTTTTGGTCCTTGCCAGCAAACAGGGGCCGTACACTACATCGCAATAGTTAAACCTAGATAAGATGAGACTATCCACTAGCTGTTTTCTTAGGTTTATACTTAAGTAGTTTTGTATTTTGTATAGTATTTTTAACCTATAGAAACAATTCTTTACTACCTTATTTATATGTTCTTCAAACCTTAAGTCAGAATCAATTAGCAAACCTAGATTAGATGCCACTTTAACCCCTTCTATCTTTTGCCCATCCATAGTTATAGTAGGATTAATTTGTAATATTGACTGTACCTGCCGTTTGCTTCCCAGGATCATACATTTTGATTTAAGAGGATTTAATATCAGTGCATGCTTCCTAGACCATTGAATCACCCTTTGAAGATCTTCATTTATCATCCTTACAGCTGACATGGTATCAACAGGCTTGAAAGGCAGATATAATTGTGTATCATCTGCATACATATGGAAATTACAATACCTAAATGATGCAGTGATGTCAGCTGTATATAGAATAAAGAGCAATGTTGAGAGAATTGAGCCTTGTGGGACTCCTCTTTCCACCTCAAGAGTGGATGATGATATAACTGTGCCATCCTCCCTACGCACCTCCACATGCTGAGACCTATCAGTGAGGTAGCTGTTAAACCATTTTATGCTACTTGGTGTAAATCCATAGTAAGCTAACTTGGACAGTAGCAAAGATGTATCTATAGCATCGAATGCCCTGGAGTAGTCCAGAAGCATTAGAGCTGTACCCTCTCCACGATCCCTAGCCTCCAGAATATTACCCACCACATCACATAAAGCAGTGGCCGTTCCACGTCCCTTTCTGAAGCCCGACTGTTTGTCAGGAAGAATATTGGATTCTTCAAGATATTCCATGACTTGTGAATACACAACTTTCTCTAGCACCTTCGACAGACAGGGCAGAATACTAATCAGTTGTATCGTGCGCAATAAGTAAAGGTCGTCACTGACACGTTGATTGAACTAGTTCATCGGTCGACTAACCTGTGGGCGTTATACCGAACATATCCATCCACCCTCGGATGGTTAAGATTTGTCAGATTATTATCGGCGATAAACGGTCCGATTGTTTGCGCATTGCGTTCAAGTGAGATTGCTTTATTTGGGGGCACACGTGTGACACGGCTAAAAAGAATTCACAAAAAAGCAAGAGTGACATGCATGCTTAGAAACATCAAATATAATTAAATTCCAGAGTCTGGTGTGTAGGTACTTACGAAGACCAAGAAGATAAGAAATGAAAGAAGAGAATCGAGGTGGAAGTTGATTATAAATACCGCTTGTGCTGTGACGAAACGTGCTAGTTTGTTCTGTTCTAGGATATTGCTTTCACAGTCAAATCGGTTAAATCCAGCGGAAATCAACAGCGCTTGATTTATGTCAGTACTAATATTGTTTGTAAATTTTGCTCATAAAATTTTGCAACTACGTTGTCTGGGGTAAAAGTCTAGGGTACTTTTATACAATGGGGTTGTAGCGGGTATAAGAGTAAATAAATCACATTAGCACAACCAATAACTCTTATGTGAAGATGCCCTTAGGAAATTATTTACTTCTTCCAGCTATCCGAATAAATATTGCCAAAAATATATCGTTTTAATATCCTCACGCGATAAGCTGCTTGCCTAAGTCGCATGAGTTTTGTATTGACTGTGTACATAATAAGATGTACTAAAATAACTAAAATATAAGTTATTCGATTTCGTTCAGTTGTGGTACAAACTTGGTACTTTATTTAGATTAGAATAACATGTTATGTGGGCACAGAATATTTCTTATGTTTGAGTTGTAGATAAACTAATGTATGTTATTTAATGCGTTATCGGTTTTGGGTGGTCATAGCTAGGTTAGCTTTCGACTGATTTCAGCTTGGCATATGTAAATTTATTATAGTAAGCGACAATTGCCATGATTCACGAATGGAACTTACTAAAATGTAAAACACTCAGTGTATTACATTTTAATAATGGTAGACAACACAAAATAAGGTATCTATTTGGTGGTGATCGTGATGTCTCGAAGTGACACCTAAAACTTATTATCTGTTTGCGGATTTATTTTTATATCTTTTTTACTTATAACTAAGAGATTAAGAGCAAAGAACAATACAAGAAAATTATAAATAAAAGACTTCTGTACTAAACAGAAGTCCTAAGCATAATATTTCCGTTTATAATAAAATTCTGACTCTGTTTTTTTATTGACAGAAGTCATCCTTGTTTCTAAAGTAAGCGTACTTAACTATAGTTTAAGCGTATATAGAATAGTCGACACAAAATTCCCGCAGACTTGGCTCACCTATATTTTTGCCAGTATAGAAGACCGATTCAGTGACTTAACACAAAGTACGTGTAAACATGACATATTTTACTTTCATTTTTAATCAAACACAAGATGGACCCGTGACACAAATATATATTTAAGATTATGGCCATTTAGCTTGATTAAATCAGTAAAGAAATTGTCATACTTTAGAAACATGATTGCTGCAGTGACTGTGTACAGACGCTACATGCAAAAGCACAGTTGTTAACGCAGTCTCCTTTAGACAAGCATACAGCTTGTAGGATACGTAATTTGTACATAATTATTATACATTTGGAACCAGACAATATTGTACGGTGCAACACCCTTGCACAGAGCAGCGTCAGCAAATACTTTCTTGCGTTATAAGAAGAACGTGTTAATAGGTTCGCGATTTAACCGAATCGGGTGTTGACCCTACACTGGCTTTAGCAAACAAGCACGGGTCATTTCGCCATTGGAATCTGTTTCGGTTTTACCAAACAACAAAATCTTTAATTTATTAACCTCATCATACGGCTAACATACACTGTATTCTAATGTTTCATTGTAAAGCACTTTTTATTTGTAACCGACTACTACGTATAAGAAAATCCTACATGATAAATGAACGTTGAATAACACCATTTTCACAAATAAGTTCCACATAACTTACGACTATTGACTTGATACTATACAAATGATATAGTCAACTGACAAACATATTACGTCGTTTATTGTTTTTTCTTTCCTCGTTTGGTTAACTAAACTGTTATCATAAGGAAAATGCTATTAATAACATTTAAGCTTTTCCTTATGACATCTGAGTCGGATATTCCTGTAGTGCCGTTTTTATCTTGCATAGGAAGACAAACGAGCAAGCGAGTCACCTGATGGTAAGTGATCACCGCCGCCCATAGACACCTGCAATGCCTGAAGGATCGCAAGTGCGTTTATGACCTCTTATCTATGTGGTATGTTACAAAAAATATCCAATTGAACATAAACGATATAACAAGATCTAAATGTTATAAAAACTTTAGAATATTTGAAAAGACTTTGTGAATAAAGAAGTATTTTTTTTTTAACTAGACATTTGTTTTGACTTATAATTAACCAGGAATTTAAGAAACAAAAGCTGTATAAAATGGGTTTGACTTTCGGTAAATAAAGTTTGTACTGCGCTTAGAGCAAAACTGAACGAAGAATATAATATATCGTATATAATTTAAAAAAAATGTGACAGTCCAATAGTAAACATAAAGTGTTACCTAACAGAAAGATAATGATCATAACAACATTTCTATTTGATAAGTTATCCCATTAATTGAAAGAGAAAATATAAATACGCTTGGCTATATTAGGAACAGAGTAGGCGGTGATAAGTGGCAGCTAACTAAAATGCTGGCAGCACTGAATGACCTTTATTTGTGCAACACGTGTATACTCTTTATTATTATTATTACTTTAAAAAGACAACTCCCTCATTAGTACTAAAACCTGTGTCGCGGGGGACTTTACAAACATACAACTAACGGACTCAATGAACACCCAGACTCGAAACAACAATTTATAAATACAGTTTCTAGTTCCTTAATTACCTATATATATATATATATATATATATATATATATATATAAACCTTAGAAGGACTTATTCACAATAATAATTAATTATCGTCTACAAAATAAGAACATAAAAGTAAAGCCTAATACAATACCTATGATAATTGCTAATTACCTTCATTATGTGTGCTTCATAGAACATTTAACTTACAGGCAAATGCTACGGTTTTCTTAGTTAACAGGAATGAGGACATAAATATAATGATTGAAACCACGATACACAGAAAAAATATTTACCACGTATGGTTCCAAAAACACTATTAAACGTTAACCCATTTAACGAAATATATTACTTATATATTTCGTTGTATGGGTTATCGTTTGCAACAAAACTGATTTGCGTATTTCCTGGAAGCGAAACTATTCGTTAAAAAAATCTGTTTCAAAATATTAATAATGCTTGTTTTATACTTTTGTGGGCGTCATCAAAATGCAATTAATCTTTTCAAATTTCAGCTTTTCGGTATGTTTTATTTGCAAGTTAAATCAAGGACTTATTGATGAACATGACCATACTTTAAAGGTTTTTACGGTTATTACGGAACTCAATAAACTTGAATCTCAGTCTCTCTTTGTTGCATAAATACACCAAAATTTTTCTCTTAGCACCACTCTAAGGTAGACTAGGAGATAATGCCCTTGACATAAGTACGCATATATACACACACTATGTATTTTTACTTTAATAAATAAAATTTCTCTTGCTAACTTTCTTGTATAAACGTCTTTCGTGTCAAATCCACGTCTGATAGAGTAATACCCGCAGACTGCGACAACTTTTTATGAATGCACTCGTTCTACTTACAAACGAGTTATAAATTTACGTTTCCTCTCAGGTTTCGACTGCTTTTCCACAGGTAAGTTATAGTGACCTTGTTAGTTAAGTGCCTTAAATAATATACGGCACATGTACCTTACTTGTAATATGATCGTTCGTAATGCTGCAAATACAACGGTTAGTATTTTATTATTATACACTAATGTATTGATACCATTGATATCCGTTACATAAATATTAGAATAATAATACGGCATGGCGAGTTTGTCTTTTCAACTCATCCCATAGGGACCAATGTGTACTGTAGTAACCAGGTTTCTCATAAACATTCTTAGGTATAGTATTCATAGGTAGGTTTTTAAATAAGAACATATTGTAAATTTGAACAAATTATTATGCCCATCAAACCAACATTTATTCTAGACGGAATTTTAACCGGCATAGCAGTCAGTGTCATTAACTAATAGGTAAGCCAGTCGCAATTCGCAAGCATGCAAATAATATAAACAAATTACAGCAGATAAACGCCACCAATCTTGAGAAAACAAACTGCCAACAACAACTCCCGTACTCATTAAAACAGGGACAGTTTTATAAACTATTTGAATTGCCGAAATATTTAAGGACATGTAATATCGTTAGTTTAATAACAACTGGTGTGTACGCCGTTTTACGTATAGTGGGGCCTCATTTTGTGCAAGTTCGCTCAAATATGGGCCAAGTTTGCGAAACTCCGGCACTACACTTCACTACGAAAATATGGACTAAACATTGTACATTACCGAAGTAAATACTTGCACCAAATGAGTGGAAATTGCTCCCAAGAAGTTCGGGAATGATCGATACGGTGAAACTTATAGTACCTTGTTGACTGATGTCGATTTAAGAAGACAAAATGGTTCTGTTCTTTTATAGCATATTACTCTGATATGTACGGTAATTTCTCTCTTGATTCTTTTACGAAATCGTCATTGGTAGTGCACTGAAAATTCACTAAGCTCGCAGAACAGAACCTAGCGCCATCACCGAACAAAATTAAAATTGTCTTTCTTCCAATTTCTTAGAAGCTTGGATGTGACCATTGCTTACCGCAAAGCTAAGAGATAATTGTTAATGTTACTTAGCATATGAGACAGTTGTGGCTCCTTACAAAAATAAAAGCTTCGTTTATAAAACAAAAGTCTACCTTTTTCGATTGAAAAGAGTGCGCATGAATTTAATTGCCAGTTAGAGCCCGAGTTAATATAAATAATCACGCTATTAGTATATAGCTACAGCCAAAACTGTAAGGCGCAAGAAGCTGAAATTAGGCATGCATGTTTCTTGGGGACCGTAGGGGTGCGTGTGCATATGTAGAAAATTCCTTAAATTCTCAAGGGATCGGACAGAAACAGTTAAAAAACAATAATAGGGTATTTGACTAAAAAAATCTAATTAGTCCGTCAGTTAGATTATCGAAAAATATTGGATACGTATTTTTTCTTTAGTCACGTAAACAAAAAATTAAGACTACAAACTTCGCTAAAACTCGTGTGACGTCACTTGCCAGTACACTTTTTACTGGCAAGTGACGTTACAAGCCCCCACTCCTAGACGTTTCTCCGTCTTTGATGCGTTTTATCTTCGTAATTTTTTACTGATTTGAAAAAACAAAAAATACGTATCCAATATTTTTCGATAATCTAACTGACGGACTAATTCGATTTCTTTAGTCAAATACCCTATTATGCGAGAATAACTGCAGGTATACTTTAGTAAGGAATAAGCAGAAATATAAAAGTAAAACAATATTTTATTTGTTTGGTTACGTGAGTGCGTTAGCGCATGTGTATTTTTCTATTGGGATTCCTGCCATCTCATTCATCAAGCAAAATAAAATAAATTAAATCATATTCATCAGTATTGCTACTAAGTGAGAGGATAATATTGGGCATTAGAGTCATCCCATTTACGCTGTCATCAGCAGCGCTCAACTAAATTCTCGTGAAACCACAAATTATATTTATTTCATTCTTAAAAATCAGCGATTTTGCTGCAGATTATTATAATGAATTACGTATAACTTTTTATTGCTTATGAAGACAAAATATCAGCAAGCGGGTCACCTGATGGTACGATGATATGATGCAAAGCCCGAAGGATAATAAACGCGTTGGTGACCTTTTAAAAAGGAATATGTACGCTTTTCTTACTACCTACTATTATTTATATGAAAATAATGGTAAGTAATACTGTACGCACAAAATGTTGATTGTGACACTGCAAACTTAACACACAATAAACTTTCCTCCAACTCTCTGTTTGATATCTATTTCTACAATTATCAACTATAAAGTAAAGGAAATACCCAATATAGCTTTATTACAGCTATCGGAGCGAGACAGTCTCTTATTGACGCAATCCTACTAATATTATAAATGCGAAAGTTTGTGAAGATGTATGTATGGATGTTTGTTACTCTTTCACGCAAAAACTACTGAACGGATTTCGATGAAACTATACAGTAATATAGTTTATACATCAGAATAACGAATAGGCTACAATTTATTAAGATTTTATGTAATGTTGCCATAATATAAGGAAAATTATCAATTAAGTCAGTAAAAATCCTGAGCTCTGAAACCTATCTTCGCGTGCGTTGCCTAAACCGTTGAAGTTACATGAAGATAATGTACGGTGATATTGTTTATCGTAAAAAGTTCTAAATAAAAGTCCGCGGCAGCATATACCTACCTTTTATGTAGAAGCCAATATATACTAAAAAGTGGTCCGTAAAAATAATTAAATTTGATACTTTTTTACAATGCTCATTCTAGAGTAGTTATCAAATTGTGTTCAAAATTGATAAATTTATTGTCTTCAGTATTTAATGTAGATGAACGTTGTCTTTTACAGTAAGTAGTTTGGGTGAATAGTTTAAAAGTTATCACGATATAATTGACCTATGTGCACTGTTATTAAAAGCGCTTACTATGAGTTGGCGCGCTTAAGCGCAGCGGGGCGGAGGAGGCGGTCTGATTATGTACTTTATGGTAATGTTTTCAGTTTTTATTTTTGCTGCTATTCTCTTCAGTAGGTATGTAAGCTCTTCAATAACTTTAATAATATACTTACACACTAATCTTTACCTGAAGTTTGACGACTCATCATTGTCTTGCCCTGGTCCCAATTTATTTGGGGTCGGCGCAGTATGTCCTTCGCTTCAATACTTCTCTATCACCAGTCATCCGATCGTTTACCCCTTTCTTTTTCATATCCATCCTTATACAGTCCATCCATCTTTTCCTTGGCCGCCCTCTCCCTTTTCGTCCTTCTACGTGCATATTCATCACTGTTTTAACTACATACATATCATCTCTCCGCATAACATGTCCATACCAGGCCAGTCGACTCCCTTTTACCTTTTCATCAATGGGCGCCACTTTCATACTACCTCTAACGTAATCATTCCTTAATTTTAAGTATTATCTGTTTATATGTATGCTACACGGCTAATGTGCAGATCCGTTTGTGATGAAATTTGATATGGATAGTCTGAAACCTGGGGAAGTACAAAGGGTACTCTTTATTAAAATTTCATGCGGGCGAAGCCGCGGGCGAAAGCTAGTCAGCAATAAATAACGAATTGGCGAAATCCTCAAGAATCGAGAGCTCTTTTACACCAGTTATGAAACGGAACTAATCATAAACTGACGAGGCTGAAAATTCTATCCGATATAGTATTTAATACTAGCTGCTACTGGCAGCTTCACTGAGTGTGGTATTTCAGGTCATGATAAATTATACACAATTATAGACAAATCTTCCTATGTGGATAGACCTTAAGAATTACAATTTGATATCGAAATACAATAAGTTAATCCCGCAAAAAGATAGCATATAATGCAGCTATCTATAAATGTTTATAAGCTCACAAATGCGACGTATCAAAAGTTTTGAACTTATAAAGTTATTCTATCAAGATGGAATAATGAAACACTGCTTCTCAAGCTTGTAGTTGTCGGGATATTATTATTTAATAATAAAGGATATATTAGATAATTATATTATTATATATTAGAATTAGACTAGATATTATTATATATTAGATATAACAAGCGTTAGGGTTTGTGATGCTAGCATCTAACAGTTTTAAGGACACAACATTCAAAGTCTTGTACTGTACTTTTGTGCGTAGTATATTGGAATACGGAAGTCAAGTCTTGAATCCGCGATATGAAATACATGCAGGTAGAATTGAAAATATACAACGCAAATTTATGAGATTCCTATGTTACAAGCTAAATAAAAAATACAAGTCCGATCATTATCTTAATCTACGTGCTAAGTTTCATATTTTGTCTTTAAAGAACCGTCGTATGATAGCAGATGTCGTATACTAATGAATTTTATATCCGGCGTTATTGATTGCCCAGACCTTCTTTCAAAAATACACTTTAACGTACCTAGGATAAGCACGAGACGTCAAAAGCACTTTCACCAGCCTTTAGTATCCACAAATTACAGACAGAACGCGTTCCTAAGGCGAGCGAGTGATTGTTTAAACGAACAAGTAATGAAGCTCGACATTTCACGTGTTTAACACTAAACCGGACACGTTGAGGCGCATGCTGAGTCTTGACTTTTTTGCTGGTTTTAATGCTCATTATGTAATGTTGTTACTTTTGTTTTGTTTTTATACTGAAAATATAATAACTGTCTGCATATTGTAATCTAGAGTTAGTCGTAGAGACCTATCATTGGCTCTCTGATGGTTACTATTGTTGCCACTATGTATTTTTCAGCTGTTGGTCTACCGAATAATTAAATAAATAACATACATACATACATAGACTCACGCCTGTTTCCCGGAGGGGTAGGCAGAGACTACGGAACGCCATTTGCAACGATCCTGAAATACCTCACTTGCTTCACTCACTCCCATCAAGTTTCTCATGCATGCTCTTCTGTTAAGAGTACTTCTGACTTGTCCTTTTTTCAGGATGTCTCCAATCTGGTCAGAGAACGTCCGCCTAGGTCTTCCCCTTTGTCCTGTTCCATTCACACTTGCCTTATATATCTTCTTTGTCAGTCTATCGTCATCCATCCTCTGCATGTGCCCAAACCATCTTAACATGCCTTTCTCAATGCTTGTCACTACATCTTCTTTTACCCCACACCACTCTCGTATCACACAATTCTTTACTCTGTCGGTCAAAGACACACCACACATACTTCTCAGTGCTCTCATTTCTACAGCATTTATTTTACTTTCAAATCTCTTCTGCCATACCCAACTTTCACTACCATACATAAGGGTAGGCACTAACACGCCTCTATGTACAGCCAAACGTGCCTTTTTGGACACGTTTTGACTGTTCATAAACGCTTTCAGAGCTCCATTCACACTATTACCTGCATTAACTCTCCTTTCAATTTCTTCTTCATTCTTACCATCTCTTGTAAACAACGTACCTAAGTAAACAAACTCATTCACTTGTTCCACTCGCTGTCCATCGATCAAAACATTACAAGCCGTAACGCATTCCTCCTTTTCAAAAACCATAACTTTCGTTTTACTTACATTCACTTTCATTCCTTTCCTCTCTAACGCACCATGCATGATTGCTACCATCTCCTGCAACTCCTCCGCTAAAGATGCAAGTATTACCTGATCATCAGCATAAAGGAGGCATTTGACGAGTAACCCATTCATCCTTAATCCGCAGTCACACTGTTTTAAATCTTGCAAACAACTGTCCATGAAGAGGTTAAACAGCCACGGCGACGCTACACATCCCTGTCTAACACCTTTCTCGATGGTAAACCAGTCAGTATATGCCCCGTTTATCCTCACACAAGCTCTAGAATCCTCATAAAGGGATTTCAGAGCTCGAATGAGGCTGCTGTCCACCGCATTCATTGACAGCACCGACCACATTTCATTCCTAACCACTTTATCGTAAGCCTTTTCCAAATCCACGAATGCGCAATAGACCTTTTGACCTTTGGCCAAAAACTTTTCGGCTATGCTTCGCAAGGAAAAAACCTGATCCGTGCATCCCATACCCTTTCGGAATCCCGCTTGTACATCCCATATTTTCTTGTCGGTTACTTCCATAACTCTTTCAATAAGTACCTTTGCATACAATTTGCCAACAATGCTGAGAAGGCTAATGCCTCTATAGTTATAGTTATTAAATAAATAAATAAAATAAATATAAGTTTACATCTCGTCAGCTGATAAGACCGATTCCATATGATGCCAAATGAACAAACATAACAAACTAATACAGGAAACCAATAATTTTTTATCTAATTGAAATAAATTGTTTGATAACTTTAATTTATTGACACAGGTTTTCATATTTTTGTAACAGTTGGGATAATTACAGGGCATAAAACCAACGCAAGCAAATTAAGCGACATATAACAGTGGTTTGGATGCAATGAAATTGACAAGAAAAGCGGCTTTACACGTATTCAACTAACCCTGTTATTTGTAAAATGGTCACGACAATTATTACTGTTTCGATAGGCGTTATTATATGAAGAGCTGCCCCAATTAAAGGTTCAAATTCGTTTTATTTTAAGTGTAAAGTATGTCAAATACATCATACAAAGATTTAATATCGCACAATAGATTTAATATCTCTGAATTTTAATGTATTTTGTCTTTTTGCTCCACATATAAAATGTGTATATCTCTATTATATCAAACTCTTGCGTTACTGACTGCCTGACAAACAACGCACAGCCAAAACTATAGGGCGCAAGAAGCTGAAATTTGGCATATATGTTTCTTAGAGAACGTAAGGATGCTCTAAGATGGGACTCACACTCACCAAAATTCACACGGGATCGATAAGAAACAATTAATATTCAAATAAATGTGGGCGTATCTGCGGGTATCCACTAGTTTCATTATCATAATCATATTACTCCACACTTTATCTTCTGCCTGGAACCAGCGAGAAATATTCCGTTAATCATTAATCTAAAATAAAGCCTAAGTACTTAGGGCGTAGAGCTTGTCACTTCCCAAAAACATTAAAAGAAAGCCAAAGACCGTTGACAACAATAGAAACAGCAATACAGGCCAAAAAGTTTCGCTTTTCAGTCCCAAAATTCGTTGATTACAATCTGTTCCGCGAAGAAACTTGTTCTGCAAAGTAAACTTTAAGTACAATAAAGTCGGTCTTCCGTTCGTGGGGCGTCGCGTGCCCGCTCCCGGACTTAGTTTGTCCCACGACTTGACAGCCGATTACAAGCGAAAATGGCCGAAATAGCAAATACAGAATACGAGCAAAAAATTGTTCACAGGTGTACAATTTTTTTATATATACAGCGTGTATGAAGTAGTGATTTAACCTTCGGTAGGATAGGCTTTTTTTGCATAAACGTTAGGATAGCGGGGTGACCCATCACCCCACAACTTATTTGCGAAGAAAAACACAAACATATAAAAGAAAAAGTTATTTATTTTTATTTAAAATAATACTACAATTTTAAATCAAAGTATAGATACAAATATTAAAGAGTTTATGGGCGTATCTTAATATATATATATATATATATATATTTCTTGTGTGCGTGTGTATGTCACTGAACTCTTCCTAAACGACTGGACCGATCTTGATGAAACTTTTTGTGTGCGTTCAAGGTGACTTGAGAATGGTTTAGATTTACAATTTAATCCACTAGAAAATGTTTTTTTACTTACTTTTAATTTGTAAGTAGTTGTGGATTTTGGCATGTATCATATTGGAACCGACGGACTGCGCTGCTATCGCAGTGTCAAATATTATATTAATAATTTCTTCAAGGAGTACATCGAAACCTTACCTGCATAATAAAACATTAAAAAATTAAGATTTGAGTTGACCACACATATCCGTAAAATTCGGATTGTCGAGTATTTTGTTGAATTCTAATGGTTCTGACAGACAAATCACAGTCGCCATATTGGCCACTCTAGCGAAACGTCACAGATACCGGATAACCAAGGATAACATTTTGAGTACTACTAAGTCTTAATACTAAGTAGTTTGTATATGTAAATACTTTTTGCAGTTATATTTCTGAAAGAGTTCTTGAGAGTCGCCACGCTACAAGAGCTAACATTTTTAAAGAGTTAAAACGACAATTATAGAAGTATCCACCCAATAAAGGAGATCTGTGTTACCCCGAACATAGATGATATACTATAACTAGAGAATCCCGAATTTACGCGAGCGAAGCCGCGGGCAAAAGCTAGTATTAATATATATTTATGACTTAATGCAGTTTAGATAAATGTATTAACGGTGATCGGAGCACACTGGCAAATGACATTTTTCACAAATAATCTTAACTTTTTTGTCCTTTTTTCTTGGACATATTGAGCACTGAGCTTGTTTCTGTAGTTTCACTGGCGGTTCACTTCCAGAAGATTCCTGGTTCAATAAATCCTTTAAAAAAATAAATGCAAACGTAAAGGAATAGTGGGGTAGTCAGTCACCCCAGCAAGGTCAAGATAGCAAAATCTACGACCAGCTGCCTATCAGTGATATATGCTGCTAATCATGTACGCTTACATATGAGAATACAGAAAAACACAACTACCTTCAGTTACCGTACACAAAATTATCGCATTTTTTAAATGGTTGGGGTGATGAGTCACCTCCCTATCCTTTCGAAGGTTAAAGGGAGTCGAATATGTGATCCACAAATTTTCGTCTCAATTATGATGATAAGTCTCTCATGTGGCTATTACATAAAAATTACACTTGAAATTAGGAAACGCGATTGAATAATTATGTCTAATCGTTACTTTTTTAATTTTTTCAAGGACAACCCCTAAGTCGCGGCATTCCTAGTATGAATCCTAATCAAGCTATTAGAGGTGGCAGCTGATCACATAGATTTGAAGGCTTTTGTAGGTGTGAAATACTTGAGTAGATAATCAAAATTTTCTGACTCGGGCTTGGCCTATCCTGCCCCGTACAAAATTTCATCAAAACCGTTTCAGTGATTTGGACACAAACCTTTGCATGTACATAATATGCAAATTTTACTAAGATACACGACATTATGATTTTATGTATTTGTATGTTATTTTTTTACATAGCAGAGCCATGGAGTTTATTTTCTCTGTGACATCTAGTCACGAATTGTAATCTTTCGAGTTATCTGTGTGTGAAGTCACGCCGTCAAACGCTACGCAAATGTATGTTAGTAAATGGGTGTGCGAAAGGCTGAATGGGTGCATAGAGTAGCGAGATGCACAAATATATACTCTGCTAGAAGTTAGCATGGAATCATACAATATGTAGCTGTTGCACGGGACATCGGGCACTAAAAAATGGTTTTATAACTTACTTTCAGGAAGCAAAGAAATGGCCCATATTTTTGAGAACGTTATTAACGCAGTTGCATTTGTCAGTGCGTTCCGACAAAGTTGACTAAGTAATAGTCTGTCTTATACCATACAAAAAAACAATGTGTATTTTCGTTGCGGCATAGTTTCATTCGCATTAAGTAAAAATGTTGTCCTCATCCGTGTAGTTATAGATTAAAAGAGGGATCCCTTCTTTTTGCATAATGTTCTTTGTCCTTCAATGTACTTCGGCATAACGATTTTGGCATAATTTGTTTTGGCATAATAATACTTCAGCATATTTTTTTAAGGCACACATTTTATGCTGGCATAATCGTCTTAAAGACTAATTTGTTTTGGCATAAATTTGATTCGCATAACGTTAGTAGGCCTAATGACTATTAGCATAACTTTAGTAGGCCTAATGACTATTAGCATAACGTTAGTAGGCCTAATGACTATTAGCATAATATTTCTATAATTATATATTTAACTTGTAAAAAATGTATATGCTGTGCAACAAAAGTTAGTGACAGAACCGAATTGCTGCAAAACCGACTCCACGTAGTCTTGTTTGTCATACCCCTAGAGTGTTATTTAAAATCGCGTAGGCGCGTGGGGCCGCCGGAGGCCCGCAGCGCCGGAGCCGTGACAGAAGCCCTGCCTGCTGCATGTTGCATGATGCATGCTTGCTGCATGCTGCATGCTTGTTTGCATGCTGCATGCTTGCTTGCATGCTGCATGCTTGCTTGCATGCTTAGTTATATTATGCTAAGTTATATTAGGTCTTAAAATTTAATGCAAATGGATAGGGAACCATTAAAAGAATACAAAGTGTCACTACCCCACTTCATATTGTGCACATCATAAGAGGCAACCTAAAAAATACTTATACGAAGCAATAATATCTTAGTGAAGATACGGCAAACCCAATATCAATACCTATACCTACCCGCCTGGCCAGCGTAGCATAGAAAGCCGGTCCACCTATTTATTTACAGTGAGGCAATGGAGTATTTAAACGAAAAGTAAAATATTACTTTAGCTGGACCGCGCTATTATTAACAAACTAGAGGACGCCAGCAGCTACGCCTGCATTTTTTTTTAATTTACCCGTTTTGGCTGATCCTGTGGGAATTTCCGGAAATCCCTTCTTAGTGCACCCCTACGGTCCCCAAGGAACATACATGCCAAATTTCAGCTTCCTGCGCCCAATAGTTTCAGCTGTAGCGTGTCTGTCAGTCAGTCAGTAACGCAAGGATTTTATATATTAAGATTACTCAAAAAGATTTTCACGAGAGCAATAATTTAGATAGTAAAAGTTGCCATCTCTAAACGAGTCTCTATTGTGACGACATTTTTCAATGGAGATGAAATAATGGACTGTAATAATTACGATCCATTAGGCCGATTTATAAATTTGAAGATAAAATATCGACTAGACTAAGATATGTAATTATTTCTTGAAAAATCTTTTTTTATTGCGAAACTGAAATGTCACATAAATAATTTGACTGTGTATTAAATAATTTGACTGACTTGTTGGTCTGGCGCCCTTGACTGTTAGCTAATGGTTCAGTATGTGATGATATTTGTTCTGTGTCTAGTTGTTGTTTATCTATAATAGGTATATGTTTACTATCCGTGTGGTGACGGATTAAGAATACGGAATGTTACCACCCCATATCATGCCATGGGTGTTGTAAGAGCCGACAGAGGGAGCATATTATGCAGAGAACAGCCCTGTAAGAGAAGGAAAACTTGATACAAACCCTATACCAACCCGCTTGGCCAGCGTGGTATTGTAGGCCAATTCCTCCTTTCAAAGGAGAGGCCTAGTCCAGCAGTGGACTGTTAGATGCTGATTAGAGAGAGCGAGAGAGAGTTTACTATAGGCTAGAATGTAAGCTATGGTAACCAGACGAGACGAAGCCTATATATATGCTTTGTCCTGTTTCTGATCTATCGAATGATCACGTGTGCGATGTTCCAGAATATCGTTGCCGTATGTATACTTATATGCCTACATATACCCCTGGTTCAAACACTCATTATCCGTAGTTTACCATTAACAAGTTGATTACTATATAAATAGACATGTGTCGGGATGTGTTATTGTTATGGATGCAAGATCCACGTCTCATGGGTGGATATTAAATAGCATACAGCATACATGCTGACACTGCATGCGCTTGCCCTACTTTAGAAAAAACAGATAATATTAAATATCTAGGAATTACGCTTGACACTAATCTGAACTTCCGCAAACATATCGAATTATTGTGTAAAAGAGTGCGGAAACTAATTTCCATATTTAAAAATATACGCGACGTTGTAAGCTTAAAATTGTTAAGACAGGTTTACACTGCACTATGTGAATCCATCATCTCATATTGTATAACCGCATGGGGAGGGGCAGCTAAAACGATCCTACTGCCTTTAGAACGAGCCCAAAGAGCTATCTTAAAGGTAGCAACCCTTCGCCCTTTCATTTTTCCCACTTATGAGCTATATCAGTCCACCGGTGTTCTAACTGTGCGCCAATTATTTATTCTACGCACCATCCTAAAACAACACACCCTTCTTCCTTATACACCAATCCCATCAGGCAAAATACGGAAAGATCTAGTCTGCACCAAACCTATAGGTAAACATGTTTATGTCAATAGATTCTTTGCTTTCCTCGGACCTTTCCTATATAATAAATTAAATAAAACCTTAGATTTCTATAGCATAAGTTATAAGCAGTGTCATCTTGTTGTTACAAAACACCTAATGACAATGACCTACTCTGATACAGAGAATTTGCTTACTGTAATAAAATAGTGTGTAAGTACCTACGCTAAGTTACAACAAATCATAATATTAAGTCTACTTTCTATTACATATTGGCAGTTCATGATTATTATTATGTTAAAATATAGCCCTTTTTTATTATTATTTAAGATTTTTTTCCTGAAACACAGGTGTTAAAGCCTAGTTCAGGTAAACATTAAAATAGCTATATATACCAAATATAATGTATTACCGTAATAAATAAATAATAATAATAATAATCTTTATTCAAAAATAATGTTTACAGTGGATGGATACATTAGGTCTGGATAATCTTATAATAATATAATACTTTATAATCTAATAAACAATAAATACTTAACATATAGGTAGTTTAAAGCCGGTATAGGTTATTTTTACTTTGCTATCTAGTGTTTAAAATTAATTGCCTGAACTAGGTTTTCACCTGTGTTTCAGGCTATTTTGTACTTATGTAATATAATTGTGCAAATAAAATAAATGTGCATACGCTTAAATTTAACATTGATGCAATAATAATTAAAATCGAGGCTATTGAATAGTAGGTGATTATTTTATGACAGTAAGCAAATTCTCAGTATCGGAGTAGGTCATTGTTTGTAAGTGTCTAGTTATGATTATTTTACATTGTTTATAACTAAAATTATATATATCTAGTAACTTATTTAATCTATTGTATAAAAAAGGGCCTATGAATAAGAAAAATCTATTTATAAAGACATGTTTACCATGAAACTTAGTACAGATTAGATCTTTCCGTCTCTTGTCCGGGGGCAGTGGTTTGAATGGAATTAGTGCGTGTTGTTTTAGTATGGTGTGCAGTATGAACAATTGACGTACAGTTAGAACATTAGTGGACTGATACAATTCATAGGTAGGAAATATGTAAGGTCGAAACGTCGCCACTTTTAGAATAGCTCTCTGAGCGCGTTCTAGTGGCAATAAGATGGTTTTGGATGCCCCTCCCCATGAAGTAATGCAGTAGGCTATAATTGACTGACACAATGACAGGTGGATTTGTTTTATTAATTTAAAATTTGCAGCGCTACGCATTGTTTTGAAAATAAATATTAATTGCCTTACTCTTTTACATAAGAGGTCTATGTGAATGCGGAAATTAAGATTGTTGTCAAGTGTTATTCCAAGGTACTTGATACATTGTGTAGATTCTAAAGTAGGGCAGGAGCATGCAACGTCAGCAGATGAATTACATTTACTGTCGTGAGCGAATATAGTGTTGTTAGAATGGTAACTACGCATCAATGTACCACAATTTAACAAAGGCACTTATCGCATACATTATACTGAATTATAAAATTTAATTTAATTATTTTTACTGTAATATTTTTCTTATGTAACATGTGACGTTTATTTTATTGAATAAAGTTATTATTATTATTATTATTATTATACAGACTTACTCTATAAATGAACTATCCAAAACACAAAATAATATTATTCAATTCTAAATAAGTTTTCCTGAAAGTAGCGCGTTCAAACAATTCAACAAACTCACTCACAAGTCAATATTAGCAAAATTATTTTTTAAGCCATGGTGTTTTTATTAAGTTGCATATTGACTTTTACCTATATACTGTGACGGCCAGTGTCTTGTCAAACCGTCGTCACGAAACACAATAATTAGCAAAGAGGTTTGAAGACTATTTTATTATTTTGAAATGAGTTTTTAGTTCGATGACGTATACACTCTGTATCAAGTATTCGCCAAACTCACCAGACATTGACAACAAGGCGATGGCCGTGCGGATAACGCATCCCGTTCACGTTCTGATGGCGTGGGTTCAAATCCCAGTCATAACAGTTATGTGGATTATGGTTTTTATGAAATTTGGAAAATGTTTATAAATATTTGGCAAATATTTAAAAGATTATTTAAATATTTCGAGTAAAAGTTAGAAAATTCTAGAAACTTCAGGAAGGAATGGAAAGGTTAAAAAGAGACAGGAGATGGAAACACAAATTTAAATATTTCGAATAAAGATTAGAAAATTCTAGAAACTTCAAGAAGGAATGGAAAGGTTAAAAAGAGACAGGAGATGGAAAAACAATTGAATAACGAAAAGACAATCGAAATTAGTAGATCTAGAACATTCTTAGGGGTATATAAGGCGGTGTAGACGCGCTAAGCGCCAGTTTTAAGTTGAAAAGTGGTAAAGTGAAGAAGAAAAGGAAGAAGTAAAGGAAGAAAGAAGAAGTAATAAAAAGTGAAGTGAAAGTATAGTGTAGTAAAGTGCAGTGAAGTGCAGTGAAAAGTGCAGTGCAAAAGACGCTAGTGTTGGTGCTGTCTGCGTCGGAATTAAACGGCGTGTCGTGTGTCAAGTCGAATAAAGTGTCACCAGTGCTACTCGGTGTTTCCTTTCAATCCCGTTACCCCGTCCGTAACAATACTACCTGCTATGCAGAGGGTATCGGGTTCGAACCCACGGCACACACCAATGGCTCTTCGAAGTTAAGTGCGTATTAAACTGTTAATTTTCGCTTGCCACGTGCCTCGGAGAGCACGTTAAAACGTCGGTTCCGTATGTCATGAAGATCTTTGACAGTCGTTACGGGGATTCAGTACCCTCAAATACTGATACTAGTCTAAACCATGGAATATGGCTATTCCTTTATGTTGTGGAGGTTAGACGACAGTCGCTCTGTTGAAAAGCTGATATTCTGTCAAATCTGGTAAGACTAGTAAGCGGACCCCGGGCTCCAAGACGAGAAATCTTGCATGCAACGCTAGGACAATGATGATGATGATTGACTTTTACCTATAAACAGCGTCAATCGTACGCCGACAAGGCATATTGCTTATAACTCTCTACTTCATCCCAGAGTTCCTTAAAAGTATTTGTTTCTTTAAAATCGTATGCCAAATGAAAGAACAATCTTATATTCGATTCATAGCTCAATCGCAACCGCTGACGGACAGTATATTCCGGAAGAACATACATATTTCTGAAGGCTAAAGCCTTTAAAAGTTTCGGAGAATCGCTCCTATTGTAAACGATAGGAGCGATTCTCGATACTTTTAAAGTAAACACAATAGTGTAAAACGTATGTCGCGTCCCCATAACGTTTCTCCCTTAAATAATAAAAGCTCTGTCCCCCAAGTGCCAAACTTTCTTTTTCGATAAAAGATTTCTTATGCAAAACTGCTCAAAGTTCATGTTCGGTGACACTTAAATTTAATATACGCTTGTAAATGTTTTTACTTAGCTGTAATAAATAAAAAAGCACCTTCTAAGTCAATATTTCATATATTTTTTTATGTAATGTAACTCAACCTGAATAGGAGCATATTCAGGTTGGAAACTCTACGCTCGTTTAGGTAGGTCCAACTTCGAGAAGGAGGTCAATCGTCAAATCCAACTCGGTTGGGCAGTGTTCGGGAAGCTACGATATATCTTCGCGTCCGATTTCTCGCAGTGTCTCAAGACGAAAGTCTTTGACCAGTATGTGTTGCCAGTGATAACTTACGGATCAGAGACGTGGTCGCTCACTATGGGCCTTATCAGCTTATAAGGCTCAAGGTTACTCAGAGGGCGATGGAGAGAGCTATGCTTGGAGTTTCACTGCGAGATCGAATCAGAAATGAGGAGATCCGCAGTAGAACCAAAGTCACCGACATAGCTCTCCGGATAGCCAAGCTGAAGTGGCAGTGGGCAGGGCACATAGTTCGAAAAACCGATGGCCGTTGAGGCAGAAAGGTTCTGGAGTGGCGGCCACGTACCAGACGACGCAGCAGAGGTAGGCCCACCGCAAGGTGGACCGACGATCTCGTCAAGATCGCGGGAGGCGGTTGGATGCGGGCGGCTCAAGACCGGTCTGTGTTCAGAACCTTGGGGGAGGCCTTTTTTTTTTGTTGTCGGGTTGGAAAATCCTCATGGATTCCCTCCGCCCTGGGGGAGAAGGGCGAAGGGGACTGTCAGACTCTTACTGACTAAAAACCAACCCGTGTTCCTCATGTACCCGTGTGTCGGAGGGTAGGGTATCGCATAAGCATTCCTCGCCACTCCCCGACGGGCATTGGCGCGCCAGATGGTCAGGCGGGCCCCGAACAAAACCCCCTTGGCGGCGAATGAAGGTGTTGGGCTCCGCCGCCAAAACACCCAGCAGCCGCAGAGGATAGGGAAGACGGCAACGCAAAACCTCATCTCCTCTTCCTCTGCGGCCCCACCGCGACGGAACGATGGTGCGCCTCCATTTGGTCGCGGGAGATAGGGCGCGTGGCAACGCAACACCGACACGCCTCTCCTCCCGCGACCGCGCCCGACAGAACAACTGTCCCTCGCACCCGCACCATTGGACGCATCCTGCGCAGGCCTCCGTCAAGCCCACGCAGAGCGTCCCCTTAGGGGAGGCCTATGAAAGTTGCACTTGGCTTAATTTGACTGTGTTTTCTACCACTAATGATAAGGGAGAAATGTAACTATATGGCGGGAGAAAAAAAATATTAACAGAGTGGTAATAATTTGTTTTTGAGGTTGCTGAGGTCAGAAGGCAGTCAGGCAAAGCTAATATTCTGTCAAAGGTAAGAGTATAAAACAAACTCAACTTCAACTATTGGTGTTACTATCTACGCAGAATGTGCTCACTGTGTGTTGTTGTCTTCTGGTGACTTTGTCCTTCTTGGGTTTCATTAGCCTGATAACAGGGTCCCAAGCTGGAGGAACATTCCAACTATCTTCTCTATTGAAATTAGGATGTTTTTTTAATTTCAATAGCTTCATAGCTTCACGTATCATTCTTGGAATAAAGCGGTGTTCTTTTGCGAGTATCTGTGGTTTATCAATACGCAGGTAATGGTTGGTTCATTGTGCTACATGTTCACACACAGCAGATTTTGTCGAGCGTTTGTGTTTAATGTCAGCTATATGTTCCTTTAGTCGAATGCCTATGCTTCTCTTGGTTTGTCCAATGTATGAGAGCCCACACTCACAGTCTATCTTGTAAACCTCGGCCTCTTGTAAGGGTAACTGACTCTTGACAGATGGTAATAATTGGCTTACCTTCGTTGGCGGCTTGTAGAAAGTTTTGATTGAAGCTCGCTTCAAGATGTAGCCAATCTTGTCGGGCACGCCCTTGATGTATGGGAGGACAGCAGGTTGTCTTTCTACTGTGGCTGGCTTGTTCTACGGGGATCTGTGACGTTGGCGTGGCGGTCGGAGCTTGCTGTTTTGCAGAACTTGCTTGATATGTTAAAGCTTGGCGTCCAGGTGTTTCTTGTCACCTGTTATCAGCCTAATGAAACCCAAGAAGGACAAAGTCATCAGAAGACATCAAGACACAGTGAGCACATTCTATGTAGATAGTAACACCAATAGTTGAAAAATGTTCGGGTACTTCGAGATTACTTTTAAATTCAAGACAAAGACAAATATCACCTCAGTCTGCCGTGAACATGAATCCTGTAAAGAATTTGAAACGTCAGCTAGCAATAAAAATGTAGTTTCTAGATCATTCGGTTTAAATGTAATAACTAATAACCAGTGAAACCAATATAACGGGATAAAATCCGTAAACTGTAGTTTAATTTCAATGGAGCATGTTTTATCTTATGGACATTACCCGAAATCCTTGATACGTTGACGTGGCCACAAAAAGACCAAGCATGTAAAGAACGATAAAAAAACTAGAATTATTTCACGGAGATTATAAACCTTATACCCGGTTGTATTTACATAAATGTCTCTGAAATTCATTTAACGATCCGAAATATGATTGACATTTTTCTTTAAAAGAATATTCCATTAAAATATTCGAATAATATTATTATTCGAATATTCTCACATTTTATTCGCAAATAATCAATAATAAATATAAAACTACTAGCCGACGCCAGCGGCTTCGCACGCACCTATTTTCGAATTTCCCGTTTTGCGCGATCCCGTGGGAATTTCGGGAAATCCCGTCTTAGTGCATTCATACGGTGGCCAAGGAACATACATGCTAAATTTCAGCTTCTTGCGCTGAGTAGTTACGGCTGTAGCTTGTCTGTTAGTCAGTCAGTAACGCAAGGATGTTATATATACAGATTTGTCACGGTGCCAAATTACAGCACGACTTTGAAGAAAATAAAGTCCATCTTCCAAGAAAGCATAAATAGTGCAAAAACTCAATACAGTGAATCATATTCCGCATTTAAATACTGTTATAGGATCAAAGTGTTATAAAACCTGCTGATCCTTAGATTTAAAAGTGTTTTCGAAAACTTTTTTGCCGTTAGCCGTTTGTGTCAAAATTTTGAAAACAATAACAAAATAAAAGCATTTTGCAACCGTAAACACTCTTGAAACTACTTCGATACTAACAAAATGGAGTTTAACAATATAAAACTATGAAATAAACAAAAACTGCAATCGACAGAAAGCTTAAATATGTCTTTTTTATCGGCTAGTCCAAACCAACATGCGAAAAGTTTACCCGATCTATCTACGAATCTTGATAGCGACCTAGAAGATGTAATACAGAAACTAAAGAATCAGTTATGCAGTGCACACATTGAAATAGAGAATCTACTTCAGAAGAACCATTTTCTAAGCAAGACAATAAGAGAAAAAGACCAAGTCATAGAACAACTCAAAAAAATATATGTTTCAAGCCCATGCACTCCTAAATCTTTATCTGAGAAAAAGAAACCAGCTGTGGCAGCTGTAGTGCACAACCACATTGAAGATCTACTGCTGCCTTCATCTGTGAGTAACACCCAAACTGTCAATAATACCAGTACTCAGTCTAACACTCACACAGACATTTCAACAGAACACAAGACATCTGAACCTAGTACTTTGCCACTCATCAATTCTATTGGAGTCTATTGCAATACATACACAACCACCTCTGAAAAGGATCATTATCTATGGCTCACAACAATACATCGGCATGGCCTCAACATTAATCAAAACTAGAAGAAATACCATGTATGAAAAATACCACATTTCCGGATTCACAAAACCATTAGTTTCTACAGAACAAATATTAAAGAGTTTATCAGATTCTACTTTTGGGTCTAATGATAAAATTATCATTTGTGTAGGTGAAAATGACTGTAATCCTTTAAATGAATTATTTGAATTAGTAGGCATACTTAAAAAGCATAACAATTGTACATTTTTGGTACTGAATGTTTTAAAAAACAAGCATTTAAACGAACATAAATTGAATTATGAAATACGGACTATATGTAGAAATGTGTCTAATTGCCATTTTATAAAAAACAGTTATCGGTACAGAAATTATATGTATGACATCTGTAGTAAATTGAACTACACTATTTTTGATTGTAATGATTATGATAGCCAGTACTTATATTTCAACAAAAAGAAGGTAAACACACAAGTCACAAATATTAAATTAAATAATTTGCAGCCAAATTTTTTTTTTAAACAAATCTCATATTGTTCAAAACCAAACTACTGATTTTCCAAAGAAAAATGGACCCAATGTTCCTTATATGAATATTTTCGTAAAGTAACTAAGAGTATTGCTACCAATAAAGCTGATTTGTCTTCATCACTAAGTAACTCAATCTCAGAAAATTTTATTAATAGTACAAGGAAACTTTTTCGTTAAGAAGACATGCCATTATGTATCTATCCTGCACTAGAATATTGCAGGCATTATGAGTAAAAGAGAGTTGCTCCTTATCACTTTAGAGGAACTGTCACATTACGGTATTTACATATTATGTTGATGTTTTATGCATTAGTGAAACATTTTTAAAGTCAGGCGATGAAATCAATATGCATTTAAATAATTTTTGTCTTGCAAACAGCTATTCCAGATCAAAACAAAGAAGGGGTGGTGTCTGTATGCTCTGCCGAGATAATATTTAGTACAAAAAATTCTATATTAAATGATTTGTCAAATGAGCTGACATTTGATTGTTGCGGTATTGAAATTTCACAATTTAGATGTATTTATAGGACACCCAACTCAAACCCAAACATATTTCTCAGAAAATTTGAATTATTAATGGCTAGGTTATCCAATAAGCATAAAAAAGAATTATAATTTCAGGAGACTTCAACATAGATCTTTTAAAACCATGTGAAACTTTATCAGAGCTGCATAGAATAGCACAAAATTATATTCTTACTTTTCATATTAACGAGCCAACTAGATTAAACAGTTGCATAGATCAAATCCTAAGTAACATACCTACAGCTACAGAAGGCATCCTCCCTTTAGAACTCTCAGATCACAACACAACACAATACCTTCGTTTTGAAATTGAAAGCAAAGACACCCCTACTTCATTTATTCTCAAAAGGATGAGGGATTACCACAAAGATAACATAAAAATATTTATGAATTGCCTTAAAAAGTTGTCATGGTCAGAGTTTTTCTCTGAATCTGATACAAATCTGGCCTTCAATGCATTCCATGATCATCTTTTGTTATTTTTCAACTTATGTTTTCCCATTAATCTTGTGAAAATTAGTAACAAGATAAAATATAAATATAATATAATAATAATTATTTATTTTCAAAGAGCCAATACAATTTGTCCGTCTCAAATAAACATAAAAGTACAGTAATTAGGTACAACGCTATGAACATTTAATGAGATAGAGTGAACGTCAGTGTCTGTGCTAGTATCAACTGTGTTACAGACACTGGCGCCTTCCTCTTACAATTAATTTGACACCAGTTGGCTTACGTACCTACTTATGCAGTACATGCTGCAGCTTCAAAATAATTGAATTCAATATTTTTACAAAGCTTAAAAATTTAAAACACAAATCGAGTGTAGGCCCGAATGAATTATGTAACTGTATTAAATGGGTATTTAAGAATGAAGTGTGCATGTTTTAAATTCTCAATATTGAGTTAGGGATAAATGTGTTTGAGTTTGTGCATTTTAGTGTGTCTGAAGTTGGTGTATGTGTTAATGTTTCTCAGTTGTTGAGTTTTAGACTCCATTTTCGAATATTTTTTTGCAAAGAGTTGCTCTGTTTCCTCGTAAGTTAACTGTTGGAGATAAGTGGTAACTTCACTTTTACATTTAACTCTGGTTAAAGGATATATATTGCAAATTTTGTTAATGGAGTTGTAGAGGTGGCCGCTGACACTTGGATAGCTTCTGCTGGCTAAAGCTGTTTTAGCAGCATCAGGCGAGCAAACAACATATTTACGGCGTTTAATCTGTAGTAACGTCGGGTCATATTTTTATGATGAGTGAATACGTAGGGTGATATTTAGCGCGCAGAGTTGTCGAACGGTGAGAACAGACACGTCTTTGAATAGTTGGGTGGTTGGATAACGATAAGGTTTATGAAGCATAACCTTTAAGACGGCTCTTTGCGCCCTTTCCAGCCGAAGTAAATAGGATTTAAACGTACTACCCCACGCAGATATGCAATAGGTGAGGAGTGACTGAGCTAAAGCAAAGTAAACCGTTTTTAATAGGGCAACATCAGCTATACTTCTTAGTTTCTTCATAGGTAACATTATTTTGCAAACCCTTGATACCGTTACATCGATATGTTTCTGCCAGCCCAAAGTATTGTCAATGTATACTCCCAGATATTTAAAACAAGAGCTTCTGTGTATAGTAGGGCAATTGCAATTGAAATTGGATGAGTGGAAGCTATGAATCCTAATGTCAGGCATAACAGGTTGTGTGGCAGAACTGGCAGAAAAAACAACATACTGGGTTTTAGATACATTTAGTGTAAGCAAATTGTCTGAAAGCCAGTCGGCGTTCCAAGTTTAAGCACTTACTATAAGCGCAGTATCATCTGCGTAGACGAGTATTTTGCAGTTTGGAATTGACAGCTGGCACAATTTGTTTATGTACAACAGAAAGAGGGTTGGACCCAATACACTACCTTGCGGCACGCCATGAGTTAGATTTACTTCATTACTAGTAGAGTTATCTACTTACACACGTTGGCGACGGTTGGTGAGATAGTCTCGAAAAAGGTTTAGAGTAATGTCTCTTATACCTAAGCTCTCCAAGACGCCTAAAAGGATAGGGACGGAAACCGTGTCGAAAGCTTTGGCTAAATCGAGAAATATACCTATGGTTTTAGTCCTAGCATCAAGATTCTTAGCTATTTGACTTGTCAATTCAAGAATAGCATCCTCTGTTGACACACCTCTTCTGAAGCCGTATTGGTTTGATGCTATGATATTGTTTTGCTCAAGATAGCTAAGCAATCTTTAATTCACAATCTTTTCCATAATTTTAGATAGTGTAGTAAGTACAGATATGGGTCTATAATTCTCGACACGATCCCTATCCCCACCCTTAAATACAGGTGTCACTAACGCCATTTTAAAGGTGCTGGGGAATGTGCCTTTACTTATACACAGGTTACAGACGTGCGTAATAGCTGGGATTAGAACATGCTTGGCAGATTGGATAATAGAAGCTGGAATTCCATCATGGCCAACCGCACAGTTATGCTTTAATTCTGTTATTATGCTTTCTACTTCCAAGTGATTCTTTTCAAGTAATACAAATGAGTTACCCAGAGGATTAATAATGCAGTTAAATTTAAAGTCCGAGCGTCTATCACGCGGTGCTTGCGCAACCTGTCGAGCAAGATTAGGTCCAACATTTGCGAAATAATTATTAACAACATTTACAGAAGCTTTTGGATCGGGTGCAATATTAAGAAGTTCACTTGACTTATCAATTGATGAGATGTTTCTGTAGCTGATAGTCTTAATTATATCCCATGTTGCTTTAGGATTCCCATTGGCTTTGATGAGCATTTTTTTTTCGTATTCTCGTTTAATTTTCTTCAACAAATTGTTACAATAATTACGATATCTAGTATATATTAATGCTGTAGAAGAGTCATTAGTATTTAATTTTGCCTTTTTGTGAAGCTGGTCTCTATTTCTTACACATCGTAAAAGACCAGGCGTCACCCATGGTTTAATGATTCTCTTTCTATGAGGGACTCTTTTATTAGTGCTGTGCTGGTTTATTGCATTTGATATTATATTAGTAAGCAGTTCCGCACTTTGATTAGGATTTGTGCAAGTTAACACATTCGAGTAATCAGAGTTTTCTAAAAAAGCAACGACACGAGGAAGGTTAATATGTCGTATCACACTTTTAGGTTTTAAAGATTGAAGTGGTTTTTGTTCAACACAAAGTAAGATAGGTGCGTGATCTGTAAAATATGATTCTAAAACCAAAGTTGTAGAAGGTTTATTAGTTTTTAGAAAAACATGATCCAAGCAGTTGCCGACACGAGTAGGAAGTGTATGAGCAGGTAGGAGTCCATGAAAAGCCATTGCATTTAAATAATTCTCCGAGTTAGTATCATCATTACTCGATCTTATATTTATGTTCATGTCTCCAATTACTATGACCGTCAGTAATGATGACGACGACTCAAGGGTATCGTTCAAGGAATGGAGAAAATTGTCTATATTTCTAACCGAAGGTGTACGGTAAATTGCTACAATAGCCGTATCAAGACCTAACCTCACAACAAAAAAATTAGCGTCATTGAATATTGGTTCAACTGTCTTATGAGTTAGTGCAGTACTAACATAGACTACTACACCATCATTCTGATTGCTAAATGAAGACCTAGTTGGCACAAAACCAGAAAGCGCTGGTAAGTCTTAAACCTTGCTCAACCAACACTAAGAGAGAACTATTAAATCACATACGACATCTATGGAATGCAACAAAACTTCGAGACCGTCAAAATTGCAATTTATGCTTCGGATGTTAACATGCAATATGTTGAATGTTGGGTTGGGAGATTTTATATGCTTTAAATACTGGTTTGGCAAACATACACATGAACTTGAAACATTGAGGGACTCTACAGAATCCATAAATTGACTTAAATTGTCTTAATCGAATTTTATTTTTATGTAGTAATGACCAAAGTATGTTGGTGCCATAATGCATTGTTTATATTAAGAAACTTGTGTGTGTGTGTGTGGTAGTGTTTAGTGTGTATGTGCGGGTTGTGTAATTGTAATTGAGGTAGTGAGACAAAATTATTGATGAAAGTGGCCTTTTTAGGCAAGACGTTACTTATTTTAAAATGGCTAGTATTTGTACAATTAATTAACAGCGGATCAACATAATTATTTCAATGGAACAAATCTTTATAATATATAAACAATGAAAAGTAACTAAATAGATTACTATACAATTTTTATATGCCATAAAAGCAAACTGCGAGTAACTAAGGCAATAACTTAATATAAAAGTAATAATAAAAAATAGACAACTAATTATAACAGAGTAGTGTAGTGCTAATAAGCGTGAACTTACGTAGGCTACTCATTTCTTGCTAAGGCTTTTAAGATATAATTCAGACTCTATTCGACTTTGAGGCTCACCTTCAGCTTTACGTAGGTATATCTCACAAAAGGTATCAGGAAATCATCACAGATTAAACGGAAACTGCGTTTTATAAGCTATAAAGATGACTCACAATATAGTAAACATACATACTCTCAATATAATAAACTTAAAAAAAATGTATATCAACTGCTCAAAGAATAAGCAATGAAAAATGTATATATAACTCATCCAATGTTTGTAGGGCATCATGGAAAGTAATAAACAATAATATCAGACTAGACTACTTTAATAATGTTATATCTTATATCTCACTCAATCAGAACAATATATCCAACTCAGAAGTTATTTTACAACATATTCAATGACTATTTCATTGACTTAACAAATGTTAACGGTAACAGTAGTACACCTGAGAATGTCATATTGAAACCAAATTGTGCTAGTATGTTTCTTCTCCCTGTGGAGGCAAACGAGGTGTGTAAAGCAATTGGTCAGCTCAAAGATACGACTGCGGTAGGTTATGACCAATTTCCGACGAGATTACTGAAACCATGTGCCAAACTTATTGCCCCGGTTCTTACTCACATCATAAATCTATCCTTCATTCAAGGCAAATTTCCAGATAAATTAAAAATAAAAGTCATCAAACCATTGCACAAAAAAGGCAAGAAGAATGTCATAAGCAACTATCGGCCAATTGCTTTAATCCCCACTTTAGCAAAGGTATTTGAAAAAATATGTAGGTTTGACATATTGTGTTCAGAATAACATGGATTCTTAAAGGGAAAATCGACTACACTAGCAACTTTTAAGCTTTTAAATAACATAATCAATCATGTCAATGCAAAGAGACGTATAACAGCAATCTTTTTTGAAATGAGCAGGGCTTTTGATCATGTGGGACATGATTTGTTAATCCAGAAATGTTTTCACTATGGAATACGTGGACCTGCTCAAGAATGGTTGAAAATCAACCTTTCGGGTAGGACACAATTTGTCGATATTGCAAATTTCAACTTGAACAATGAAGAAATAACATTCAAATAAAAATAAAAAAGCAGATATAATAGAGTGGGTGTGCCACAAAGAACTATCCTAAGTCCGCTACTCTTTCTTCTGTATATAAATGACTTACCTTTAACTTTCCTATACTCGCGCCAATTTTTGTAACATCTTTACTCACGCACGGTGTCACAGACCGATATTTTGTACGCCTATAATATATTTTTTTACTATGAAGCACAAAAAATATTATTAATGTTTCAAAGCTTAGGATATAATAAAACAAAAAAGTATGAATAAAATTTCATTTATTAATTACTTTACTAACTTTCAGTCTATAACAAATCCGTCTTCACATTATTTTAAGCTATTTTCTTAAGTACAAGGAAAACAAAAATAAAATTTGTATTTCTTCATAAAAAGAAAATTATCTTCTCAATAGTAGTAAACAACATATCAAAGGACATATTAATCTATGTTTGGCTTAGTTTTGACCCTCACCATAAAAATCAGGGCATACGGTTACATCATGTTCCAAACAAAGTATTTTTTGCAGATGGCGCAGTTGTAGCGTTGTTGTTCTACCTCATATATCTAGTCATTGTGATCCTCTTGCTCGATGTAGTTTGTTACTTCTTGTTCCTACCTACATAGTCTTCCAGCTCACTGTCATTTTCGTCTTCATAGCTAGAACCATAACCTAATTCATCCAGCAGCAATCTGATTCAATCATTGTCAATTTTGATAAGAAGTATAATATATAAAGTATAACAAAATTAGTCGAAATATAATATAGAGCAACAAACATACATACATTTTACTATACATACGTCGAAGTGGCGTAAACGCGTCGGCGTCGGGACGTGACGACCCCGCCGCCCACTGAGGGAGTTACTCTGACGAGTAGATACCTGTCATAGTATCTCCCCCAGTGCAAGCAATCAACCGAAAGATGGCGGTCAAACCATCCAAACCTGGCGGAAGTAAATCCCAAGTTGCTAGATGGGCAGCAGCGTCCAGCACTAAAAACTTCCGCCACTGCGATCGCCAATACGCCTGCCAAGCGTGGCGATTATGGCAAATCCCCCAATAGATGAACCACACCAATAAAAACCGGCCCCTAGTCCTCGGCGGCCCTGCTAGTCCTGGTTATGGTAGCGGCCATGGTAACGGCGGGGAAAGGGGGGCGAAGAATCTCCGGAAGAGATCGGGCTACCACCACCAACGACAATTGGCCCTGGTAACACTGAACACGCGCACACTGCGGACCGACGAGAAGATTGTCGAGCTGGAAGAAGAATTGAGCAAGTTGCGATGGGATATCATAGGCCTTTATGAAGTCCGAAGACAGGGGGAGGACTCGATAGTTCTCAATTCCGGCAACTTACTCTTCTACCGGGAGGGCGACCAACAGTCCCAAGGTGGTGTCGGGTTCATCGTCCGCAAATCTCTCGTGACCAACGTGGTAAATATCGGGAGTGTGTCGAGCAGGGTAGCGTACCTTATACTCAGAATATCCAAGCGGTATTCGCTGAAGGTCATACAGGTATACGCTCCGACCTCGACACACCACGATGAGGAGGTAGAAGCCATGAACGAGGACATATCTCGGGCTATACATGGCTTCAAAACCCATTACACCGTGGTCGTGGAAGATTTTAACGCGAAACTGGGCAAACGTGACAGTGATGAGCTGAGAGTGGGGCAATTTGGTTATGGGCATCGGAATTCCCGGGGTCACTTGCTGGCTAGCTTTATGGAGAAGAAAGGCCTCTATATGATGAATTCCTTCTTCAAGAAGCGAAAATGCCACAAGTGGACCTGGGTAAGTCCAGACGGTGCCACCAAAAATGAGATCGACTTTATCATGTCGACGAAGAGGCAGATATTCAATGATGTCTCCGTGATCAATTCACTTAAAGTGGGGAGCGATCACCGAATGGTTAGAGGCACATTGAATATCTGTACAAGCCTCGAACGGTCGAGGTTGATAAAGTCCACGCTCCGACCGGCACCGGTTCATATCCAAAACCCCGAGAGCTTTCAGCTCAAACTCAAGAACCGTTTCGAATGCCTGGGCGAATGCGTAGATGTGGACGAGTACAGTAACGGGTTCGTGGATGCTGTCCATACAACAGGGGCTAAATTCTTTAAGCCCCAGAAAAACAAGAGAACCAGCAAGATCTCGGGTCCAACCCTCGAGCTGTTAGAGGAAAGGCGCAAGATGGTTCTGCTATCCTCCGACGACATGCCGAAATATCGGCACCTCAACAGACAGATCTCTAAGTCTCTGACTCACGATCTCCGCCAATACAACACAAAATGTGTTCGTGAGGCAATCGACCAGAATAAGGGATCCAAAGTGTTCCAGAGGGATCTGTCTGTTGGGCAGAGTCAGCTGACAAAGCTGAAGACGGAGGATGGCAGAATCGTATCGTCCAAGCCTGAGCTCTTGGAGGAGATCGAAAGGTCCTATGGACAGCTATACACGACAACGCAACAACCCGCAAGTACTCTAGCGTCAGACCCTAGATCTGGATTGACCCGACACTATACCGAAGATATCCCGGACGTCAGCATGCACGAGTTTAGTGTGGCTCTCAAACAGCTCAAAAACAACAAGGCGCCGGGTGATGACGGAATTACGAGCGAGCTTCTGAAGTCTGGCGGTGCACCCGCTAGAGAAGCCCTTCGGAAGCTATTTAATTCCGTCATTCTCGAGGGTAAAACGCCACAGGCGTGGCACAGAGGTGTGGTGGTGCTTTTCTTTAAGAAAGGGGATAAAACCCTCTTAAAGAACTACAGACCCATCACACTTCTGAGCCACGTCTACAAGCTGTGTTCGAGGGTCATCACGATTCGTCTCGAGAGCAAGCTAGACGACTTCCAGCCTCCCGAACAAGCCGGTTGCCGTAAAGGCTATAGTACCATAGACCACATACATACGCTGCGGCAGGTTATACAGAAGTCCGAGGAGTATAACCAGCCCCTATGCTTGGCGTTTGTGGACTATGAGAAAGCCTTCGATTCGATCGAAACCTGGGCGGTACTACAGTCTCTCCAACGGTGCCGGATTGACTACCGATATATCGAAGTGCTGAAGTGCTTGTATGAAAACGCTACTATGTCAGTCTGCCTCCAGGACCAGAGTTCGAAACCTATTCAACTCCAGCGAGGAGTGAGACAGGACAGGATGTCATATCCCCGAAACTGTTTACCACTGCGCTGGAGGATGTTTTCAAGCTTCTGGACTGGAATGGACTCGGCATCAACATCAACGGCGAGTACATCACTCACCTTCGATTCGCAGATGATATCGTAGTCATGGCTGAGACCATGGAAGACCTAGGCACAATGCTCGATGGCCTCTGTAGAGTCTCCCAACAAGTAGGTCTTAAGATGAACATGGACAAGACGAAAATCATGTCGAACGTCCATGTTGTACCTGCTCCTATTCAGGTTGGGAACTCTACGCTCAAAGTTGTCGACAAGTATATCTACCTGGGACAAGTAGTCCAATTAGGTAGGTCCAACTTCGAGAAGGAGGTCAATCGTCGAATCCAACTCGGTTGGGCAGCGTTCGGAAAGCTACGACATATATTCTCGTCCGATATCCCGCAATGTCTCAAGACGAAAGTCTTAGACCAGTGTGTGTTGCCGGTGATGACTTACGGATCAGGGACGTGGTCGCTCACTATGGGCCTTATCAGAAGGCTCAAGGTCACTCAGAGGGCGATGGAGAGAGCTATGCTTGGTGTTTCCCTGCGAGATCGAATCAGAAATGAGGAGATCCGCAGTAGAACCAATGTCGCCGACATAGCTCTCCGGATAGCCAAGCTGAAGAGGCAGTGGGCAGGGCACATAGCTCGAAGAACCGATGGCCGTTGGGGCAGAAAGGTTCTGGAGTGGCGGCCACGTACCGGACGACGCAGCAGAGGTAGGCCCCCCGCAAGGTGGACCGACGATCTCGTCAAGATCGCGGGAGGCAGTTGGATGCGGGCGGCTCAAGACCGGTCTGTGTGGAGAACCTTGGGGGAGGCCTATGTCCAGCAGTGGACGTCGTTTGGCTGATATGATGATGATACATACGTCATATAGTATTCAAAAATTGTAAAAATATAAAAATGCTCCAAATATATTGCATAAATACTTACAAAAAAAGCTGCACCTATACTCGCGTTGATCTCACGGACCGTTTGGCGCTAAATGCTACGACACGAGTGCTTTACTCGTACGCGCGGCTTGCACTTAAATGAGGTTAGCAACAAATCCGGCAGCTAGCAAGATACTCAACTTCGTAGGATTTTCGTGTATAAAAATTATTACAAAAAAGTGTTTCGTCGGTCTCACAGACCAACGCGCGAGTGTAGGAAGGTTAATAACTAAGTACCAAACAATTCTCTATGCAGATGATATTTCTATACTTATACGTGAAAAGGACGAGTTTGACTACAATGATGTGTTAAATAAAACAATTTCAAAAATTAAAGATTGGTTAAATTGTAATAATTTAAGTGTAAATATTAACAAAACGAAATATATTCAATTTCATAGCAGAGGAGCCAAGAAACTTGACCTTGACGAAAGTTGACCTATAATGCTCAAGTATTACCTGAAGCTAATGAAATCTCTTTTCTTGGGATAACAATAAATGATAACTGCAATTGAAAAACTCATGTAGACAATTCTTGTAACAAAATTAATAGGTTCGTATATGCATTATGGCGTCTAACAAAAATTTCAAACAAGCGTACAGCTCTCATGGCTTATCATTCATTTTTAGTATCTGCCCTTAGATACGGAATTGTGCTATGGGGTAATTCTGTGAATATAAATAGAGCATTTATAGCCCAAGAACAGTATGTACGAGCCAATTGCAATGTATCCCCATGGGAAACGTGTAAACCTCTATTTCGACAGCTTTCATTGTTGACTTTGCCATGTATTTATATATATGAAATGTGTATTTTTGTGAAAAATAATAGTGACTTGTTTAGTTTTAAGAAAGATGTTTGTAAGTTTAATACACGTTATCCGAATAATCTTGTTCTACCACCAATACAAACGGAGATGACTAGTCGTAATAGTTACGCAATGGCTGTACGCATTTACAACCACACCTGCCTTATACAACTCGTAACTTGCCTCTCAATAGATTTAAAGGGCAATTGTCTAAATAGCTTATCGAAAGAGGGTTCTACTCTGTTAAGGAATATTTAAATTATAAATGTTGATCTATTTTTCTTTGCAAGGCTTTTCCATATTTATTGTGTTTTTTGTAACTTCAGTGTAGTAACTTAATTTGGAACTTAATATTTTTGTATGTTCATATATTTGTATGTCATGAACTGAGATGGCTAATGTGCTGGACTTATCTATAATTTACCACCATTGTACAACCACATTTTGACAAATAAATTATTTGAATTTAAATAAGATGCACAAACTTTTATAAATATTAGCACGATGGAGTACCAACTATCACTGCTGAAAATATAAAAAGCACAATACGTTAGAATTAAACTACAGTTTACGGATTTTATAGCGATAATATATTGGTTTCACTGAGATTACATATAAACCGAAAAATCTAGAAACCACATTTTTTTTTATTACTAGCGTTTCGATTTCTTTACAGATCGTCGTTTCACAATACGTTGACAAAGAAATCAAATTCTGCTTTGTTTCATCTGAAGGCATTTGTCAATTGAATGTGAATCGTTAACATGAGTCTATAACCCCTCCAGCCGATTATTCTTAGAATACAGATCCTTTGTTCATTAATGCCAAGCTTTGTTTGTTGATAAATATTGGTTACCATCGAAATTCAAGGAGCAGATGACATTTCGGTAGTTTCCATGTTGTCAGCAAACTCTATCAGAGCTTGTGGCCAATCTCGACATATGGAAGATTTTACTAATAATATAACCACAGGCTCAAACAACTGTTATATTGGCAACATTCCAGTAAACGGATCGTTGTTTCGTAGAGATTTCAAACTATTGTGATTCAAGTGGCCACCGAATTGATTGATCTTTATGTAAAATATTGTCAACATTGTGAATGAAAATAATGAGACAAATCTGATATTGTGTCAAATCTAGCCATCTTAGCCTAGAAAGTGGACCCTCGGGGACAGTTATACCATTTACATCCATGACTATTGCTATCCCCAATGTGGGAGTTGTATTGAAAAATAAAAAGATTAGATTCCGATTTCTCTGATACTGACCTAGGACGGATATAACCGTCAGAATATTTCCTATTTAGGTATTTTCTATAATTCGAATCCCTCATTATTTAGAACGGCGTTGATTTTTCTGATCCCGTCCGGTCCCACATTCGACGAAACCAATGGCTTCTTGTTTGTCGAATGGGCTCGACAAACGGACATTCAGATGCAAGGGATATCATTTCCCATGCACGAATATATCTACCCATAAGGTTATTTTCTAAAGAAAGGGATTTCTTATACTAAAGAATCAGGTCCTATAGGAAAAAGGGTTCTCATCAAAGATTAAATTTGATAGCTCAGTTTAACGTAACAGACTGCCGAGTCAATGGTCGAGGATTCGATCCTCAGGCACCCCGGGCACATACCTCTGACTTTTGGAAGTTATGTGTGTCGTAAAAATGTTAATGATCGCTCGCTTAATAATGTGCCCGGTAGATGGCAATAGGCTCGTCCCCTATTACATTGGGACCGAAACATAACTGGCGAAGAGTAGGTGTGTAGTACACTCAGACTGCCCCTACGAGGATAAAAGCGTGAAGTTATCTTATGTAGATTTGATAAACAAATCACTGTGATATCTGTCTGCTGGCGGCAATTTTGTTGCATGGGCAGCACGTTGACCTAAATGGATATTGTGCGAGGTGAGATCACTCAATCAATCCTAGCTATAAATTTCAACTGCTCTGTTTCCTAGTTCAACAAATATAATATAGAATGTGATTAAATATTTGGCTTACTGGAAAACAGACACTGATAGGTATGATCATCGTTTTAAGTTCCTCCATGACACACATGCAAGGTTTCTAAGGTCGTCAGAGAATCTGAGGCTGCAAATGCAAACGCATTCAACAAATTATTATAGTAAATCCTTTGCTGTCCAGGCAGTGCGCTTGTGGAATGCGTTGCCTCTTGAAATTAGGCAAGCAAAGTCGATAGGCATATTTAAAAAGGCATTAAAACAGCATTTCCTATCGAGTAGCTAGTCAGTGTCATAAAATTTTTTTAACAAAAAATAACCGCCTCCAAAAATCTGAAAAATGTGTGCAAAATAGCACTAAAAAGTAAAAAATAAATTCCGTTATTTTTACTTCAATTTACTTATAAACATCACCTATTCAACTTAATATTACATACTTATACGAGTTATACGTATCTACCACTTAATTCACATACCTGACACAATACATATTTTTATATGACTAACAAACTAAACTAAATACCTATAATCAGAAATCAGATAAGTATATTATATTTTTGGACTAAGTACTTAGAAAAAATATTTGTTAGGACTATAATATACAATTATACTTTTTTTGGAGTCGGTGCCAGCTGAGATTAAGAATTAAAGATGTTATTAAGTGACCGACCCGAACGCAAGCAGGGCAGACGCGTGAGGGTAGACGTTGTTGACGGTTGTCTCCGATATCCATTTTTCTATGCGCTACAAGCGCATAGAAAAAATGGATATAGGAGCAGTGGATTGTGGTTCTTTAGAGTTATTTTACACGAAATCTGTATTCATTGAAATAGGTTTGATTTGGTATTGCTGCATTTTAGTATTGCATCTTTACATAATTCTATTTTTCTTGTTTTTCAAATTTTGAGATCTTTTTGTAAGAACTTCTCAGAATTTTATTTGTACCAAGTATCGCTTTAAGTTCTTGTTTTGGTTGATAGGTAATTGTAAATAGGTATTTAGGTAAATTTGTAACTGGGCTGTCGCACCTGTTGCCAGGTTTCGTTGTTTCCTTTATTTGCAAAATAGGTTTTGTTAGATCCTACATTGTGGTATTAATGTAACTTTAGGTACTTACATATATTTTGTGTTATAGAAAACTTCCTAAAATTTGATTTATATTTGTTGATTTCATTTCTCGTCATTTGTAAATTACTTACAAGTTTAATGAAGTTTTGCTGAATTATCGTATCAATGCAGCTTTTCATATATTTTGTACATTATCAAGAAATTATTTACTAAAACGCTTGGCTGGCACCGACTCCAAAAAAAGTATAATTGTATATTATAGTCCTAACAAATATTTTTTCTAAGTACTTAGTCCAAAAATATAATATACTTATCTGATTTCTGGTTATAGGTATTTAGTTTAGTTTGTTAGTCATATAAAAATATGTATTGTGTCAGGTATGTGAATTAAGTGGTAGATACGTATAACTCGTATAAGTATGTAATATTAAGTTGAATAGGTGATGTTTATAAGTAAATTGAAGTAAAAATAACGGAATTTATTTTTTACTTTTTAGTGCTATTTTGCACACATTTTTCAGATTTTTGGAGGCGGTTATTTTTTGTTAAAAAATTTTTATTTCTTGTTTTTTAGTGAATTTTCCTTTCTGCAGTTATCTGATTTATCGAAATTAAAGATGGGTAGACTTTTTTATTTTTTACATGGGGAAACTCTTTTGGCGAGTGCCTCTCCGCGTGGCGGGCAAAGAATGGGACACAGGGAACGCGGGTGTGCTGCTCCGTTACGCTTGTCCCGTAAGTAGGGCTCAGTCTCTGAAAGTGTCCTCCCTCACTCGCACAGTACGAGGTAGCTCCTCGTACTGTGCGAATACAGTGGTTCCTCGGCTATCCGAGACCGCTGTCTTCTCGGGGTCTTTCGTGGTCGTCAGCCAGATTGCCATCTCTGATTGCCCACGGCCCTAAGAAAGAGTCAGGCTAGCGGCCATTGCCACCACCACGACGCCTGCGTCTGCGAGCGGGATCGGCTCTCTCGCGATCCCGCTCGGCGGCCTCCTTCTGGTGCATAACCGCTTCGCAGAAGGAGACCACAGCATCCCACCGGATGTTTTCCACCAACATGGCGTGGACGACGGCCTGCGGAGAAAAATCGCCTCCGATAACAGAGACCAAGTCTTGCCGCTCGGATTCACATGCAGGACACTCAGAGAGCGTATGCTGCGCAGAGTCCAGGTCACTGCCGCAGTGGTGGCATGCCGGCGTCGCCTTGCGGCTGATTCGGTTCAAATACTCGCCGAAACATCCGTGTCCGTTGAGTATCTGAGTCAACCTAAACATGACGCAGCCACTTCTCTCGATCAAAGATGGGTAGTATTGGGTAGACCTACGAAACGCGCTGCCCATATGAGCCAGCGCCGTTTAAATGAAACTATTTTTTTTATTGCTGCTAATGGCAGACGAGCGAACGGCCCATCTGAAGGTAAACGGTAACCACTGCTCATGGACTTCGCTAATGTCAGGGTATACACAGCAAAGCCGCTGCCTACTGTGAAAGTAATGCTTTCTTTAATCCTCGTTTGAAGAAGGACAAGTCATAGCGCTCGGGAAACACCGCAGCAGGTAGTTCATTCCAGAGCTTACACGTACATGGTAGAAAAGATCGCTGGAAGCGCACCGTACTAGATGAGAACGCTTCCAGGTAGTACGGGTGAACTCTACTGCGTCGGCGAGTGGTACGTTGGTAGAAGGGTGACCCTGGTACCAAACTAAACAATTCTTCGGAGCACTCCCCGTGTAAGAGTCGGTAAAATACGCAGGGAAAACTAAAGTCTCTCCGCTGCTCCAGCGACTCTAGTCTAGCCGTGAGATCATCGACGATTCGAACAGCTCGTCTCTGTAGGGAGTCAAGTGGATCAAGCTGATATTTTGGCGCTCCGGCCCAGAGATGTGAGCAGTACTCCACAACTAGCGAAGAAATGGAGAAACGTTTATCTCAAAGTGGGGAATCTCGGTCCAAGGCTATTTCAAGAGAAAGTAGTGAACTGCGTGAAAAGAGGTTATCACAAATGCGGGCTATCACAAAAATATTAAATCGTGTAAACACTGAAAAACGTACTCATCGTCTGCTCTTTGAATTAAACCGTACTACTATTAGTTATTCTGTCATTTAAAATCAAAGTTATTATATGTACAAGCTAGCAGTTGGCAGCTTCGCTCGCGCGTAATGACGGACTTTCCATATAAAAATACAACCCCTATTTCCAGAAATGAGTAAATACATGATCACTTATTTCTAATCAGAAGCTAGTTTATGAAATTTCATTTCGCATAAAAACTTTCAATCCCTATTTCAACGGTAGATTTTAGAAATCGCTAAAACACGTACTTATTTGTTTTATTTCTAACCAGAAGCTTGCACACAAAAGTACACGCTATCTTTTAAAAAATGACGGACCTCCCATATAAACTTTCTACACCTATATAAAACCCTGTTAGTTGTTAGATTTGAAAAAAATCTAGGTAAATTGCGTGTTTATTTTTTCTAAGCAAAAATATGTATAAAAATCCTACCTTAGTGGGTGCTTACGTCATAATATGCATCGACTGTCAAAATTTCAAGTCTCAAGCCCCTGTGGATTTGGCTCTGCGTTGATGAATCAGTCAGCCCAAGCAATTTTATATATGTACTAGAGGCCGCAAGCAGCTGCGCCTGCATTTTTTTTTTAATTTACCCGTTTTGGCCGATCTCGTGGGAATTTCGCGAAATCCCCCCTTAGTGCACCCCTACGATCCACAAGGAACATACATGCCAAATTTCAGCTTCCTGCACCCAATAGTTTTGGCTGTAGTGTGTCTGTCAGTCAGTCAGTAACGCAAGGATTTTATATATTATGATGATGATGATATAGATTTACTCTCCAACCTTTCTTCCTCCCGGTTTCATTAATACCTGGTAATGAAGCCCGAAATAGGTCGGTTGATTGCGACTATTCTAGTGTCCACTGATGAAAAGTCACAGTAAATGCTTAATTTCGTTTACTTGGATGACTTAGTTTTTTGAGTTTTTAATGAAACTATTGGATTTATTTTGATAAAATTTGAGTTTTTAATGAAACTATTGAATTGATTTTGATAAAATTTTAATGGGACCCACCTGAAAGTATATGTTTTCAAACAAAAAAAGAATTTTGGAAATCGGTCGATAAATAACGGAGTTATGAGGTAACAAACATAAAAAAAAAAAAAAACATACAACCGAATTGAGAACCTCCTCCTCTTTTTGGAGTCGGTTAAAAAGGGTATTGTGACTATAATATCTATAATGTGTTACGTGCGTATGTATTTATGTATGTATGTTTGTATGTATGGATGTATGTATGTATGTATATATATGTATGTATGTATGTATGTATGTATGTATGTACCTATGCATGTATGTATATTATATGTTTCTGTATTTACGTAATATATGTATGTTTACCGTTACTTAGCAAGGAACTTTATTACTACACCATTTTATAATTCTATTTCCCTTATTTATTTATTTCCATCCAAAGGTTGCCTGGAAGAAATCGCTTTTAGCGATAAGGCCGCCCATTGTGCATTATATTTGTAAACTTCTTCATGTTCTCTTTTAACTCTGTAATGTGACTTGTGGTGTACAATAAAGAATTATCTATCTATCTATTTATCATCATCATCATCATATCAGCCTTGAGACTTCCACTGCTGGACACAGTCCACGGTTCTTGGTTCTTTCCCCAAGGTTCTCCACACAGACCGATTTTGAGCCGCCCACATCCAACCGCTTCCCGCGATCTTAACCAGATCGTCGGTCCACCTGGTGGGAGGCCTACCCCTGCTGATAGGTATAAATACATATATTTGTAACATTTACTATATTCTCTTTAGATACAATAGTTACAGTTTGAGACTAAATCCTATATTTACAAGCACACTTCTAGACCGAAGACCCCGTATGTCGCCGTATTAGACCGGATCGGGCTAATACGGCGACACTTCAAGTACCTAACTATTGTCAAATTCACTTGTCTTTTTAAAAACCTTTCGATAGTGTGAGAACGAAGAAAATAATTATGTCTTCGATATGATACTGTTCTCGATAGAAACAGATTCCGAAGCTAAAGGGGAATTCTGCTCCAGTGCCGAATGTTAAGATAATAAAATCATGTCGACGGCACGCATACTACCCGTAAAAGAGGCAATAGATCTAAAACAGTTTGTCCGGTGACTAGCAACGCGATTAGGATCGTTGAAGATTCGAGCAACGTTTCGTAAGAGCTCCATGGATAGATTTAATATTTTGAACCCAAGGTGAAGCAATCGCTAGCAGCAAAAGCGCAAGTCGTTGACCTAGAAACCTATTTGAGCTGGCTATGTAACAAAAACGTATCCTGGCGAATAAAGAGATTTTCATTGAAGACAAAAGATACAAAATCTTTGTTGAGACAAAAATAATTATACAGAGTTATTCCAGGTCCAGATTCTACGGTATCGCAATCAAAGTAACACGACGTCTAGTTATGTACACAGGTTACGTGGCAACGCGTAAAGGTAACCTTACACGTTTTGTCACGATTCCTTGATGCGTAAGAATAAAGAATCTAGTTAACGTACGTGTCAATTTTGTCTTAGTTACGACAAAAAAATTGTGAGGGAGATGGAAGCTCTGAATATGAAATAATGATGTTATCTATATCTTTGTAGTAGGTTCGAAGCAATGTACGTAGCGTAACCGCACTGACACATAATGTTTAAAATACTAAAACTTGACTTGTAAAAATCTGTAGAGTGAAAAGTATTACCGTATTATGTATTTTATATTTTTTTCACTTAATGTGTGGGTCAATGGGTTATAAAAAGACTATTGATTCTTGTGAAAATCTGGGAAGATATGTCTCATCAAACGTATTCTTGGTCGCATCCAAAACTTTCGCCTAGTCAGGTTTAAATCCTATGTTACTGAAGACTTTATTAATGTTTTATACATTCCATGAAGAGACTTAAATAGCCGCAAAAATTTTTGGGTCACACCAAATGTTGACTTGTGTGGAGATCCAACTTACAACACTCGCAGCTCATATAACGAACGTAGTTAGACTATGGGCAATAATCGCTCCCATCATAACAATAGTTATAGACCAAAAAAATTATAATGGAGTTAAATAAAATACCTAAGTCCCATTTCTTTCACGAGCCACAATCAAGCGGTCGCCCAGTCATAAAGAATACAATAGATAACTCATCATTTCAAAATCAGAGGACAAAAGCAATTTTCATTTTAGACAACTTTCAACTACGACTACGGGCGAATTCTTTTGTGGAATTTGTTCTTTGTACAACACGACCTCTGTAAATACCACAATGACGCCTAGAAAATAGCGCTAATATCTACATTACGGGCCGTTTCAGATTAGTGTATTTTTCTGCGCGTATACGAACGTTACAGCAAATGCGCTTACACGCTCGCTACATTACGCGCTTCAAAAATTCGGACTCGCGTAAACGTGCATATTTTGGTGTGTTCGCTATCATGTCATCATGTATCATTTATCATCATATCATGTATCATCAACATGAATTGTGACGGCTCGTGCTTATATGACCTTAGAAGCGCGTTAACGCTCGTACGAGTTGCGCGTGTGCCAAAAGGTGCGCCTATACGCGCCCACATGCGCTTCCAAAAACGAGCTTATACGCGCGTTTAAAACGCTAGTCTGAAACCGGTCTCAGTGCGTTGTTCTAGATTCTGCAAAAAAATCAGTTAAACAAACGGTTGGCTGTTAACAGTATTGAAATGCTTAAATTCTAGTCATTAAAGCTATAAGCATGGTCGTAACGTGAATTTTCTTCGTCCACCCACATGTGGAACTGGGCCAAAATGAAATGGCGGTGCGCCGGCATTACCAAACGAACGTTTTAAACCTCTAACTAACAGTATTATGAGATAATTTACTTACCATTTACATACTTGTTGAAGACGTGATGAGTTCGTTCTATATTCTTGTTATGGTTTATGCAATTCGTTATGTACAATTGCAGTCTGATCTGGTATAAAATTGGACGTGTAGAGGTCAATATTGCGGTCAAATAGAAGACGATAAAGCTCCTGTCATATTCCTTTTTTTGCGTATGAGTTAAATTTTAATTAAAAAAAAATTGGGCAAGTGCGAGTCGGACTCGCGCACGAAGGGTTCCGTACGATATTACGGAACCCTTCGTGCGCGATCTATAAAAGAAAATCACGTTCGTTGTATGTATACTTAAATACTTTATAAGTTTCTACCTGTTTATTAAGATCGAGTAACAAATTGCCTAAAAATTACGTTTGTTGTATGGGAGCCCCCTTTTATTATATACTTTTTTAAAATTTAATTATTTATTTTGAAAGGTAATATACAACTACATATTCTGTGAAAATTTAAAGCGTCTACCTGTTACAGTTAGTAATTTTGAGCAAAAAATACGAAAAAAACACGTTTTTTGTATGGGACCCCCCCCTTAATATTTTCATTTTTTTTATTTTTAGTATTTGTTGTTATAGCGGCAACTGAAATACATAATTTGTGAAAATTTCAGCTTTCTAGCTATCATGGTTTATGAGATACAGCCTGGTGACAGACAGACAGACAGACAGACAGACAGACAGACAGACAGACAGCGGAGGCTTAGTAATAGGGTTCCGTTTTTTACCTTTTAGGTACGGAACCCTAATTAAGTAATTTTGGGGCCTGATTTTTCTCTTATATAAAATCTCATATCACAGTGGTGTCTGCCATCAAAATCCTCCAAAACTGCTTGATCACTGTCTATGGATTGATTTGTGTAAATTTAATAGGCCTGAGAACAGGTAGCAACCTATTTTTCCTATACCGAGATTATAAAGTTGGTCATCTGTAGATTTTTGTGTATTTTGTACAACTTTTTAATTACATTGTTGAACTTAAGACAGTGTAGTATTTCACGATTTGATATAATATACGTTTAACTCTAGAAAAAATATATAGGGCAGAAATTTTTTTTAGCTAGTATTGATGCATGAAAAATAATCATAAATTGCTGGCAACCGGGTGATAACTTCTTGACGTTGCGATCCAAACACTCAGCTTATATTGTTATTATGTCAACATGCCTAGATTCCCTAGATAGTAGATGGTAATACGTGACCAATGGCCCGGTAATACATCTTCCCCTTATCAAAGACATACGGAGTGTGTGTTTACGACATACCTACAATGTCCAAGTGTGCTGAGAAATACCTAAGATTTTCATAAAGAGAAATATGTAGTTTGAAAACAAAACTTTGGTTTGCTGGAAAGATAGATTGCACTGCCTGACCAAGGTTCATTGTCTGACTAGTTGGGTGGTAAGAGACTGCTTCATTGCAGCGATAACCTGGTAGTAAGACTGACAGGTCGTCATACACCGCTGTCTCGACACCCACGGCGCGCACTGACTAACTATATAACTGTTAACATAGAAAGAAATGCGTATTAAACAGTATTTGACTGCATGGTTGGCGTAGTGGTTTAAGCGGCCGCCTCGCTGCTTGACACTGCGCCGAAGTGTTGTGGGTTCGACCCCCACACGAGACAACACTTTGTGTGATTCATAAATTGTTGTTTCGAGTCTGGTGTTAATTGTGTCCGTTAGTTGTATGTTTGTTAAGTCCTCCGCGACACAGAATTAAGTCCTAATGCGGGAGTTGCCTTTTTTAAAGAAAAAGAAAGAGGAACGGTTTGCGCTAGCTAAACGGCAGAGGAAAACGTCGTGAGGCAACCTTTATGTCTGAGCGTTGTCGATGCGTTGTGTTGAACTGTATACATATATTCCTACTTTTCTTTAAATACATACATATTATACGTAGAAACTCCCAGAACGACAAACATCCATATTCACGCATACAAATGTTTGACTTGAGCTGAAATCGAACCCGCGACCTTCGGCTTCGTAGCACTCCCGCTACACCATTGGTTCGTCAAAACTTGTAAAACTGAACTACACGATTACACAAATGTGAACTGTTTCCCGCCTGCATGGTCCACATGCGTACTTATCCCTCGACCCGGCTATTTCTCTTAACTAATGTCACTTGCTGGCTCACTAGGTACATGTTTTATTCAGCCTGCCTCACCACATTTGACTACGCACGATTCCGTGAAATAATCTGCCGGAACGAAAATAAAATTACTGCCATTACTACGCCGAATTGAATTTATACGTAAAAGATTATGTTTCCACAGTATGGCAGATTTTACTTAAGATTATTTTTTACATTCAAGTTCTACAGAAATCTAGGAAGCTTTAGATAAATCGTATCTATTTGTAAAGCCACACTATAAATTGGTGTGTGCCAAACCACAAACAAACATTGATCATCGATTTCAACTAATTAAAAAATACTTATGTTAAACCCAAGTATTCGAAGTAGGGAGACTAGATTAGTATCAATACAATACTTTATTTATAGCTACTTTTTCCTGCCTTATGTTGTGTATGTACCTAAATCGTGTTGCAGACATTATAATTGGCTTTATTTACTTGTATTTCTGGAGTTATACCTTTACATAATTTTTTCTGAACTAACTTTTCTTGGGCCCTGGCAGTTAATAATTATTATACAATAACACAATTAATCAAAACGAGAATTAGCCTTCAAACTTTTTATAAAACAAGGACTTAATTTAAGTCCCAGACATATCTCACTTTTATACTATTTTTTTTTATATTTTCTATAAAACCAGATTGTTATTAATTTAATCCCATATTTACTCCAATAAATTTAAAATACAAAAAATAATAAGAAAAAAAAAACGAAACGAAAATGAAAACTTAAAAATCGCAACAAAAATGTTAACTAGGTAGGTATTTAGTTTCTTTTTTAAAAAAAGAGAACCGCCTTCAAAAAATCGACTGACTGAAAAGTACGAAATAATTTTTACACACGCTAATACATAGTATATAACTTATACAAAATACTTAGTTTTTGAAGTCGGTGCCAAACCATCAAAAACAATAAAGAATACTGGCAAACATAGAAAATAATACGACGAATATATCAAATCAATAAAGCCTCAAAAATATCTGAATTAATAAAATTTAAAATTATCTACCTATACACCGCTATTTTTTAATTAGTACAAAAAAATTAACACAGTACTAAGTATCTTTAACTGATCATATTTATGTAGTTAAGAAATAAAAACACTAAGTCCCAAAACTGTCTCAAAACTGTCCACAAAAATACGTGATAATTGGTAAATGCAATACTAATACTATGACCGACCCGTGTACTATCATAGTAAAATAAACCATTGATAAATTCCCCCCCCCCGCCCCTCTGCGCCTACGCCACGCCCCGACGATGCGACAAACAGTACTAAATTGCTAGCGAACGTGAGCGTATCTAATTTCATTGCAAAAGTTAATTGTTTGTCAACGTTTGCCCGACGCGATGGCCTATCATATCAGTTCATATCACGGGAGTATGTAGCTATGCTTCGTGCGTACTTTTTGAGTGGAAAAATCGCGAGTGCAGCTGTGTACCCATGGACATCGTATTGTGAGTGTACAAAAGTGACCGGGTCAGTGTAAATGGAAATACTTGTAAGTTTAGTAAATAATACGTACTTAAGTAAATAATAATTTGATGCGGGCGGCTCAAAATCGGTCTGTGTTCTCCACACACCTTGAGGAAGGCCTATGTCCAACAGTGGACGTCTCTAGGCTGACATGATGATGATAAAATAATTTGTATTATAGCAGATGATTCTAACTTCATAAATACGCCAAAATTATTCTTTTCTTTTAGTCCAGAACACCATCTTTTATTTTGATATTTGTTTGCTTTCTAATTACATACCTCCGTATTTAATTACTTGTTAAACGATAAATTTTACCAGTCCTAAGCCCGAATGAAGTATGAAGGAGAGGGTAGAATTAACAAAATTAAAAAATAACTACCTACATTTATTATTTTTCTTAATTTTATTTTCTATGACTACCTACATCATAAGTGCGACAGAGAGAATGCGAATGAGCAGGATGGAATATTATCAATGAATTAGTGAATGGATTGTAAAATATGACTATGATTTAAGTGAGATTTTCTACAATAAACAAATGATAATAACTTGGCACTTTATTGATATTATGAAATTCTTACGTCACGTATATGATAATAATATCTTCGCTAATCTGTCCTTAAAGTTTTTGTACTAATTAAAAAATAGCGGTGTATACTCTAAAAAGCAACAAATATATAAAAAGTATGAAATAAATGCTTAATTATAAAATAATTATACTTCTCAGCTATTTTGGGCTGTAAGTACTATGTAGATTGAATGCGCTCCAAGAGCCGGAGATCCGAAGGGATTTTCCCCTCGTAAAACAAAAAAAAAGGCTTTTAGAGGGATTTGGTTTGGCACCGCCTTCAAAAACTAAGTATTTTGTATAAGTTATATACTATGTATTTGCGTATGTAAAAATTATTTCGTACTTTTCAGTCAGTCGATTTTTTGAAGGCGGTTCTCTTTTTTAAAAAAGAAACTAAATACCTAGTTAACATTTTTGTTGCGATTTTTAAGTTTTCATTTTCGTTTCGTTTTTTTTTTTCTTATTATTTTTATTTCATACTTTTTAGTGTTAGGTACTTCGTTCGTTTACTTCAGGTTTCGTGTTGACTACTCTTTTATTTATTTCATACTTTTTAGTGATAGGTACTCCATTTAATTTAAGTTTTGAGCTAATTAATAGTTTGTTTATAGTTAGATTCAATTATTTTAGTGATAAGTTTTCTGCTGGTATCAGTCTGTAATCATCACTTTGACATAGGTACCTACTTTTATTCTGTGTGCCTATTGGCTTAGGCTTGATGCTGAAAGAGAGAGACGCCTTAGACTCATATCTAAGGAATCATCAATCTATATATAATATCGAAAAACCACAAACGGAAGGACGCCCTCCGCAAATGCTGCTCCGGCTGATCCAAACAAATGCGCTGGACTTGTACATACTATTGAATTGGCTGTGAGCTCTCGTATTATGCTCCGGAGAAATATATCAATAACGGATGGCTTAGCGAAAGCGGCAATGGGTGTTCCTAAAGGATTTAAATGGCCGGCACTAAGAAGAGATTAACATGAGCCAGGTGAACTGCCTGATGCCATTTTGATATTATTTGATGATCCATCAATAGCATTGCATCTTAAAGATGATGATGGGTACATTTCCATAGCTCCAGTGCCAGCGACCTATCAAGGCAATCGCGGTTATGGTGATATCGAAAGGCGGATGTTGAAGTCATATTGAGTTGGGCTGTGACGGTACACAAGTTGCAAGGATGTACACTTAGTTCCGCGGACCTAGGGTCTAAAATATTTGCTATAGGCCAATGCTATGTTGCCTTGAGGCGGGTCAAATCCCTAAAAGGCATGGCTTTAAGTGATATTGACTCGAACAAATTACTCAACCATTCCCACGACAACAGAGCCTTATCCGAAATGACAAGAATGAGAAATATGCTTTAGATTCTTTCACCGACTTTCTTTGTTTTTTGTTAATCGCAGAGACATAGACACGTACACACGTACACACACACACGCACACACTCGTACACACACACACGTACACATACAAATACACAAACGCGCGCGCACACACGTACACACGTACAAACACACACACACACACACATAATACATACAAACATACTAAGAACCAATATACAGGGTGTAAAAAAAACCTTAACGAAAATTGAAATCCCATGTTGTACCAATCACTACGAACATTTTTACTTCGGCACCATACCTGGGTAACTGCAGGTTCAGGATATATTGAGACTCAAAGTTAGTATGGAATTTTTCTAATTAGCTACAAAATCGATGCATTTACCCCGCCAATATGTTCTTTAGATACGCTATGACCCAATGGATAAGTAGGTATTTTGAGCATTGCACGCGCGCGCTTTTAATTGCTGTTTAAAAAGTGCGAAAACTTTAAAAAAAATCGTTTCTCAGTTATTATTTTTGGTTAGTATGACTTGGCATGATGTCCACGAGTAGACTTCGGCTTGGTGATGGGACTTGTGACAGCCTGTATGTGTATGGGTCAAACTGAAAACCTTCTGTTTTTGAAGTTGGTTAAAATACTAAAACTTTCTCCTTAGTGTAACAAATACTTTTTTTCTGAAAACTGCATAAAAATTGGTTCAGCCAAACTGAGTTAATCACTATCATACAAAGTGGGTAAACTTACATAATTATATACGGGTCAAACTCAGAGCCATCTTTTTTAAGTCGGTTAAGGGCCTAAAACCTTCTCCTAAGTGTAACAAATACTTTTCTGAAAACCGCATCAAAATCGGTTCAGCCAAACGCGAGATAATCGCGGACAAACATACATACATACATACAGGTCAAACTGAGAACCTCCTTTTTTTGAAGTCGGTTAAAAATCTAAAAAATTGCCGCTGTCTACGTACATGGATAAAGCAAGGACTTAACTTCGAACTATGTTTTAATCCGAGCTTTATTCCTAATAAATACTTTATAAGCCTTAGAATAAGTTCTTATAATCATGTATTAATGACTGTGTTACTGTACTCAACATAAAATCACAGATAAATATCTTTACTTTATACAGGGTTATTTGTAAAACAAAAGTTGAACCAGAACAAAAGTTGTTCTTATTGATGAATATAACCACCTCTAAGAGGTTAACGGTGTTTTACAAATAACCCTGTATAGTAGCAAAGTGTTGTCTTGAGAACAAAATACAAACTTTTTCGTATAGTAAATGCATATAAAAAAATCATAGCCCACAGAAAACCGCCACAATAGTAATAGACATTCAGTCAAAATTTACTAACATATGTTTAAGTGAGTTTATTGCTTCCGATAAACTGCTTGAATTGACATGGATACGACACATGTCAAAGATATGCTATTCAATATAGTACACAAACTAAACAATACATTGAAATATACATACGCACAATAGCTATGGAAGGGTTATGTATTGGAGAAATTAAAGCCTTTGTACGCATTTGTAGCGAATAATGCAAAAGTTATCGTACTTAAGTAGCGATAACTCGAAGAAAAAAAGGTTTCAGATCGAATCCACCACTAAAAATATATACACGTGAGTAAAACTGTGTTCCTTGCCGAAAGCACGTTAAGCCGTTGCTTTTACAAATTGTCTTTTCTTTCAAATCATTGTCTTTTCTATACCATAGAAAATTGTGTCCATAGAAAATATTCGGCTGTAGATGTTAGATAGTAGTCGGTCTAAACAAAACTAATAGGTCCATTAATTATTATCTAAGGGCCGTCCCATCCACTAAATTAGGAAAGGTAAAAACTGCGAAGATGCGGAAGGTTTAGCTTTGTTACATTTGTGTCAAGCAATATAGAGGGGGAGGATAGTGTGAATGTAGGTATCGAAAATTCGGTAAATCACATTTCTGGCTCGTACATATCAAGTTGAGAATAACCACTACTTCTGCCACTGTCGAATGAAAAAGGATACATCATCATCATCCTAGCGCTATCCCGGTCGCGCTCCAAGACCTCCGTCTTAGAACCCGGAGTCCGCTTTTCCGCTTATTCTTTTTAACGTCACCCGGTCTTCGACATCTCTGGTGGTAAATAAAAAAATACATTTCAAATATAATTTTAGCATATTCTTTAAGTTAAAATATACTTTTCGCCCATACCTATTTAGATGAAAACTATCTTTCAACCTTAAGTCACAGTTTCAGCAAATTTCATTGAAATGCATACAATACCCGAAAATAGTTTTAAGATTTATTATTACAATTATTTCATCACATATAAAACTAAATAAAAATATACTACACATCTCTTACAGCTACAGCCTGTTGCTTTAAAATAATTTTACAAAACTTTTCAAACAACAAATACAGGTTTTTAAAAAGTTTTTTTTTTAACCGAATACAAACCAGAGTAACATAACCAATAAACAAATTTTCGATAAATCCATTTTACGTTTAGACTCTTTAGGTAAAATGTATAGAATTGTAGCGTTAAATATATTATGCTTTTCGTAAATTGTATTGAGCACGTTTCGTAGAAAGGCGTGTTCTTTTTAATTTTCGATCAAAATGGGAATTTCATAGAAAATACATTTGTCTCAAAGATAAAAATTCATTTGGCTGGGAGTTCTGGTTGCTCATAGATATTGCTAATGATTTACTGAACTAAACAGACTGTAAATATATAAATCTCATAACATATGCATAAAAGTTCTTAAAGAAAAGCCTGAATATTTAAGCAGCTTTATTTTATTTTTATTTTAGTGTCATGAAACGTCGACCGATACATAATGGGTTAGAGACAGACTTGAAGCGAAATGAAAAACCTGAAAGTTCATGTGCTTCGCTGTCGTTTGCTACTGTTCTTCAAGTAGGTATAACAAAACATTTTCGTCTAGTTAGTATACCTACTAGTTAATAGCAGGCTGCAAACCTTAGGATCGATTGCATATATAATATCTGATTTCTTGGACTACTTCATACACGATCATCAATTTTCTTTAACTAGAAATAGGCTGTATTAAAGAAATCATATATCACGAAGATGCAGACAGCGATAGCTTAGTGGAGACACCAACGGACTGCCATGCAGAGTGCAGAGGGTATCGGGTTCAAATCCACGGCACGCACCACTGACTTGTCGAAGTTATGTCCTTATTAAAATGTTAATTATCGCATGGCCCGTGCCTCGGCGAATAAGTTAAACCATCGGTCCCGGCTGTTATAAAGACTCTGACAGTCGTTACGGGGAGTCAGTACCCTCAAATATACTAATACTGATCTAAACCATGGAATATCGCTATGCCTTTGGGTTACGAAGGTCAGACGCCAGTCGCTCTGTGGAAAACCTGATATTCTGTCATATCTGGTTAGACTAGTAAACGGACCCCGGGCTTCAAGGCGTGCGTGTATTTGGATGCTACCGGGATAATGTTAGGGCGATGATGAATGAAATCAGATATCAATTAGACAAGAAAATCAACAACGCACTCAGTTCTAAAAATCAAATATCTGCTAATTATATTGTAAAAAATCTCTGCTTTTGTTAAAATACCGGCTCGTATATTTTTCATACATACATTTTTAATCTTAATGTATAAAATCCTTGCGTTACTGACTGACTGACTGACAGACACGCTACAGCCGAAACTATTAGGGGCAGGAAGCTGAAATTTGGCATGTATGTTCCTTGGGGACCGCAGGGGTGCACTAAGAAGGGATTTCCCGAAATTCCCACGGGATCGGCCAAAACGGGCAAATTAAAAAAAAATGCAGGCGTAGCTGCTGGCGTCCTCTAGTACACTAATAAATTCAGTTCAAATTTTAAAAAATCGTCTGGAAACGAAAAGTTTCTTCTCTTAGGACCCTTTATCTCCAAAGTACTGAGCATTTCTAGCAGCGATAGGCGAGTGGAGAGGTCGACGGACTGCTACGCAGAGGAGACCCTCTGCGTCAATCAACAATGCAATACGCACATAACTCCGAAAAGTCAGTGGTGTGACTAAGACTCGAAGGTGATACCCTCTGTTCTACCCTCTGATAGTCTACTGAAGATATCAACATATTGCCATATATGTTGATATCTTCAGTAGACTATCGCTGTCTACTAGCCTACTACTGTCAAACTAAAATTACCTCGTAATTATAAAGTCCTAATAATACACATTCATGCCCACATTCCGCCAAAATATGCCGCCAGCGAATTATTTTACTCGATACTCGTTATAACGATTGAAAACACAAATAATTAAGACATTAATTGTCTGGCGAAAATTGTGTGTCTAACCAACGTTAGGCAAGTACACAGTTCAACACAAGAGGCTCACTAGAAGTAGGTAGGTATTTGTTACTTTCAAGTATAAGACTAATGCTTGTAGGTATATATTTATTTGACTGAGCTTGTTAATGTTTATTCGGCATATGTAGTACTTTGCTTCTATTGGTTGTTTGTTTAAATGTGAAAGTTTGGGATTTATACAAATGTTTATTCAACAAAAAATAATACTTTTCTGTCCATGTGGTAACGAATTAAGAATACCACCTTTCGTCGCCCATTTCATATTATAGCCATAATTATTTACGCTTTGTTACAACTCTGCTTCTTAAGAATATTATGGCGCCAAAAAAGATGCTTATCATTGTTTTTTTATATAGATATTTACGTAGTATAAAACAAATGTTTCCATCATAAACTGTCGATAATAATTATCTGAATAAATAACAAATCTACTTACACATCAAATATCACATAGAAATCCAATTATAAAATTAACCTGTATTCTTAAATTTCTTAAGTTTTAAAAGACAGAATCGTCCTGAACCCTTTCTCTGCAATTCTTTATGAAATGATTTCCATATCTCTTTTAGATATCATTCATAAGCTGTCAGATTTTATGTACGCATTTAAATACGCTTGTGAGTAAGAGATTTATGAAGAACAAAGACATTGTAAGGACGTATGGTTTGAGGTACACAGACGTCGTCGTCTAGTTTGAAAATAACGAGCATTTATATTTTTTAAACTCGTGTTAGCAAATAGATATTTTTACAAGACCTGAATTAAATAAAACCTGAATATTTCTTGACATGTAGATACTATTTTAGACCTAGATTTAATATTATAATATAATAACCAAGCAAAGCAGAATTTGTATTATTGTGGGTACTAGACAATGGATAAACATACATAATATATACTTGTTTTTGTAAATACATAAAATACATATTATACATAGAAACACCTAGACTAAGACAACCATCCATGTTCACGCATACAAATGTTTGACTTGACCGGGGCTCAAAGCCGTGACCTTCCTTCAGCATAGCAGTCGCTAACACTAACTCTAGCCACCGAGTCGTCAAATAAGGCTATTGCTTATTTCAACGTGGGCCATAAAAACATGTTTGTATGATTAGTATAAAAAATAATCCGAGATATTCTATTTTGCATCAAACGATCACTTCATATGATATTAAAAGCTTTATTATAGTTAATGTGATTCTGTCTATCAACTATAATCTTGTTTTGTACAAGCTGTATCATTACTTGTTGATAAATAAATTTATTATTATTATTATTATATGCGTCCATCATAAAAGAGATACAAAGTAATCCTTGTAGCTTCTAATGTAACGATTCTTTATAAGTTCAATTTTAGAAACGTTGGTCCCAAATACTAAAAATAAAATAATATGGGCGTATCTATTGCGTAAACTACTCAGGTTATTGCATCACCCATGAATATTATAGCACTATAGGCGCGTAGGGTTGCTTCCTCTATTTGATTTGATTGTCTGATTTGTCTTTTTCACAGGCAGTCGCTCTGTGGAAAAGCTCACATAGTAAGTAAAACCTTGCTGATTTCGGTCTAATCGGACCCCGGGTTCTAACTGGGATAACGCTCGGATTCTAGGATTCTATCCGATGATATATGATTCGTCCTTTTCTATACCGTGGTAATCTAAATCTCGGCCTCATCTTTGGCGTCTTGGGGCAGGCAAAAAGAGTGTGTGTTAGTCTCTATCCTATACGCGGTAAGGACCTAGAAAACCAGAGCAGGGTTAGTCGACGCTCCGTGGCGAGGATCGGCCTGTTTCTTGGTGGGCCCCGACATTTTCCTTGTGCTTTCCATAAATCATATTGACTGGAAGTTTATTCCACCAGCATCACCACATTTCGGTGGATGTTGGGAAAGCATGGTCAAAGTAATTAAAACGCATCTCTTCAAGGTTATAGGTTAACAGATCCTCTCTTACGAAGAGCTTTTAACTGTCCTTGCACAAGTCGAGGCACTGATCAACTCGCGTCCGCTCACGGCATTGAGTAGTGACCCTGCAGAACCATCCGCGTTAAGCCCTGCACATTTTCTGAACACAGTGCCATTATCGTCATTGCCGGCTCCTGAAGCAGACTCTTCAAGCTTGCTCCAGAGACATACTCTGCTGGATAAACTCGTGCAGTCGTTCTGGCGGCGCTGCCGTGCGGAATATCTACACCAGCTTCAGGCTTGATCCAAGTGGAATAGTCCTGCATCCCCTATACAGGAGGGTACGTTGGTCGTCATAATACATGATAATGCTCCGCCGCTTTCATGGCCGTTAGCCATCGTAGAGAAATTGCATACTTCCAAGGACGGTACAACCCGCGTTGTTACCGTGAAAACCGCTAAGGGGAGCTATGTGCGCCCTGTTGTAGGTCTTTGTCCGCTTCCAACTCAGTGAGATCTAGCCTGAAGTTGGATCTACCTCTTAGTTTAAGTATTTTGTTAGTAGTTTTCGCTGTTCTTGCGTTTGTAGTTTTCGCTAAAGTTAATTTAGATTATTTCGGGGGGATGGGCCTCGTTAGCCTTGGATGGCAACCCGTCTAGGAGAAGGAAAACTCCGAAATTAAACCAATCTCTTTGGGGGGATAGGCCTCGTCAGCTTTGGATGGCAACCCGTCTAGGAGAAGGAAAACTCCGAAATAAAACCAACATTCAGGGAGCATTCCCGAAAACAAAACCCCATTCCAAGGTGTCAACCGACCCGTGCCGAGGGATTCATGGCCAGAGGGCAAGCTGGTCGCTAACGGAGGGTGCATGTGTTGGTGGTCACAGGGCACAGCTAGTATTCCATCTTACCCCCGTACAGGGCTCTGCGGGGATGGACATTCTAAATCCCTATTACTCGTGGGAACGCTATGAGAACTGAAAATAATATTTCTCCAGACGGCGGCGACGCGGTTCGCAACCCATCACGTCTCGTTTCCCGCGAGGGCGAAAAGCGGCCTACGGAAAGCCAGTTTGCAATATTAAATGTTGGAGGAGGAATGGATGGTAAATTGAATGAAGTATGCCAGATGATGGATGATAGAAAGATTGATGTTCTATGTGTGAATGAGACAAAAAGGAAAGGTTGTGGCCCCACCAAGCATGACAGCTACACGGCTTATTGGTCTGGGGTAGACAGTACCACCAGAGCCTGCAAGGGAGTTGGTTAAATACTGTCTGCGCGAATGAATGAGTGCGTTAAGGAATATGAATGTGTAAATGCTAGACTATTGTGGATGAGAATGAAAGTAGGACTTACTCGTCACTTTATTGTAGGGGTTTACGCCCCGGTCAATATAGTAGCGGGTATGTCACAGCAAGAACAAGACGAAAGGCAGGAATTTTGGGAGAACTTAAGAGCGATTTTGAGGAAATGTAAGGATAACGAAAGATTGATCTTGTTAGGTGATTTCAATGGATGGGTGGGAGTAAAACGAGATGGATTTGAAAGGGTTTTAGGTGGATTTGGTGATGAGAGTGTGAATGAAAATGGAAAAGTTTTGCTTGAGGTTTGTTTAGAGTGGAGCCTTTGTGTGACAAACACCATGTTTGATCACAAAAGGATACACATGTATACGCGTGAGGCTAAGAATGTTAGAAGAAGTATGATTGATTTTGTAATTGTAGATGAACGTTTGAGAAAGAATGTGTTAGATACAAGGGTGTATCGAGGGTTCGGCATCCACACAGACCACTTCTTGGTGATGAACCGGATAAGTGGACTCTTTAAAGGATGGCGACACCGAGAACATTATTAAAATAGGGTCCTAGAAAGACTAAAAGTAGAAAATCTGCAAGAAAAAGATGTGAAAGATGAGTATAAGCGAAGATTGATAGCAAGATTTGAGAGGTTCGATGGCATAAATGATATGGAAGAATTATGGCAATCTTTTAAAGAAGAGATAGTATGTGTAGCGTCTGAAGTATGTGGTGTGATCAAGAGACGGAAAATACGAAAGGTTAAGAATACATGGTGGGACAGGGATGTACAATCAGCAGTGTCAGAGAGGAAGAAAGGTTAGATTGGTTGGCTGCCAGAGCAAATGAAAGAATGGGAAAGGCAACGAGTGATGACATAGATGAAGCAAGAAAGGAGTTTGTTAGGTCAAAATGAATTGTGAAAGAAATTGTTAAAAGGAAAAAAGAGGAAAATAAAGATGGGTTTGATAGCAGACTATCTGAAGATGTCCGGAGAAAAATAAAGTTTTTCTGGAAATCCGTTCGAGCAGTTCGAGGAAAAACTCAATCCTTAGAATACACGTCAATCAGAGACAAGAATGGACAGATACTGAATGGTGAATCATGCGTGCTGAAGAGATGGAAAGAGTATTTTGAAGGTCTATATGAAAGAACGGCGATAGAGACATCGATCGACGAAATTAATGGTAATAATAGCTATGATGAAAGCGATATTGGTGTGGATGAGATTGTGAAGGCGTTGGGAAGTATGAAATTAGGTAAGGCTGCAGGATATGATAGGATTACAGTTGAAATGCTGAAGGCTGGACAGGGCATCATAGTTGGTCAGCTGCAGCGCTTATTTAACTTGTGCTGGAACACCGGCCGAGTACCTGATGACTGAACCACAGCGGTGGTTGTGCCTCTTTATAAGGGAAAAAGCTCGCAACAAGACTGCAAGAAATATAGAGGCATTAGCCTTCTCAGCATTTACCATACACATAAATTGAATGAAGTATGCCAGATGATGGATGATAGAAAGATTGATGTTCTATGTGTGAATGAGACAAAAAGGAAAGGTTGTGGCCCCACCGAGCATGACAGCTACACGGCTTATTGGTCTGGGGTAGACAGTACCACCAGAGCCTGCAAGGGAGTTGGTGTAATACTATCTGCGCGAATGAATGAGTGTGTAAAAGAGTTTGAATGTGTAAATGCTAGGCTACTATGGATGAGATTGAAAGTAGAACTTACTCGTGTCTTTATTATTGGGGTGTACGCCCCGGTCAATATAGTTACGGGTATGTCACAGCAAGAGCAAGACGAAAGGCAGGAGTTTTGGGAGAGTTTAAGAGAGATTTTAAGGAAATGTAAGGAAAACAAAAGATTGGTCTTGTTAGGGGATTTCAATGGATAAGTGGGAGTAAAACGAGATGGATTTGAAAAGGTGTTAGGTGAATTCGGTGATGAGAGTGTGAATGAAAATGGAAAATCACTGCTTGAGGTTTGTTTGGAGTGGAGCCTTTGTGTGACAAACACCATGTTTAATCACAAAAGGATACATATATATACGCGTGAGGCGAAAAATGTTGGAAGAAGTAAGATTGATTTTGTAATAGTAGATGAACGATTGAGAAAGAATGTGTTGGATACAAGGGTGTATCGAGGGATCGGCATCCACACAGACCACTTCTTGTTGTTGAGCCGGATAAGTGGGCTCTTTAAAGGATGGCGACACCGAGAGCATAACGAAAATAGAGTCTTGGAAAGAATAAAAATAGAAAATCAACAAGAGAAAGATGTAAAAGATGAGTATAAACGAAGATTGATAGCAAAATTTGAGAGATTCGATGGCATAAATGATATGGATGAATTGTGGCATTCCTTTAAAGAAGAGGTAGTATGTGTAGCGTCTGAAGTATGTGGTGTGATCGAGTGAAGGAAAATACGAAAGGTTAAGAATACATGGTGGGACAAGGATGTCAAATCAACAGTGTCAGAGAAAAAGAAACTTGGTTAGATTGGTTGGCTGTCAGAGCAAATGAAAGAATGGGAAAAGCAACGAGCGAGGACATAGACGAAGCAAGAAAGGTGTTTGTTAGGTCAAAAAGAATAGTGAATGAAATAGTTAAAAGGAAAAAAGTGGAAAATAAAGATGAGTTTGATAGCAGATTATCTGACGATTTCCGGAGAAACATTAAGTTTTTCTGGAAATCCTTTCGTGCAGTTCGAGGAAAAACTCAATCCTCAGAATACACATCGATCACAGACAAGAATGGAAGGATAGTGAACGGTGAATCGTGCGTGCTGAAGAGATGGAAAGAGTATTTTGAAGGGTTATTTGAAAAAACGGCGATAGAGACACCGATCGATGAAATGAATGGTAACGATAGCAATGATGAAAGCGTTATTGGCGTGGATGAGATCGTTAAGGCACTGAGAAGTATGAAAGTAGGTAAGGCTGCAGGATATGATAGGATTACAGTCGAAATGCTGATGGCTGGACAGGGCATCATAGTTCGTCAGTTGCAGCGGTTATATAACTTGTGCTGGAGCACTGGCCGAGTACCTAATGACTGGGCCACAGTTGTAGTTGTGCCACTTTATAAAGGAAAAAGCTAGCAACAAGACTGCAAAAACTATAGAGGCATTAGCCTTCTCAGCATTGTTGGCAAATTGTATGCAAAGGTACTGATTGAAACAGTTATGAAAGTAACCGACAAGAAAATATGGGATGTACAAGCGGGATTCCGAAAGGGTATGGGATGCACGGATCAGGTTTTTTCCTTGCGAAGCATAGCCGAAAAGTTTTTGGCCAAAGGTCAAAAGGTCTATTGCGCATTCGTGGATTTGGAAAAGGCTTACGATAAAGTGGTGAGGAATGAAATGTGGTCGGTGCTGTCAATGAATGGGGTGGATAGCAGCCTCATTCGAGCTCTGAAATCCCTTTATGAGGATTCTAGAGCTTGTGTGAGGATAAACGGGGCATACACTGACTGGTTTACCATCGAGAAAGGTGATAGACAGGGATGTGTAGCGTCGCCGTGGCTGTTTAACCTCTTCATGGACAGTTGTTTGCAAGATTTAAAACATAGTGACTGCGGATTAAGGATGAATGGGTTACTCGTCAAATGCCTCCTTTATGCTGATGATCAGGTAATACTTGCATCTTCAGCGGAGGAGTTGCAGGAGATGGTAACAATCATGCATGGTACGTTAGAGAGGAAAGGAATGAAAGTGAATGTAAGTAAAACGAAAGTTGTGGTTTTTGAAAAGGAGGAATGCGTTACGGCTTGTAATGTTTTGATCGATGGACAGCGAGTGGAACAAGTGAATGAGTTTGTTTACTTAGGTACGTGGTTTACAAGAGATGGTAAGAATGAAACAGATATTGAAAGAAGAGTTAATGCAGGTAATAGTGTGAATGGAGCTCTGAAGGCGTTTATGAACAGTCAAAACGTGTCCAAAAAGGCGCGTTTGGCTGTGCATAGAGGGGTGTTAGTGCCTATCCTTATGTATGGTAGTGAAAGTTGGGTATAGCAGAAGAGACTTGAAAGTTGAATAAATGCTGTAGAAATGAGAGCACTGAGAAGTATGTGTACACCACACATACTTCTCAGTGCTCTCATTTCTACAGTGTTGAGGACATGTGTTGTACACGTGCTGAGGAATGTACTATGATCACACGACAAGATACGGCAATCCTTGCCACGTTAGGATTAGTTATCATTGTACAGACACGCTGCCTGTTCCACTGACATCTATCACCTGAGCTTGCGGTGCTGAAGTATGTACTGTGATAATCTTCTACTTGGAATTGACACTGGTGAAGGGTAGCTTAATGATTTGAAATTTAGTTTGTTGGTGTTTATACACGTGTATTACGTGAGATCGACAAATCGAAGTGCGATTAACGCTTGTGCTACACCCTTAAGCTCGACATTAGGTTGTATCAGATTTTCGTGTGTTCCTGCACTTAAAAATAGTAGCCGGTGCCGTCAAATTGGCTTATAGAAAAGTTTGCTATGCTAAAATCAAACATGATCAAGTAATCATTTGCTTATTATTACATCATTTCGCACAGGCGTCCATTCAAGCTATGGTGAGTTCCACACTGTGGGGTCTTAACCTTGTCATGGGTGGGGGGCTCAGTAACCGTGGCTTGGACACCCACGGTGAAGCTAAGCGGGATCCCAGGAGTGGATGCTCCACGTGGGCTTGGGTGAAGCCTGCGTAGGATGTGTCCAAAGGTGCGGGCTCGGGGGACAGTTCTGTCTGTTCCTCGCCTCGTCAGTGTTGCGTTGCCGCGCGCGCTATCTCCCGCGACCAAATGAGGGCGCACCATGTGATGCGTTGCGGGGGGCCGCAAAGGAAGAGGAGATGTGGTGTTGTCAGGTTGCCGTCCTCCCTATCCTCTGCGGCTGTTTTAGTGCCTGCCGACGGAGAGCGCTGGGGCTGCTCCCCGTTCGCCAAAAGTCAAGGAGGTCGCGTAGTGTCCGCGCCGCCTCCCAACTCATAACCAGACGGGGCCCGCCAATACACCAACGTCACGGAAAAGTGTGCTATTCGCGAATCGCGTGAAACCGCCACTACACGGTTACTCGTAGGGTCACCGCGGTGGTTTTAGTGGGTATGCCCCGTTAAAGGGGAGAGCCTCCACATACCTTCTCCACTAGTCCCAAGCCCGGTCGAAAATACTCTGGCTGGGTTGGCGTCGAGTTGAGATGGCTCATAAGGCGAGTTTTCACCGTAGTGAACAAAAAAAACCACTAAAAACCCACCATAGCGTATGGTAAGTTGCAGTACAATTTTGTTGCACAAGCGTTAATCGCACTTCCATTAGCTTAGCTTACGTATTCGCTTCGCGTTAAAATGCCTATGTCACTCTCTGGCTTCCTAACTATCGCAAAAATCATACCATAAACAAACTCACTTTCGCATTTATCTACATATCAAATATATGAGAATAAATATAATTTATGTAGTAGTATTTTAGCAATCGTTTGTAAAGATCATTAATCTATCTCTTGAATACAAGTTCAATATCACCACTAGATCTAAATCAACACAAACTCAACCATCAATCAAATATATTTATAACCGATAGTCCCAAAATTAGGTATTTTCTTTGTCGTTTCTACACCTACTTTAATAAATTAATTAGAGCAAGATAGCAACAGTAATTCTGCGAGTATAAACCTACATCAAACCAAGTTAAGATTTGCCAACTAAGCTAGGCTTATATGTATGCCATTGTACTAACAGTAATCTTTAGACGAACATTTCATATATTTAATTCTTGGAATTTTATGTTTATTACATAATTTAAATAATTATGTAATGTCCTGTATGATATCAGTTCCGGTTTTAAAGGATAAAGATGCGCCTAATTGAATACAAGTCAAATTATACCCCTCGCTAAACTCCATATTTTTTGTGTAAATAAATACAAGTTTTAGAAAAATAATCATCATTTTTTAAACTTCTTCAAAATGAATAAATAACTCACATATTCATCACAATTCTTATCAAAGGTAAGTTATCATATTTTTTTAGGATAATGATGAAGCTCAACTTCTATTTATAGGAACTTAAAGTTTCACAAAAGTTGCAAGAAAATTGAAGTAGGTTACTTGAAAACTATGAAATGGCACGGTTTAATCTTTCCTTATTTAGTTGCAAATTCCAACCCAGTGTTGCGAAATAATTTTCTTTTGACTCTCTCTTCTCTTCTTTCTTTCATACCTTTTCTGGTTTTCTTCTTTTTTCCGTTACTGTTCAGACCATTAAGTTTCCAAAAAGGGCACTGATGAGCATTCTCTGATGCATTGGTACTGACTCTCTGATATGTTGTGTATGGTGTTTCAGAAACTGTAGCTATTTTAGGGATTCTCCGTCTTTTTACCGGCGTTCTGTCAATATCAGTGGAAGAGGAAGATTCATTTGTATCGCATATGTAATCATCGCTGCTAGATGATCCAAAATCACCATCCGAAACACTTAAGTCTTCTGGGAGGTATTTGGAGGCATTCTCATTTGATTGGACAGATACTGGACTCTGCTATTCTTCAAAAGTAGTGACTGGACATTCGATGTGCTATTTTTCAATTGGTTCTGTCACATTGGATCCGGTGCCATATTCATGGGTATTTCTTCTGTTTTTTCAATATCCACCTTAGTGCGGTTTCAGATTAGCGTTTTATACGCGCGTATAAGCTCGTTTTTGGAAGCGCATGTAGGCTCGTATAGGCGCGCCTTTTGGCACACTCGCAACTCGTACGAGCGTTGACGCGCTTCAAAGCTCGTATAACCACGAGCCGTCAAAATCCATGTTGACATTGACAAGACGTCACTACCGTTTCGAGCGAACACGCCCGTTTACGTGAGTCTGGTTTTTTGAAGCGCGTATTGTAGCGCGCGTGTAAGCGCGTATGCTAAAACGACCGTATACGCGCAGAAAAATACGCTAATCTGAAACCGCCCTTAACATAATCTTGAGACGTTGTGTTTGCCTTATGACAAGTAGTTAAATCTATAATTTTATCAATTCGGAATTTTGTTGAATTTGCGCTGTACGTACACAACTATATGACAGCATGTAACTATATGACGACCGGTTGGCGCAGCGGGAGTGTAAGCGACTGCTACGCCGAAGGTCGCGGGTTCGATTCCCGCTCAAGTCAAACATTTGTGTGCATGAACATGGATGTTTGTCTTGGTCTGGGTGTTTCTAAGTATTATATGTATGTATTTACAAAAAAAAGGATATATGTACGTTTATTCATTATCTAGTACCCATAACAAAAGCTCTGCTTAGCTTGGGACTGAATGGTGATGTGTGTATGTTGTAGAATATTATTATTTGTTTCTTTGTTTCTCTTTCTCGGGTATTATTCTAATTTGTTAGAACAATACCCGGCCCTTTGGCAGGCGTACAGTTGTGGCGTTGAGAGTTTTAATCTAGAATGTAATGGAACACCTACTGAGGCGCCTCCATCACCGCGCTATTAAGTACAGTCACGGGTTAGCCGCAGCAGGTTAGGGCCTCTTGCTACTTATATGGAAACTAATTACTCTGGGCTATTGGGATGGGTGTTTAATGGATAGGTTTAGATGAAAACTATATTATTATTATTATTATTATTATTATTATTATTATTATTTGTTTCTCTTTCACGCGTACTTTTCTTACATATGAGGATAACAGAGGCACTTTGAGAATTTTAATCTAGGATGTGGTGGGACACCTACTGAGGAGCCTCCATAATGGAGTAGGACTATTGCTACTTGTATGGCAACTAATTACTCTGGGCTAATAATCCATCGAACACCCATCACAAATGGGTGTTCGATGGATTAGTGAATATGGAAACTATGGATGAAAAACGGCGTCTGCCCTAAGTACTCTTATAGTACGTCGAAAAAGGGGCAGACGGTGACTCGCCAACTCTTTAGATGGGCTCTCTCTAAATAGCCACCATGGTAAACAAAGTCTACCCTAAAGGCGGCCAGGGGGCAACACCGGTGCGGGTGGCTAGGGGTGTAGAGCGGTGCGGCACCGGTTTCACCATCGCGGGTCGTGAACAGGAGCGGGTTTGCCCGTAATTACGCCCTTGAAAATGACACTTCCACCCCTGAGTAAATAGCTCTTGCGACTTCCCTCTGGCCGGCCAACCAAGGCAAGCCCGAGTTGAGAGTCCTGCGGACGCTTTTGGGCATCAACTCCAGACAGCCATTTGGCAAGCCGGAAACGAGGCCCTGACCGACTCTGTGAAGCATTCGGGACCGCAGTGCTGCCACACACATTCAGCTCGCCACAAAGCTGCCCTGCGGTTTGTAAGCTTTCTATTCATCTTGCAATAAATTTTTTGTTTATATCACGAGACGAAGGTTGGTAGCGCCATCTACCTTTCCATCGAGAACTAATCACATCAACGTCAATCGTTCCATGCTTGCTTGTCTAATGCGAGCGATGTTTCCGTCCCTCTCTATCCCATTCCCTGGAAGGGACACGCCTTTCGCGGATTAGTCGCCGCGATCGTCGACGCGAGAGACAGTCCAGAACTTTCGAGTCGCTAAATAGGTGTCCGCCATACCGTACCGCACCGCGCCGCTTCCGCTATAATTATTACCGCTTATACAAAACCGCTCGCGAGTGAAAGTGATTTGTGTAGTGGAGTGAATCAAGCAGCTTCATCTCGAAAACACCAGGAGGCTGCCATTTGCAAGGAAAGAGGACTGACGTACAAGGTAAGTGCCCCTCATCCTTAGAATATCCTATACCCACTCACAATCCTCTCTCCCATTCCTTTTCCCTTATCCTTTCTAGGCGACCCAGAACTCGCCATCCTTTGTATACAGTCTATTTCTTCTCCAAGTCGCCTAGAACCTACGGTTTCGGTGTAACGCCGAACCATTTTTTTGGTCCTTCGAGCCGGATTCATTTACGTTTTTATACGTTATATCGCTATACCTAGGCAGTTATAGCACCAAGCTATACTCCTAATCTATTCACATAACCGTCACATGGTTGTTTACGCCCGCTTCAGTAGGTAATATACTTTTATGTAGCTACCTACTTACTCAATTATTATTTCTGGAACTATCATAGTTGTCTTGTAAATCTCATATTTCGAGCAACTTTTAATTCCACAGCTCTAAAGTGTTGCCTACTTAGCCTACTTAGGTAAAATAATAGGAACATTAGATATTCTTATTTTGTTTCGGTCTCATTAGCTTATACTTACGTAAGCATGTCACAACAAAAGAAGTCACGCGTGTCGGAAGACAAAGAGATGACAATCTTAGAAGCAAAACGCAATATTTTATTTGAGCGCATTCAAAACATTTACGAACAGTCAAAGACCGCAGCCGCGTCTGACAGTAATAGGGAATCATTCCTTAGCTATTGTATGACAGTGGATAATATTCGAACAGATTTTCATAAGTTGTTAGACGATTATAACGCAAGATTACTTTCTATCAATCCTGATGAAAAACCGAACTATCAGGCGTACACCTCATTCGAAGATCTTTATTGTATTATTAAGCGTATACAATCGCAATTAGAGGGTAAATACTCGGCACAGCCCGTTGCCGCGGCCCGCAAGCCGAAATTACCGCCAATCGAGATTATGTCGTTTGACGGAGATATACGAAATTAGCCGTTATTCTATGCGAGCTTTAAGTCTACAGTGCACGATAATGGTTCTCTGACAGATGCTGACAGGTTGTACTATTTAATAGGTAAACTGTCACCGAAGGCCCAGTCCGTATTTGCAGGTGTCACACCCAGTGCTGAGAATTATCAGGTCATATTTCAGTCACTACTTGACAGATATCAAGACACGCGCGTCCTAGCGTCTACCTACTTTGACCAAGATTTAAATCTCAAACTGTCCGGCAACGCGTCTGTCGCGAATTTCCAGCTGTTTATTGATAACTTCGTACGCGGTTAATTCTCTTAGGAACTTAAAATTAGAAGATCTTTAAGACTTTATGTTGCTTCAACTCGCTTTAAGAAAGTTTGACACTGATACAATTCGTGCTTTCGAGATGTCGGAACGCAATAATAAAATACCCACACTAGAAAGTTTTATTTCGTTCATCAAAGATCAGTGTCGAATATTTCATAACACGCAGTCTGGTTCATCTAGCCCGTCGAACACTAACAGCAACAAACAAAGGTTGAATAAATCGCGAAATAGTAATAATAACTCGGTCCCTAATCCACAATCTTACGTAACATGCTCGGAATCTAATAGTAATAATTCACAGAAGTGTCTGTGCAATAATATAGTGCACGACCATTTCTATAAGTGTCCCACCTTTAATAATTTAAATCCAACCGCTCGTTTTAAATGCGCAAAAGATAACAAAGCTTGCATTAACTGCTTAAGCATAAAACATAAAACAAGTAATTGTTCTAGTAAGAAAAAGTGTCGCTTATGCAATCAAAAACATCATTCTCTGCTTCACTTCGATAAAGGTAACCCGTCGTCAAGCCAAGCCGCTAACCTTGACACACTTACGTCGCAGGTGCAGGCTACGATAACTGCGCCTCAGACGATTCAGAATGAGATATCGTTGTGTACGACATCCATTGCGCGGGCGGCACGTACGCGCGGACTGCCTTCGCGCGCTTGTAGTGATCAGAGCAGTGCTAGGCCACGATGTATGGCGTCTAAGACTGTTCTGTTAGTGACAGCGCAAGTTATCGTATATAATGTTAATGGGTCGCCACACATGTACGTTGTCTACTAGATAGCGCGTCTCAGACCAATTTAATAACGTTTGAGTTGTTCAAACGCCTCGGATTGTGGAATAACTTTAAAAATACGAACTCAATAGTCCGAGGGATCGGCGGTTCAGAAAAACATTGCAAGGGTTCCGTAGATATTAAAATACATTCGCGTTTTGATGGAGACATTAATTTTAACATTTCTTCGCTTATCGTGAAGCGTATTACGGACACATTTTCAAACTTTAATGTGGACATATCGCTTCTCACACACCTCGAGTCATTGCCGCTGGCAGACTCGGAGTTTGCGAATCCGGCAGACATTGATGTTTTGATCGGAGCCGCAATATTCCCGCACTTGCTACTAACTAAAGTGGTACGTAGTGAGCAAAATAACTTACCGCCCGCTATTGAGACGGTATTTGGGTATGTGATTATGGGTACCGTACCTATATTACATACTTCTCAATACGTTACGTCTTGCTGTTGTTCTGTTCTTCAAGAAAATAATATTGATTCCCTTCTCAAACGATTTTGGGAGCTTGAAGAGGTTACCGCACCGCCCTCAATGAGCCGTAAAGATCTCGAGTGTGAAGAACATTTCCGCGCTACCACTGTTCGTGACGACAGTGGCAGATACGTTGTGGCGTTGCCATTCTGTGGTGACCCTTATTCGTTAGGCGACTCGTATGCTGCTGCGCTCAGACGTTTCCACTGTTTGGAACGTAAACTTGATGCATCACTTAAGTTACGCAGCGCCTATAATGACGTCATTCGTGACTACATAGATAAAGGTTTTTTGAGTGTTATTGTAAACAACGAGGGCAACTCTCTACCCTCATATTATATCCTGCATCACGGCGTAGTTCGCGAAGATAAAACCTCTACTAAACTTCGTGTGGTTTTAGACGCTAGTTGTAAGACTACATCGCGTCAGTCGATTAATGACATTTTGCATGCCGGCCCCAATCTACAGGATGATTTATTTAACATCATAATAAAGTTTCGTATTTTCCAAATCGCTCTGTGAGCTGATTGCCGCCAAATGTTTCTCAATATCGGCGTTCGCGAATCTGACCGTAGATTTCAACGAATCTTTTATCGTCACGCATTACGAGTTGTTCGCCAGTTGATCGCTGATGAAGGCGATCACTTTCCCGCCGCAGCGGCTGTTGCCACTTCCGCTTTGTACATGGATGACATTGCCTGTAGTGTCATATCCGCTCCGCTAGCAATTTCGCTTTGTGAAGACCTTATTCAGCTTTTCAAGCGAGGCCAGTTTGATCTTGTCAAATGGACAAGCAACTCTAAGGAGGTTCTCGCACGCATACCAGATTCTCATAAGGCTTCTCCAGACATTGAGTTTGAGAAGTCTGTACCGCATAAGGTTCTCGGTTTACGCTGGGACAAATCCTGCGATAGTTTTCGGTTTGACGTCTCACCACCAGATGATAAGTGCACCAAACGCACTATGCTGTCCACAAAGGCTCGACTATGGGACATAATGACTTGCCTTTAAGGTCGTTTCAGACAATTGTTAAAAATAATCTTTTACTAAAGGCATATTATAGTTTAAATGAGTATCTTGACGACAAGTACGCTTGGAAATAAATATTCTTTTATAAGGTCAATTTCTTTTTATTTTTAGGTCAATAGGTAGTTTTATAGTGTAGTTAATTACCGTCTTCTCTTTTATACTACATTTGCATTCTTGTTCTACACTTTTTATTATAATTTATCGGATTTGTAAGGTGAGGGTAACTCGTGGTCATGAACTGCTAACTAATAGATTGTAAATTGCTGCAGGTTTATATACCATTACTTTTCGGAACATACATCAATTCCACCATAGATCAGATCAGTCATGTTCGCGAGTTGCATACATCAAAAGACGTAAGTTGATGCTCCTGTTTCACCATATTCACTTTGGGAGGCGTACTAAATGAACATAATTTATTGCTTGAGTATGATATCAACAACTATTAATTTTTGCAATAGTAGATAACTCACAATGTGAAACAGTTGCAACTCCTTACAAATATAACATGTAAAAGAATTATACTGGCAGTTAAAAAGAGTGGCCACAAGTTTTATTGCCCGTTCTTTCTCGTGGTTCTACCTATTGCATTGCGAACGTGGCAGTAAATGTAAATGTAGAATCATCTAGTAATTAACTTTAATCTTTGACGTTCATAAGCGTCACTTTGTGACCTAAATGAATAAATGATTTTGAGTTTGAGTTTGAATGGGTTTTGTGGCTCCCACAATTTTGTACGCCAAGCTCTTGATCAAAGAGCTTTGGCTATCAAAGTGTGAGTGGGATGAAACACCCCCTGACCATATTGTCGCCGCTTGGGGCCAGTTTTGTATTGAGCTTACCGCGCTCAATCAAATTACTATTCCGCGTCATCTTGGGTTGGTAGATGGATGTACCATCAACTTAATAGGTTTCGCTGACGCCAGCGAGCGTGCTTACGGCGGAGTCGTATATCTGCAAGTCCGCATTGGTTCTAACTATTCGGTGCAGTTAGTTTGTGCCAAGTCTAAGGTCTCGCCTGTTAAAACCATTTCGGTTGCGAGACTGGAGTTGTGCGCGGCCCTTCTGCTGTCTCAGTTGCTCCGCAAGGTTCAAGACACAGTTTTGCCCCACTACCCCATTAATAAAATATACGCATTTTCCGACTCCAAAGTAGTGCTCGCTTGGATTCATTCTTCTCCTCATCGCTGGCAGACTTTTGTCGCCAACCGCGTTAGCAAATTGATTGAACTGGTTCCTGCTACTTGTTTCAATCACGTCGCGGGTATTGAGAACCCCGCAGATTGCTTGTCTCGTGGTGTCACTCCACTTAATCTTCTGCATCATCCATTGTGGCATCGTGGACCTTCTTGGATTTCCCATGATCCGTCAGAATGGCCCATGCAACCCTTTGACCACAGTGCAGAAGACGAAGATGTACCCGAACGGAAGTCTGTTTCTTATCCCGTGATTGCTGAGGTTGCGGAGTCTCCCATCTATGCACTCGCACTACGCATGTCATCGTGGTCTAAGTTACTCCGCGCCATCGTTTATGTCTATAGGTTTCTTAGGCACCTACCTAATGAGACTTTTGTATCAAGTACTGATATAAAATTCGCAGAATGTAAGTTACTACGAGCTGTACAGGCTGTTCATTTTAGTAACGACATTCAAAATTTGAAAGACAATGTACCTTGTTTTCCAGCTATCCTTAGACTCAAGCCGTTTCTCGATGAACACGGCGTCATACGCGATGGGGGTCGTCTGTCAAATTCGGATGAACCTTGTAACTACAAACATCCTTGTATTCTGTGACGACATGATCATGTTGTAGACCTTCTTGTTGATTTTTATCACAAGAAGCACCTCCATGCCGGTCCAGAGTTGCTTATGTCCTTACTTAGGCATAAGTATTGGATTTTAGCCGCTCGTCGAATAATTCATCACAGAATACATAAATGTAACGTCTGTTTCAAATTTCGTCCGCGTCCGACTTTCCCTCCCATGGCCGATCTCCCTAGCCAGCGCGTCAACCAGGTTGCTAAAGCGTTAACACACACCGGTTGTGATTACGCAGGACCACTGCAGTATACGCCAGTGCGTGGTCGAGGTGTTAAAAGCCGTAAAGCCTGGCTATGTATTTTTACATGCTTACCTACGCGCGCTACGCATATTGAAGTTGGGACAGATTTAAGCACGGTGTCATTCCTGGCAGCCCTTAAACGATTTCTCTCACGGCGCGGCCCTATACAGTGTTTGTACACGGATAACGGCACTTGTTTTGTGGGCGCAAGCTCTTATTTACGCGACCTTTATAAGTTTCTCAGGGAAGTATATCGTACTCGTCTTCAGGAAGAACTTTCCATAAATCATATTGACTGGAAGTTTATTCCACCAGCATCAACACATTTTGGTGGATGTTGAGAAAGCATGGTCAAAGTAATTAAAACGCATCTCTTCAAGGTTATAGGTCAACAGATCCTTTCTTACGAAGAGCTTTTAACTGTCCTTGCACAAGTCGAGGCACTGATCAACTCGCGTCCGCTCACGGCATTGAGTAGTGACCCTGCAGAACCATCCGCGTTAAGCCCTGCACATTTTCTGAACACAGTGCCATTATCGTCATTTCCGGCTCCTGAAGCAGACTTTTCAAGCTTGCTCCAGAGACATACTCTGCTGGATAAACTCGTGCAGTCGTTCTGGCGGCGCTGGCGTGCGGAATATCTGCACCAGCTTCAGGCTTGATCCAAGTGGAATAGTCCTGCATCCCCTATACAGGAGGGTACGTTGGTCGTCATAATACATGATAATGCTCCGCCGCTTTCATGGCCGTTAGCCATCGTAGAGAAATTGCATACTTCCAAGGACGGTACAACCCGCGTTGTTACCGTGAAAACCTGTTGTACGTCTCTGTCCGCTTCCAACTCAGTGAGATCTAGCCTGAAGTTGGATCTACCTCTTAGTTTAAGTATTTAGTTAGTAGTTTTCGCTGTTCTTGCGTTTGTAGTTTTCGCTAAAGTTAATTTAGATAATTTCGGGGGGATGGGCCTCGTTAGCCTTGGATGGCAACCCGTCTAGGAGAAGGAAAACTCCGAAATTAAACCACTCTCTTTGGGGGGATGGGCCTCGTCAGCTTTGGATGGCAACCCGTCTAGGAGAAGGAAAACTCCGAAATAAAACCAACATTCAGGGAGCATACCCGAAAACAAACCCCAATCCAAGGTGTCAACTGACCCGTGCCGAGGGATTCATGGCCAGAGGGCAAGCTGGTCGCTAACGCAGGGTGCATGTGTTGGTGGTCACAGGGCACAGCTAGTATTCCATCTTACACCCGTACAGGGCTCTGCGGGGATGGACATTCTAAATCCCTATTACTCGTGGGAACGCTATGAGAACTGAAAATAATATTTCTCCAGACGGCGGCGACGCGGTTCGCAACCCATCACGTCTCGTTTCCCGCGAGGGCGAAAAGCGGCCTACGGAAAGCCGATTTGCAACATTAAATGTTGGAGGAGGAATGGATGGTAAATTGAATGAAGTATGCCAGATGATGGCTGATAGAAAGATTGATGTTCTATGTGTGAATGAGACAAAAAGGAAAGGTTGTGGCCCCACCAAGCATGACAGCTACACGGCTTATTGGTCTGGGGTAGACAGTACCACCAGAGCCTGCAAGGGAGTTGGTTAAATACTGTCTGCGCGAATGAATGAGTGCGTTAAGGAATATGAATGTGTAAATGCTAGACTATTGTGGATGAGAATGAAAGTAGGACTTACTCGTCACTTTATTGTAGGGGTTTACGCCCCGGTCAATATAGTAGCGGGTATGTCACAGCAAGAACAAGACGAAAGGCAGGAATTTTGGGAGAACTTAAGAGCGATTTTGAGGAAATGTAAGGATAACGAAAGATTGATCTTGTTAGGTGATTTCAATGGATGGGTGGGAGTAAAACGAGATGGATTTGAAAGGGTTTTAGGTGAATTTGGTGATGAGAGTGTGAATGAAAATGGAAAAGTTTTGCTTGAGGTTTGTTTAGAGTGGAGCCTTTGTGTGACAAACACCATGTTTGATCACAAAAGGATACACATGTATACGCGTGAGGCTAAGAATGTTAGAAGAAGTATGATTGATTTTGTAATTGTAGATGAACGTTTGAGAAAGAATGTGTTAGATACAAGGGTGTATCGAGGGATCGCCATCCACACAGACCACTTCTTGGTGATGAGCCGGATAAGTGGACTCTTTAAAGGATGGCGACACCGAGAACATTATGAAAATAGGGTCCTAGAAAGAATAAAAGTAGAAAATCTGCAAGAAAGAGATGTGAAAGATGAGTATAAGCGAAGATTGATAGCAAGATTTGAGAGGTTCGATGGCATACATGATATGGAAGAATTATGGCAATCTTTTAAAGAAGAGATAGTATGTGTAGCGTCTGAAGTATGTGGTGTGATCAAGAGACGGAAAATACGAAAGGTTAAGAATACATGGTGGGACAGGGATGTACAATCAGCAGTGTCAGAGAAGAAGAAAGCTTGGTTAGATTGGTTGGCTGCCAGAGCAAATGAAAGAATATATGCAATGCAATATATGCTTTGCATTATAGATGCCATAAATCTTACCTACCGTACCCTGTTTTACTCAGTAAATATAAGCTACTTCCCCTTAGCTCTCGAAGGAAGTACCTTGAAGCGACAGTCTTATACAATATAGTCAGAAACAAATTTAACTGTACAAACCTGAACAACATGATCTGCTATGCTGTACCTAGAACCATCCATAGGCGACAGGTACGCGCAGGTACCTTTTTTGCACTGAACACCTGTCGAACTAATTCAGGCCTGCGTTCACCTATCCGCCGTAACGTTGACACATATAACGTTACCTTTGTTAACATAGATATATTTAATTGCAGCATAAATACGTTCAAAAGCCTCCTTCTCAGTTCCCTATTTAATACTCAAACTACTTTATTACAGTAATTTCTTCTACTATCTGTCTAGTATCTTTAAACTCCTATATATAAGTACACACATAATGTTCAGTCATGTTAAAACATTCTTACTATTTTTTACGCGTACTGCTATCAATGTTCCTAGCGTTTACAACTCGTCTTTTTTAAATTTGTATGTCTACCTGTGGACAGCGTTGTGGGTTACATTATGACCACAACATACAATTGTTAAACTAGTTGTAAGTCTTTATAATGTATCTGTTTGCTGTTCCTCAAAATAAAAATAAAATTAAGAATGGGAAAGGCAACCAGTGATGACATAGATGAAGTAAGAAAGGAGTTTGTTAGGTCAAAAAGAATTGTGAAAGAAATTGTTAAAAGGAAAAAAGAGGAAAAGAAAGATGAGTTTGATAGCAGACTATCTGAAGATTTCCGGAGAAACATAAAGTTTTTCTGGAAATCCGTTCGTGCAGTTCGAGGAAGAACTCAATCCTCAGAATACACGTCAATCAGAGACAAGAATGGAAAGATACTGAATGGTGAATCATGCGTGCTGCAGAAATGGAAGGATGGACACCGATCGATGAAATGAATGGTAACGATAGCAATGATGAAAGCGTTATTGGCGTGGATGAGATCGTGAAGGCACTGGGAAGTATGAAAGTAGGTAAGGCTGCAGGATATGATAGGATTACAGTCGAAATGCTGATGGCTGGACAGGGCATCATAGTTCGTCAGTTGCAGCGGTTATATAACTTGTGCTGGAGCACTGGCCGAGTACCTGATGACTGCGCCACAGTTGTAGTTGTGCCTCTTTATAAAGGAAAAAGCTCGCAACAAGACTGCAAAACCTATAGAGGCATTAGCCTTCTCAGCATTATTGGCAAATTGTATGCAAAGGTACTGATTGAAACAGTTATGAAAGTAACTGACAAGAAAATATGGGATGTACAAGCGGGATTCCGAAAGGGTATGGGATGTTCGGATCAGGTTTTTTCCTTGCGAAGCATAGCCGAAAAGTTTTTGGCCAAAGGTCAAAAGGTCTATTGCGCATTCGTGGATTTGGAAAAGGCTTACGATAAAGTGGTGAGGAATGAAATGTGGTCGGTGCTGTCAATGAATGGGGTGGACAGCAGCCTCATTCGAGCTCTGAAATCCCTTTATGAGGATTCTAGAGCTTGTTTGAGGATAAACGGGGCATACACTGACTGGTTTACCATCAAGAAAGGTGATAGACAGGGATGTGTAGCGTCGCCGTGGCTGTTTAACCTCTGCATGGACAGTTGTTTGCAAGATTTAAAACATAGTGACTGCGGATTAAGGATGAATGGGTTACTCGTCAAATGCCTCCTTTATGCTGATGATCAGGTAATACTTGCATCTTCAGCGGAGGAGTTGCAGGAGATGGTAACAATCATGCATGGTACGTTAGAGAGAAAAGGAATAAAAGTGAATGTAAGTAAAACGAAAGTTGTGGTTTTTGAAAAGGAGGAATGCGTTATGGCTTGTAATGTTTTGATCGATGGACAGCGAGTGGAACAAGTGAATGAGTTTGTTTACTTAGGTACGTGGTTTACAAGAGATGGTAAGAATGAAACAGATATTGAAAGAAGAGTTAAAGCAGGTAATAGTGTGAATGGAGCTCTGAAGGCGTTTATGAACAGTCAAAACGTGTCCAAAAAGGCGCGTTTGGCTGTGCATAGAGGGGTGTTAGTGCCTACCCTTATGTATGGTAGTGAAAGTTGGGTATGGCAGAAGAGACTTGAAAGTTGAATAAATGCTGTAGAAATGAGAGCTCTGAGAAGTATGTGTGGTGTGTCTTTGACCGATAGAGTAAAAAATTGTGTGATACGAAAGTGGTGTGGGGTAAAAGAAGATGTAGTGACAAGCATCGAGAAAGGCATGTTTAGATGGTTTGGGCACATGGAGAGGATGGATGACGAAAGACTGACAAAGAAGATATATAAGGCAAGTGTGAATGTGACAGGACGAAGACCTAGGCGGACGTTCTCTGACCAGATTGGAGACATCCTAAAAAAAGGACAGGTCAGAAGTACCCTAAACAGAAGAGCATGCATGAGAAGCTTGATGGGAGTGGATGAAGCAAGAGAGGTATGTCAGTATCGTTGCAAATGGCGCTCCCTACGGAGAGGTAAGTAGAGACTACTCTCTACCTACCTCTCCGGGAAACAGGCGTGAGTCTATGTATGTATGTATGTATTTTCAATACATGGTGGTAAGAACGGCGTGATGTCACACGAGACGATACGGTTATCCTCGCCACGTTAGGATTAGTTATCATTGTACAGACACGCTGCATGTTCCACTGACTTTTATCACCTGAGCTTGCGGTGCTGAGGAATGTACTATGATCACACGACACGATACGGCAATCCTTGCCACGTTAGGCTTAGTTATCATTGTACAGACACGCTGCCTGTTCCACTGACATCTATCACCTGAGCTTGCGGGGCTGAGGAATGTACTATGACCACACGACACGATACAGTAATCCTCGCCACGTTAGTATTGGTTATCATTGTACAGACATGCTACTTGTTCCACTGACTACAATCATCTGAGCTTGCGGTGCTGAGGAATGTATTATGATCACACAACACGATACGGTAATCCTCGCCACGTTAGGATTAGTTATCATTGTACAGGCACGCTACCCATTCCACTGACTACTATCACCTGAGCTTGCGGTGCTGAAGTATGTACTGTGATAATCTTCTACTTGGAATTGACACTGGTGAAGGGTAGCTTAATGATTTGAAATTGAGTTTGTTGGTGTTCATACACGTGTATTACGTGAGATCGACAAATCGAAGTGCGATTAACGCTTGTGCTACACCCTTAAGCTCGACATTAGGTTGTATCAGATTTTCGTGTGTTCCTGCACTTAAAAATAGTAGCCGGTGCCGTCAAATTGGCTTATAGAAAATGTTTGCTATGCTAAAATCAAACATGATCAAGTAATCATTTGCTTATTAATTACATCATTTCGCACAGGCGTCCATTCAAGCTATGGTGAGTTCCACACTGTGGGGTCTAAACCTTGTCATGGGTGGGGGGCTCAGTAACCGTGGCTTGGACACCCACGGTGAAGCTAAGCGGGATCCCAGGAGTGGACGCTCCACGTGGGCTTGGGTGAAGCCTGCGTAGGATGTGTCCAAAGGTGCGGGTTCGGGGGACAGTTCTGTCTGTTCCTCGCCTCGTCAGTGTTGCGTTGCCGCGCGCGCTAACTCCCGCGACCAAATGAGGGCGCACCATGTGATGCGTTGCGGGGGGCCGCAAAGGAAGAGGAGATGTGGTGTTGTCAGGTTGCCGTCCTCCCTATCCTCTGCGGCTGTTTTAGTGCCTGCCGACGGCGAGCGCTGGGGCTGCTCCCCGTTCGCCAAAAGTCAAGGAGGTCGCGTAGTGTCCACGTCGCCTTTTCACCGTAGTGAACAAAAAAACCCACAAAAACCCACCATAGCGTATGGTAAGTTGCAGTACAGTTTTGTTGCACAAGCGTTAATCGCTCTTCCATTTGCCGAGCTTACGTATTCGCTTCGCGTTAAAATGCCTATGTCACTCTCTAGCTTCCTAACTATCGCAAAAATCATACCATAAACAAACTCACTTTCGCATTTATCTACATATCAAATATATGAGAATAAATATTATTTATGTAGTAGTATTTTAGCAATCGTTTTTAAAGATCATTAATCTATCTCTTGAATACAAGTTCAATATCACCACTAGATCTAAATCAACTCAAACTCAACCATCAATCAAATATATTTATAACCAATAGTCCCCAAAATTGGGTATTTTCTTTGTCTGAAGACTAGCTTACCCGCCCACACGATAGAACAAGGGCTACTTATTAATAACAGAGAATAGACACACACACATAACTCACATACACATTAAATAGAAAAGGCATATACACATACGAGTATCGCCAACTCGCTCGCATCGAGCAGACAATGTGATTATACGAAATTGAGGGTCTGTCTAAGATACCTGACAACTGACGATTATTAAGTTTTAAATCCATTCGGTCTATCTCAATACGTGGCACAGACATAAAAGGAATATTAATGAAATCACTATGATAATGTTATATGCCTGTAGTTTTGCCTATTTTGCATCTTTTTAGATGCGACCTCATACATTGCCAGCATTTTTGAAAATTTTTGATCTTTATCTTTTTTGATTTGATCACTGATATCTAGTATCATAAACTAAACCCCGGTATTTGAGTGTGAAATATTCTCAATAATAATGTAGTTTTCTTTAATCTTAATCTTTTTCTATGAAATTGGCCGTAAGCATAGTATTTACGTGTGATGTAGGTATTCTAACTAGTCGCATAATACAACGAATGATGTTGCAAGAACAAATTGTAAGAGGTAATAGACTAAAATCAATTTTTTTCTTGTGGTTGATAAAATGTAGATAACTTATCAATTGATTGACCTTTTCAACATTCAGATACTTCTATGTAACCTAGATACTCAACAGTCAAATTCACTTCTTATATAATTATGTTTTAACGTACAATCCTATCGATTCCGGCAACAAAATCCCCGTCTTCTAAATGAGCCCTTAGATTTGTTAAGAGACATATAAATCCAAATCCAAATAACGAACGACCTCTTCGTTATACTAATCCGCTTACGGTCTTAGTTTTTGTTTACTGCCCGGCGCTTATAGAGATTCTCAGAAAAACTAAATTAATCCCCAGAGTAATCTATTTACTTAGCTATTTAGGGCTATTCCAGCCACAATATATGTACGGTCGTCTGTTCCCGAATATATCCCAAACTACTCATAACAAATTGCACTAGTGATTTGTTTTAGAAGCGTCTTGGTTCGTGAGTGTAATCTTTCAATATCGCGTTTCCTGTGAAATGAAAAAGCATAATATTTCTTTGTAGACTTCGCTCACAAAATGATATTCATTTCAACTTCTTGCACCCAATACTTTTTTTACCAGTCCGTCAGTAACACAAAAGCTTTTTGATGAAGAGTTTGAGGATATTAAATAAAATAGCCTAACCAGCATAATTAAATTACCATGGATTGACAGCAGCTGTGTTGACATTTTAGCCCTAATAACACAACAGCCACTCAGTACTTTTATTTTTGTTAGTATCACTAATTACTTATCAACATGCTGATATAAGAAAAAGGAAAGCAAAATAGTTTGATAATAAACAGTCTCACTAATAAAGCATAACGAGATAACGTGGCACAACTGTACCTATAATATTTGGAGCTGACAAATTACGTGAAAAGGTTACCCAAATTTTAATTCACGTCCTTCCTTACTTTAAGAGTTCAAGCCAGTTCAAGCTAGTTCAAGCTGAATGTGGTGTACGATTGTTTTATCTATCTTACTGCAAACAATTCTCAAATACAGCAAGTCACAGTAAACGGCAACCGTCCACCCGCTGCTTATATGAAAACTGTAATAAAAATGGTAGACTAATAGAGCTCTCAATACATTTTTAATGTTCCAAAAGTAGTAGCTTTACTCAACCCATTTCCTTTTTTATTAGTGAGAAATGAATTTAGAGGTCTGTAATGTGTCTGACAGTCTACAACGCTATTAAACCCACTTACTTGTTTTTTGTCAAGCTTTGAAACGTGCGTATATTATTTGCCTGGTAGGTACATTATATTATCTTTGATTTCATCAGAATTGGGTCTGCTTACTGGTCTTACCAGATTTGACTGAATATTAGCTTTTTCACAGAGCGACTACCATCTGACCTCTGCAGCCTAAGGTATAGAAATATTCTATGGATTAGGCTAGTGTCAGTTTATTCAGAGGTATAGACATAACGCCATAACGACTGTCAAAGATCTTCATGACAGCGAGGACTACCTTATGTCTAAATAAATTTAACCTTATTTTATGAAGCCCTTCAATTAAAAAGGATGGTATGTGCCAAATATCAATGTAAAATAAAAGAGAACACGTTTGTTTATTTGCGAATAGCTCATCATTTCTTCCTATAAGAGGAATCAAACAAGAAAACACCAACAATATACAGCCCTAAAAAAACCGTTCGGCGACCTTTACCGTACAAAAATTTTAAGTAAAAGAAAATATATTTTTTATTTTATGGCCAATGAATATATCGATGGCTAGTTTGAATGCCATTTATTTAGAATAAAGGTCTGCTTACCCTCGTGGCACAGTATCGCAAGGTCAACATTGCTTAATCTCTTAACATTCCGAACAAGTAAAGACGCAAGCAAAAACTAGTAAGAAAATAAATCAAACTCCACGGTGCGAGCGAGAAGCGATCACATCATCATTTCAGCCAAACGACGTCCATTGCTGGACATAGGCCTCCCCCAAGGTTCTCCACACAGACCGGTCTTGAGCCGCCCGCATCCCACCGCCTCCCGTGATCATGACGACATCGTCGGTCCACCTTGCGGGGGGCCTACCTCTGCTGCGTCGTCCGGTACGTGGCCGCCACTTCAGAATCTTTCTGACCCAACGGCCATCGGTTTTTCGAGCTATGTGCCCTGCCCACTGCCACTTTAGCTTGGCTATCCGGAGAGCTATGTCGGTGACTTTGGTTCTACTGCGGATCTCTTCATTTCTGATTCGATCTCGCAGGGAAACTCCAAGCATAGCTGTCTCCATCGCCCTCTGAGTGACCTTGAGCCTTCTGATAAGGCCCATAGTAAGCGACCACGTCTCTGATCCGTAAGTCATCACTGGCAACACACACTGGTCAAAGACTTTCGTCTTGAGACACTGCGGGAGATATCCCGCAGTGTCTCAAGACGACATATCCTATCCCGTCCTATCGGACGAGAAGATATCTCGTAGCTTCCCGAACGCTGCCCAACCGAGTTGGATTCGACGATTGACCTCCTTCTCGAAGTTGGACCTACCTAATTGGACTACTTGTCCCAGGTAGATATACTTGTCGACAACTTCGAGCGTAGAGTTCCCATCCTGAATAGGAGCAGGTACAACATGGACGTTCGACATGATTTTCGTCTTGTCCATGTTCATCTTAAGACCTACTTGTTGGGAGACTCTACAGAGGCCATCGAGCATTGTGCCTAGGTCTTCCATGGTCTCAGCCATGACAACGATATCGTCTTCGAATCGAAGGTGAGTGATGTACGCGCCGTTGATGTTGATGCCGAGTCCATTCCAATCCAAAAGCTTGAAAACATCCTCCAGCACAGTGGTAAACAGTTTCGGGGATATGCCATCCCCCTGTATGACCTCTCGCTGGAGTTGAATAGGTTTCGAACTCTGGTCCTGGAGGCGGACAGACATAGTGGCATTTTCATACAAACACTTCAGCACTTCGATATATTGGTTGTCAATCCGGCACCGTTGGAGAGACTGTAGGACCGCCCAGGTTTCGATCAAATCGAAGGCTTCCTCATAATCCACCAACGATTCAATCGCAAACTTGAAATAAGTTTTTTTATTTGGTTAGGGAAATTATAAGATTGCGTTGGATAAGTTAAAGAAACCAAAGATGGTTGGGGATGTTCGGCACAAATATCTCTGAAACTTTTTTCTGCCTCAAGTACCTCTGATATCTTTCTTTCTGATCAAATGATCGAGCTTTGTGCGTCTTTGTATTATAAAAATCTTTAAAATTTTCAAATTAATTAACCCTTCGTTAATAAATATAAAAAATTGTCAAAGGAAAAAACAGCTCAAGAGCTTCTTCTTTCCACTTCCTAGTAAAAAGCGATTTTATTATTCTCTGACATATGAACGAGTTCTGAAACGCAACCCGAGTAATATATTAAAGCCTTTTTAAATGGAGGTGCATAGAAAGCAAAACATACCCAATCGCTAAATTACTCGAAACAGCAGGGCTCGTGAGGGCTTTTAAGTGAAATCTTTTTATTTTGCTCGAAGTTACTTTATAAATATTGATAAAATTTAGACATAAACAAAAAACACTTTTTCAGCTGTAACCTTTGGTTACTAAACCAGTATCAGTAACCAAAGGTTATAATAATATACTTTGTATCCTGTATGCGTCTGTGTCTCATTTATAATCTAGAACAGAGGTTTTACTGCATGAGGGTCGTTTTTGTGCCAGTCAGACACTGTAATAGTGTATTTAGAGGCGCTGCTCAAGCCGTCGGTAAATACTATCCCATACAAACAATACTTGTCAAAAATACCAAGTCTCGCGACCGTAAAAAGTTGTGAGATGCATGTAATACCAAGTCGGTTAATTAAAAATCTTTAATGTTTTAAATAAAAAGATTGACTCGGCCATCGCATGGAAACACAATATATCTCATAAGTAATACATATATATGACGGCGGGTCCTCATGCCTTTCACCAGAATCGTGGTCGTCTTCCTTTTTGTGTGGCCGCAGACGTGAAAATAATAACTCGACATGGTAGTTGATACGCCCCTTTATTGATTTTAAGCAAAAGTCAAACGAATACACCATTAATTTACCCGATGTAGATAGATAGAAAACGCGGTGATCCCCTAGAATGGCGTGACTACCGTTCCCTTCGGCGCTTCGCTCAAAAGTGTCTCAACAGTCCGTCCTCACACTCTACGTCATAACCTCTCGCTTGCTGTCAACCGTCTGTGTTGCCAATTTAAAATAATACTAACGCACTATTACGTGTTAGTCACGCCATCCAGGATTTCACCCAGGTACTTAACCTGACGTTTCCTCACTAACAATTAATCAAATCAACTTCGCAAACGTATTTTATCTGTCCAACTGACACCTTGCTATGACACGGCCATCCTGCTGGTCACTTGTCCGCAAGTGACTTATCTGCAAGAGAAAAGTCACAGAAGTAGACACTGTTCTGCTCGGCATTGTTTTGAAATTCGAGATCTGATTCGAGAAAAACAGATCTCGAATTTCAAAACAATAACTTCAACCCAAATTGTTTACAGTCAGGGCACTAACAATGAATCACAAGGTGCGATACCGCAGATTTCTAAGAATAATAACAGACCTTAGTCACTGTACAAGTCACAAAACAAACAGAATTGACATTCAGTTTCATTGATACAGTGCTCACAATCTCAATCATCCACTACATTTTAAAGTAGCAGGGACACAACATAAATCATCATCGCTTCTGGCGATGAAACACTATACCCCTCATCCACTACTCCCAGAGTAGCGGGAACACAATCACAATCATCATCGCCTTTAGCGTTGGCACACTTTACTAGTCATTCACTACACCCAGAGTAGCAGGAACACAATCACAATCATCATCGCCCTTGGCAATGGCACACTCAGTCATCCACTACTCACAGAGTAGCAGGAACACAATCACAATTATCATCGCCCTTGGCAATTGCGCACTCAGTCATCCACTACTCACAGAGTAGCAGGAACACTATCACAATCATCATCGCCCTTGGCGATGGCACACTCAGTCATCCACTACTCCCAGAGTAGCAGGAACACAATCACAATCATCATCGCCCTTGGCAATGGCACACTCAGTCATCCACTACTCACAGAGTAGCAGGAACACAATCACAATTATCATCGCCCTTGGCAATTGCGCACTCAGTCATCCACTACTCACAGAATAGCAGGAACACTATCACAATCATCATCGCCCTTGGCGATGGCACACTCAGTCATCCACTACTCACAGAGTAGCAGGAATACAATCACAATCATCATCGCCCTTGGCGATGGCACACTCAGTCATCCACTACTCACAGAGTAGCAGGAACACAATCATAATCATCATCGCCCTTGGCGATGGCACACTCAGTCTTCCACTACTCACAGAGTAGCAGGAACACAATCATAGCCATCATCGCCCTTGGCGATGGCACACTTAGTCATCCACTACTCACAGAGTAGCGGGAACACATAATCATCATCGCCTCTAGCGATGGCATACATAAGCACTCTTCGTCATTTTTGGCTGACAATAGAACACACAGAATTTTTTTTTTAAATGATTATTACAAACATCAGTGCTATAGCACTGATGTTTGTAATAATTATTTTAAAAGAGTGCTTATAAGCACTCTGCATTATCACCGAATCATGACGGAACACAATATTGTAGAAATACATCTAGTCACACAAGCCACACGCCACATGGGTCACTCGCCACACACAGGCCGCGCGCCACATACGGGCCGCGCGCCACACACGAGCCGCGCGCCACACACGGCTCGCGCAACACACAGGCTATGCTGGCCACCAAGCCACGCCAGCCACCAGGCCGCACCGGCCACACAGCCATACTGCGAAGTACACGTCCTCGTGTGTCAACCTGAAAGTAGCAAAAAGGCATCAAACAGATTTCCGCTCGTCCAATCCTGACTCATGAAATATGACAGTGACCACACATCTACATTTGTTACGGTCCAGTCATGCTTCATTCCATAGTAACCGTAAACCATTTTACTATCGCGGTATCTCTCATACTATTTCAAACCAAGTAAACAAAAACATTTAAGCTCTACATGTGATCATGGCTACGCATAGCCCAGTAACCTCCAGTTACTCATCTTTACTTTCTGCGAACCCCACATGGGAACGCCGAATAGAGACTCGGCGTTCCCATGTTAGTCCTGGAGAGCCAGGACTCTATGGTTTCCACTGAAACCCAACCTCCGCAAAGCGGACTGCCTACCACGTACTCACGAACTACTGTTAGTAGACGCCGATTTCTACTGAGCTACGGCTACAACAGCCTCTGGTACGGTCCGATCATAATGTAAACTTAAACACTTTGTAAGGTATGGTTAAATATATAGGTACTGTTGTATTATGCTTATACTACTCTATAATTATATGTCTGTATTGTCATTACTCTATACTCAATTAGTATTATAAATTATATTGCTATACGAAATATATCTCAATATTATTCGGGAATTCGGCGTTTCATTTACCTTCAACACCACACCGTACATGGCGATCCTGCCAACGGAGCCTGCCCGTGCGTCGCGAATTTGAGACGGTCCCGTATATGGACTGGCTGGCGTAATAGTTTGATCTATCTGTTACTATGGAACGAGTGCAATTTTATTGTTACTACGAACAATACGTGTGCGTGAAATTATATTTCAAAAATGGGAAAACAACAGTCTAAAGAAGAAACCGTGATAGTGCAAAATGCGGCTGCTGGGGACAACAAATCTACTACGGAGGAAATACGATTCCATATTATGACTACCATGAATATTATTCTGGCCGTTATTTTGTTGATAATTTTACTTGGCGTGCTATTTTTCGCATTTAGACTGTATAGACGATGCCACGTAGATTGGATAAACAAAGAGATCTATAGAACAACTATGAGACGATCACTATTTCGACGAAGGCTGCAACCGGGTTCCTCAGACAGGCCGAAGGAATACGAAGAAAATGTGAAAATATAAGGAAAAATAACAAGAAGCGACACAAAAATCAAAGTGCGTAACAAAAAATGAAAAGAGCGTGCGTTATATAAATAAAAGTGCGTAATAAAAATAAAACGAACGTAATAAAAAAAAAATTAAAAAAAGTGAGTAATAAAATAAAAAGTGCGGAAAAAAGTGCGTCATAAACAAAGTGCGTACCTAATAAAAATAAAAAAGTGAGTATTAAAATAAAAAAGTGCGTAACAAAAATAAAAAAGTGAGTAATAAAAATAAAAAGTGCGTAATAAAAATATAAAGTGCGTAATAAAATAAAAATAACTCAGAAATAAATTACGTATATATGAGGCAAGTATATAAAAAGTGCATAGGTATTCATAGGTCTAAGTAAAAATATTTAATCGTATCGTGAAAAGTGTAATCGTATTTAAATCTCATATCTATCATAACGTATCGCGTCGTGTGGCCGTGAACTTTAGAGAACGCAGTGACATACCATATTTAGAAGAGGCATCAACTGAACTTTGGACTTTAGTGTTAAATGCGTTGTTTGATAGCAGTTGCATTAATTAAGAGTTTATACTAATGTTTTATTATGCGTTACAGGTACATACCTAATTGTTTTCATTTATTCTACGTTATGGTGGTAAGTTATGGATGTTATTTTATCCCTATATGAGGATTTAAAGAAAATTAGATCATATTTAATTAAGATAGGACCGAAAATACGGACAGAAAAATTATTACAAAGTAAGTTATGTGAAATTAGTATAATTTATGAACATTATGAAACTTGGCTTATAGATTTTAAAGATACTCTTCAAAATAAATTTTATAGTAGCCAAGATATTTCTTATATAGAAAATTACTGTCATCAGTTCTTAGAATTACCCGAGGAACTTTTATTGTTGTTTAAACCTAGTATTGATAAATTAGTTTTAAAAATGACTTCGTTTGAATTAAAAACGGCCTTGACTCTCTTGTCTGTCATGACTAATGAGGAATCAAATACAAAACAGTTGATTGATAACATTGAATATTATGATAGTATATTGACAGATAGTGCATGTAAACGAAATTTAATAAATTTTATTTAAAAAATTAGACTGTCGCAAGAAGCTAAGTTAAAGATGAAATTAGAATAAAATACTGTTATGTTAGTGATTTAGTATCTGATATGAAAAATGTGTTATTAACTAAGAAAGCTGCAACGGCTATACAAAATAAATTGCAAAATATTAGACAAAATGATATGACAATTGCGGATTACGGAAAAGAGATAACAAGTATATTTGTGGATCTTACGATTTCTCAAGCAGATGGTAATGACCCATGTTACAAAATTTTAAAACCACATAACGAAAAAATGGCAATCAAGCAATTTGCTGATGGTTTGAGAAATCGTAGGTTAAGTACGATTATTTCTGCTCATAATTATAGCTCCTTAAAAGATGCTGTTCAAGCTGCTAAGGACGAGGAGACCTCATCAGCCTCAACATCTGGAGAGATTTGGGGTATGTAAAAAACCGTATAATTATTTTAATTATAATCGAGGTCAAGCGAGTAACTATAGGGGACAACGTGGACGTCGCAGTAACTTTTCGTCATTCAGAGGGCAAACACGAGGTCAAGGATACTGGACACCGTCTCGAGGACAGTTTGCACGCGCCAGAGCTGATCGAGGTAAACAGCAAAGAGGTAATTTTTACAATTCAAATAGACGAAATCCAGATACACGTAATATTAACATGATAGATAAATCAGAAACCTCAGACGAACCAAAAAGTACGTCAAATCATTTTTTTCGTGACCAATGAAGAACATTTTATTTTTACGAATGACAGTAATTGTTATATATCTTTACATTCATCAATTCAGCATGGACGAAAATACTATTTTCTTGTAGATTCTGGAGCATCATTGTCAGCATGCCATTATAAACATGCGCTCGAATATAACATTCCAATCCATAAAGAGAGCATAACTATAAACGGATTAGGAGGCTCAGTCCGAGCAATAGGATATGTGTATTTACCTTCGACTAAAGGTGATCGAAATATTAGCCACAAGTTTTATGTTTTTGATAACTTACCAATTAGGGCGAGTGGAATTTTAGGTCGTGATTTTTTGAATAAGTTTAAAGCGCAATTAGATTTTTATAAAAGTATTTTAACGTTATATCTTACCACAAAACCAATCAATTTGCCAATAGTAAACACTTGTTCCAGTAGTTTTAACGTTCCAGCTAGATGTGAATTCATTCATTTTATACACACTAATTTAATAGAAGACTGTGAAGTTTCCTCTAAAGAAATTGAAGAAGGTGTATTTTTAGCAAGCTCACTAGCCACTCTAAAAATGGAATGATACCGATTAGGATATTGAATGTTAACGAGAAAAATGTGTCAATAACAGACTTTGAGCCTATAATCAATAAACTTTCAGACTTTCATGTTTCTTCGTTTGATAAATCTGTAAATAATGCACAATTTGACTGCCTCTGTGGTCCTACGGTAGTGTTAGCGACTGCGGATCGTGAGGTCTGGGGTTCGATTCCCGGGTCGAACAAAAAGTGATATTGGGTTTTTCTGATAGGAATTATCCAATAGAAGTTCGGAATCAGGAAGTTGGCGGTGTCACACCCCCGTGCCTCGGAAAGCACGTTAAGCCGTTGGTCCTGCGCCCAATCTCTCTCCGGTCGTGTCGCTTGTGGCGTCCCATCGGACTATGAGAGTGAGGGAATAGAGAGTGCACTTGTGTTTGCGCACACACTTGTGCACTATAATATGTCCCGCGCAGTTGGCAAGTCTCATATATAGACAAGCCGCCGTGGCCGAAATCGGTCGGGAGGACATTATTATTATTATTATTAAATAATGCAGACAGAGTTAAAAAATTATTATCATCTATTAAATTACAACATTTGAATAACGAAGAGCAGAGTACTATTTCAAACATTTGTGCAAAATATGCAAATATATTTTATTTACCTGGTGACAAACTAACTACTACAGACATATATACACATACTATTTCTGTCAAACCTAACACAAAACCAGTGTTTTCCAAACAGTATAGGTAACCTTTTTCTCAAAAAGATGAAATTAAACGTCAAATAAATAAAATGCTAGACGAAGGCATAATAGAACCTAGTAGAAGCGATTGGTCGAGTCCAATATTATTAGTTCCTAAAAAATCAAATGCTACAGGAGATAAGAAATGGAGACTAGTGATCGACTATCGAAAACTTAATAATGTTATAGAAGACGATAAATTCCCTTTGCCAGATATAACTGAAATTTTAGAATCACTAACTGGTAGCATTTATTTCACACATTTAGATCTTCACCAAGGATATTACAACGTAAAATTAGATAAAAGCAGTAGAAAATACACATTATTTTATTCCGGACAGTACCAAATTACACGTATGCCGATGGGACTGAAAACTAGTCCAAGTTCATTTTCCAGAATGATAACAATGGCAATGGCAGGTTTAAACTATGAAAAATGTCTGATATACCTTGACGATTTAATTGTTTTTGGGCGAAATTTAACAATACAAAATAAAAATTTGCAAGATATATTTGAAAGACTACGTTCAGTCAACTTAAAATTGAATCCTATGAAATGTGACTTTTTAAGGAAGGAAATTTTGTATCTCGGGCATGTTATTTCAAGTGATGGTATAAAACCTGACCCTGAAAAAATAGACACAGTGAAAAACTATCCATGTCCTAAGACCACAGACGAAGTAAAAACTGTGTACTGTTGCTATTTCTTTAGGCACCCCGTACCTAAGAATAAAATTGTTAACAAAAGATTTCGCAACTTCCTCGGCTTTTTTAGAAATTAATGGATAAGCTTCTACATATTTTGTAAGTTCACACTGTAATGTTAACACGTATGAATAACCATCGTTATCACGTTCTACAGGACAAACAAGATCTAAATATCTTTTTTCAAATGCTGAATTTGCTGTACTAGTTATAACTGTTGGTTCTTTCTTTGGTAGTGAATACTTTTGACGTTGACATTTATCGCAACACCTTACAAATTTCTGAACATAGTTATCTATGCCAGGCCAATAATAATATTTCTTTATATTGTTTGACATTCGTCTCATACCTGCATGGCCACTATTGGGTAAGAGATGAAAGTCGTTTAAAATAACTCGTCTATCGTCTTTATTCGTTATTCTTTCAACATCATTTAAAATACATATACGTGGTCCGGACCTATCTGTTATCTAATTCTCTCACAAATGCGTCTCGCGTCATTTGCGATTGAGAATTTAGATATTTCACGTATAGAGTTTTTTCACGGTCAACATAACATATTTGTTTCATTTGTAACATATTACAACTTATATGAAACATATTTCAATTTCCTTAATTTTTCTAATCCATTGTTATCAATAAATCTTAATTCGACTGATGCTTTAGGTTTGATATGAGTATTCACAACTCTTGGTTGCGCAGGCCTCGAGTCAGTGGGTACTATATCCACCCCAGAATCTGATTTATACTGTCTTTTAGCTTGTGCTCTCGTTAATACGTTTATTACACTCTCGTGCATTTCTCTTAAATTATCTATAGTGATTCTTGACAGTGCATCTGCAGCTGCATTGTCTGAACCTTTTACATATTCTACCTCAAAATTATATTCCTCTAACGCTATCCTAAATTTCATAAGTCGGCTTGACGAGTCTTTCATATTAAAAAGATATACTAGCGGTTTATGATCCGTCTGTATTTTAAAAAATCTACCATACAAGTAGGGTCGAAAATGTTTTACGGCCCAAACTATCGCGAGAAATTCTTTCTCTATAACTGGTTAATTCTTTTCACCTTTGTTCAATGTTCGACTTGCATAAGCTACTGGTTGTCCATTTCCATTTGATAAAATTGCTCCTAGGGCATTATTTGATGCATCAGTCTGAACTATAAATCGATTATTTTGAGAGAAATCAGGATATTGCATGATAAGTGGTTCAATTAAGCTTTGTTTCAGTGTTTCGAATGACTTCTGACATTCATCATTCCAGTAGTAGTATTTTGCTAACCAAGAATGTTTTACAACTGCCGTCACTAAATAAAATTTGCCGTACCAATAAACAATCAGAAAAAATACGCTCACCCTGGTTGCTGTTGAAGGCTCAGCCGATGCACCAACATAGCGGCGTTAGCAGCCGCCTTCACTCGCGCTTGTGTGCACACTTCATTTCACAATGTCATCCCAGGAGATGACACGGTAGACAGCCTGGTCGAAGCTCCTCCCTTCAAGGCCCGGCTTAGTACGACCATAAGCGTTGCGCAATGCGGGTCTTGATCGTTCAATCACATGTCTGCAGTTGTCACCCAAGCACGTGCATCCACATCCTGTTGCTCAGTATCGCAGTCCGTTAAACAAAGGCCATGTGACGATGTAGTAGGTACTTTCATTGCTTGAATCAGCATCAGAATATTTCGTTTCTGTAGTTCCAACAGGCCCAGCAATTTTTCATCACTAGCGTCTTCACTTTGAACACGTGGGTCGTTGTGGTCCTATCCCACCTCTGATGACGGCGGGTCCTCATGCCTTTCACCAGAATCGTGGTCGTCTTCCATTTTGTGTGGCCGCAGACGTGGAAATAATAACTCGACACGGTAGTTGATACGCCTCTTTATTGATTTTAAGCAAAAGTCAAACGAATACACCATTAATTTACCCGATGTAGATAGATAGAAAACGCGGTGATCCCCTAAAATGGCGTGACTACCGTTCCCTTCGGCGCTTCGCTCAAAAGTGTCTCACCGGTCCGTCCTCACACTCTACGTCATAACCGCTCGCTTGCTGTCAACCGTCTGTGTTGCCAATTTAAAATAATACTAACGCAATATTACGTGTTAGTCACGCCATCCAGGATTTCACCCAGGTACTAAACCTGACGTTTCCTCACTAACAATTAATCAAATCAACTTCGCATAGGTATTTTATCTGTCCAACTGCCACCTTGCTCCGACATATAAATTAGATTGTTTAATGCGATTGCCAAGTCAATATATTTATTTAAAACATTAAAGATTTTTAATTAACCGACTTGGTATTACATGGATCTCACAACTTTTTACGGTCGCGAGACTATTTTTGACAAGTATTGTTTTTATGGGATCTCATTTCTTTTTGTAGATAGTTTTACTTTTGTTAATTCCGGTACCTGTTACTTCTAGTACAACAACAACGAATTTTCTTAATTAAAGATCTAACTGCAAATGTAATTTTGAAATCGTTTATATTCATAAGGGATTACAAAGTTATTTATGCAGTTGATGTATCTCGAAAATTGGACCGAAATTGAAATATATTTTAGTTTTTCCTTGGTTCATACACTAAACACTAATTGTTTCCTAAATTTGAAGCTTCTTTGTTTGCTAGAAGTGCCTTAGACTTTTGATGATCGGTCAGTGAGTGACAAAATTAAGAATTTTGGCTTGTTATAATTCTTAAACTACTAGTTCAAATTGAATGAAATTTGAAATACACCATCTTTATACAATGCCTGCGTAGTTACTAAGCAATCAGGCTTCTTTTTTTATCCACAACGAAGTTATAGGGGGTCGAAAATGGCCTGAATTGCTTCGAGAAAAGGATGGTACGGCCGTGCCGCTTTTTTGCTCGACTTGGTGGGGGCACTGCCGTGCGCCCAGATCGCAGATCTTCATGACAGCTGGTACCGACGGCCGGCGTACCGTACTATCCGAAGCACAAAGCAAGTGCAAAAATAAATGAAACGCATAACTTAAAAATAAAACTTGTGATTGAATAAGCAATTGTGTCCACTGCGAGTTTGAATAAGAAGACAGTCAGTTGGTCTTCTTATACAGCATTACTAATATTTATGATGATGACATCCGGAATTAAGACCCCTTGGAACTAGCACAGATTGATTCACCTATCAGAACAAGCCATGAAACGTAATCACAATTACATTATCAACATTATTCCGCACTTAGGGAAAGGAAATTATACTCCGTCAGCATCCATCGTCGTATCTTTATTGAGATACAAGTTATCATCTAAATTGGTCATACAGTCTATTTAGCGTATCAAAAAGAGATTTTTAGATTGATCTTTTCGGTCAGAATTGTAATTGAATTGTTGTTGTTCACTCACGTTCTAAAGACATTTGTTGTAGATCCTGATTGGAATATTAAGAAAATCATCTTTATATATATATATATTTATATATTATATTTATATATATATAATATAAGACATCGTCAGCCTAATCGTGAACTATATGCATGTTTATTTAAGGAACTACCGCAACTAACAAAATATCTTTGGCACCTCCACAAATGTTCGCAATTCTTTTCTAAAAGGTTACAGTATTTCATGCTTGTGTTTGTATACTTGGTCGTCGCAAATTTTCTATTTAAAAACGAATACCCACTGCATCACATTTTACTTCGTAATAATATAATTTAAAAAAAATTCCTAAAGTATCTAGAAAATATGAAAAGATTCATCTGTTTGTCGTAATAAAACTTTGGTAACAAATTTAGCTTTGTAATAAAGAATGAAAAATTATACAGCTTATAAACTTCTCCATTAAAATGTCAGTCTCGCGCTCTTGTGCCTTAACCCACTGTATAAAGAAACATTCTAGAAGCGTCAAAGAAAAATCTTAACAATTTATTTGGCGGGGTCGCCTCTGAATAGAGAGAATTTTCGCTGTCCCACCATTACGAGCCTTTTCACTCACAATACAGTATTATGTGGTCTCCAACATTAATTTGTTTCATTTTTAAATTTGAGCCTTAACTCCCAACTAACTTTCAACTTTTAAACTCCTTGGTCAGTAATAAAAGTTAAATAGTATTTTGCTTGGGTTCGGTACAAGATCGTTTATAAAACAAGGACGGCACACTTAGTAAATGGGACAAGTAATTATTCTGGGACAAACATTAGGGTCGGTGTTCAGTAGTCCTGTAGGACTTGGTGTGCTATAATGAGCCTGTACGGAATACATATGTTTTTGATGGTTCAAGAAATCTCACACACAAATAGGTGGACTGTTTAGTCTACGTATGTGTATGAATATGTATGTAGGGGACGCAACACCTGTGTACGTAGATTTGCGTCCCTTAAGGAACGAACACATGCGAATATAATTTGTGTTGCTACAAAAAAATGAGTTTTACATTCGCTGAAAATATTTGTACTATGTTTAGAAGTAGGAATTTCCGTTCGGCAATTTAATCTTATACTATTTATGTCAAGTTTAGTTCTGTTACAAAAGAGCTTGAAAGTTCAAGACTTCTTTTTTCAGAGTTATCACATTAATTGTTATGATCATTTTCTTTTATAACAGCTCGAATTCATTAACAATGGCAGCAGTATAAATCATGCTCATTTTCTTTTTTCATTAGCTTTTGTTGCATAAACGGTAAATGGAAATACTGTAATATGGGCTATGTCAGGATGAAGGCCAACGACATAAATGATTTTAATTTAGCAACAAAACTACACCGTTTGCTCAGTATTGAGGCTGAATTCGTTAATTTTGTACTTTATTTATCGTGTCTAACGCACCAGTTGACATAGAATATAAGCCTTTCAATTCAGTAATGCGATGTTTGACGTTAATCTCAGGCTTTGACAGAGAGTCCCTGACCACTATTCCTAGACTTCAAGCTCAATGGCTTTGACAGCAATCATGGTACCACAAATTTTAAAATTAATATTCTGTTTTTAAAAGAGTGGCATGAGTTTCCACCAGGCTCTTCTCATAGCACTACCATCCCGAACCTGGTTGTAAAAAAGAAAAATTTACGTTCATAAGCGTTGCTTTTGTAACCTATATGAATAAATGATTTTGAATTGAATGTAAACCAATTAACCCGCCCGATAGTCACCTAACCACTGACGTCACGCATTAAGTAAACACCAACGTATTTTCGTCCTACATTAGACTTTCACATTGTAGTCATCGATTTATTTCTATCAGATTTAAAAAGAGGAAGCTGGTTATGATAAATAGTGAGAAAAACAGAACATTCATCATATCCATATTCGTGTGTATGTATGTACATAGGAAGAATATTTGAATAGTTTAATTTTTTTCGTTATATTGCCTGTTTTAGGTTCGTGTTTTTAGGTTTAAACAACCTTGCAATCAATCAGAGTGCCAATTCTCGTAATAATTTTAGTAGAAAATGTGGTTTTGATACTTTTATTTTTATTTTAATAGGCGGCAAACGAGCAGACGGATTGCCTGATGGTAAGCAATTACCGCCGCCCATGGACACAAGCACCACAGGAGTCACAAGTGCGTTGCCGCCCCTTGGGGTTTGGAAGAGTGATAGGATGAGGAGTGGGATGAGGTGGAAGGAATAGGGGATAGGGCCTCTGCCACTCTCACTCACCGAATGAAACGCAACAGTTTAGGTACTGTTACTTTACGTCGATTTTCTGTGAGAGGGTAGTACTTCCCCGGTCGAGCCGGCCCATTCATGCTGAAGTCAGCAAGGCTCTAGTACCGCGCGCCGCTACGCCAAAATTAATTGATGTTTGAGTTACGTTAGGTTGACGTTATTTACATAAGGTAAGTAGAATAACAATTGTGAGTAAATTCAAAATCTAATCACATTTTGTTCAAACACAATGTCGAAGTCACGATAAAATACGAGAATTGCTCTTCTTTATCATTATGTCTACTCGCCGGCATTAACAAAATAAATTAATATTTTTTAATCAAAGATAAAAAGTGAATTTTTGAACAAACTTCTATTCCTGCCTATAGAAATAGTATTGGCAAGATGGAAGTGTAGAAGTGTGTTCTAAAAATATCATTACCTTTAATAGCATAGTTGGTAAAGTGATAATATGGAGGTGAATTGCAAGTTCAACTCCTACTTGCTGTGTCGACTTTTTCCGACTTAACACGTTATTTAAGCTTTGAATGGCGAAAAATAAGTGAAACCGCTGTCAGAAAACTTTTAACTCTTGCGTCTTTGAAACATAATAATAGTAAGTAGTACTTTAGTATTACTAATTTCTCCTTTGATTGCAGTATGTTTTACTCTTCCTGTTTAGAGTCCGGGCTAAAATTGGGTAGTTTGCAGAAGACAGTGGAAGCGATTAATTCATCCAGTCTTAGCCCAGGGCAAAGGTTTAAACACTTATACTGTGACTGCACAGCGATGAGTTCAAAGTAATAGGTAGGTACATGAGAAAATTTACCTTAGATCTCCTGGTGATGTTCTTGAGTGGACCTATAAGATTAGACTCATAATTTTGCCCAAAATAACAAGCAAATCGTTATAAATACCAGTCCAATGATCAGGGTTTTCTTTAACGAAGTCATCGGGCACCAACTACGTGCACGGATTTACACGAGTTTTACAATGTTCAATAGGTTATAAGTTTATCTTTTATCACAGACACAAAACAATTCGCGAAGCAACTAGGACGAGCTTTCCAAAAGGCGATCAATATAATTCCAACACGCAAACTTACAATACTGCGTGGGCGCAAGAAATTTTAATGTGTCGTTCAAGCCAATTTTCAGAACAGGAAGTAATGACAGTTCAGTGTGACCATAGTAAAAATTTACAATAGACTAAACTAAACGTTACTAAACCGATATAATCGATTTGACTTGTCATAAATAATATTTCCATTTCAAACATCCACCCGCCCGGACCGGCCTACCGGTCCGCTTATCAATTGGTAGATATGACAACGTTGCAACCGCTCTCCTCAGAATCGAACCATGAACCAAGACCTCAGCAAATCGGGGAACTCCATCAGCCCCAGTTACCAAACGAAGAATGCGCCCCCTGCGCCATCTGAGTGGCGGAAGGTTAGCCTCCTTGATCAAAACGAGGTCACCAATCTTGGGTGGATCGGTATTGTGTGTCCATTTAACGCGTTGCTGGAATATGTGCAAACATTCTAAATTCCAGCGTTTCCAATAGCTCTGAGTAATCTGGCGTACCAATTCAAAACGCGAGAGACGACCAGTTCTTGTATCAATATAGGGGTACTCAGGCAAGGCGACAAGTGGGCGACCAATCGAAAAATGGCCCGGCGTAAGGGCCTCCAAATCATTGGGATCTGAGGAGATCGGGCACAGTGGCCTAGAGTTCAAAACAGCCTCAATCTTACAAAACACAGTTGCGAGTTCCTCAAATGTAAGGACAGATTCACCAATTGTCCTGCGAAAGTATGTTTTGGCCGATTTTACAGCGGCCTCAAATATACCACCCCAGTGTGGACAATTTGGTAGGGAAAGCAACCATTTTAGCCTATTACCTATATCAGCCTTGTTGGTTTCAAGGAAATTAACAACGTCATTCAAATAATTATAAGTGCACTTGAAGTTAGTGCCGCAATCAGAACGGATCAAAGAGGGCAGCCCTGTGCGGGATACAAATCTGTCAAATGTGGCTTCAAACGCCTCGGTCGTAAGCGAGGAGACCAGTTCTAAGTGTACGGCCTTTGTGGAAAGACAAACAAAAACACACAAGTAGGCCTTAACAGTCTTGCTGTTTTGAAGTGTCGACGTTTTCAGCAAAAAGGGACCAGCGAAGTCCGTGCCAACACCGTCAAACGTCCTGCTCTCAGTTACGCGATCTGCCGCTAAGTCTCCCATCAAGGGCTGCATGGTAGAAGCCTTGAGCTTATAGCAAGAGATGCAGCGAAAGACTACACTCCGAATAATTTTTCGGGCAGACAAAATCCAAACCTCGCGTTGCAAAATGGCCAACAAAGCATTACAACCAGCATGCGAGTTTTTAAGGTGACGGTCTGTTACCAACAAGCGTACCAAATGACCGTCCTTGGGTAACAAAAGGGGGTGACGTGCCCCGTAAGGGAGGTTGGCGTTCTTGAGAAGTCCTCCAACGCGCAAGAGACCTGTAGCGTCCAAAAGGGGGTTCAATTAATATACAGCTCCCGACAATTTCGATCTCCCTGACTTAAGGATAGCAATTTCCTTATCAAAATGCGCATATTGCACAGAATGAATTCAAAAGGTGAGGGACTCTTGTCGTTCCTGTGGTGAAAGAAACGGTGTCAGACGTTTCTGTTGTGGGTGCCTAAAATTAAAAACAAAACGTTTTATCCAAGCAGTAACACCTAACAAATTATCGAGGGAGCTGTAACGATTCAACAAAAAATCGGGGTCGAAGCTCACCTGGCACGTGTCTCCAAACAAGCTTGACTTCAGATTTCTGTATTTGGGAAACGCGATTAGCGACAAATACCTCCAAAGTGTGGACAGAAGCCTTCAACCAACAAAGAACAATTTGGCTGTCTGTCCAGGCATAGGTCCCATTAATACAAATGCTTTTACCCAAAGTGTTAGACACGTGGTTCAATAAACGTATAAGTAGGGCTGCTCCCGAGAGCTCCAATTTCGGGATGGTCAGAGATGTCCGAAGGGGTGCAACCTTGCTCTTCGCCATGACCAGGGAAACTCTCACCTGACCTGAGGCGCTGACTGTGCGCAAGTACACCACAGCCGCGTGACCACGCTCCAAGGCATCACAAAACCCGTGAAGAGTGGCCTTGTACTTCCCGGGAGGAAGGATGGGACGAGGCAAGGAGATCTCGTTGACGGCAGGAAGTGAGGATAAAAAAGAGGTCCATACCTCAACAAGAGTGCCGTGTAGAGGTTCGTCCGAAGTCAATCCTGCTGTCCAAAGCTTCAAAATATGACAGGACAAATCCAACCGTTGGGATCAAAGGTTCTGGCGACAGTAGACAATACAAGACGTTTTGTCCAAGAACAAGGCAATTTCAAGTCTACGTTATACGTAAAGATCTCTTGGACTGGTCTGTTCTGGACGCCGAGGACAGCCATCATGGCGGGGTTGTCAACAATCTCAAATAGATCTTGCTGATGATCCTCCTTGCCTTGTTATTGACGAGCAACTTACCTGGAAACCTCAATCAGAAGAGGTATTTCAAAGACTAAGTTCCTCCGCATATGTGCTCTACAATATATGGAAGAAAGTTAATATAAACACAACACTAGTAGCCTATCACGGACTCGTTGCGTCAGTGTTAAGATATGGGATCATCTTTTGGGGAAATTCTTGCCTTAGGGAACAAATGTTCAGAGCCCAAAAACGAGCAATGTGTGGAATGAAAAATGATGAAATTTGTGTACCTAAATTTAAGTCCTTAAATATACTAACATTTCCGTCAATATATATTCTAGAAATGGCGCTTTTTGTTAAACGTAACAAACATTTGTTTACTACAGTGTCCGATTTACGATAAAGGCCTGTAAGAAACCAGTACATAAATAAATTATAAATTAAAAAATATAACACAGCATTATTAAAAAAGAATGTCTTTGGAATGGCCACAACTATTTATAATAAAATCCCTGATTACTTGAAAAATGAGACGATTGGTACATTTAAAATAAAACTGGTTAAATTACTTGTTGAAAAGTGTTACTATAAAATTGTAGATTTTCTAGAGGACAAATTGTAATTATGAATTATTTTTTCTTTTATTAATTTATATCTTGTATTGAATTAACTCTGACACTTCATTGACATTAATTAATTATTGCAATTTTCCATTATATTGACATTATATAGACCTATCACTCATTCCAATTGACATTACAACTTTTTGACATTTTGATTTGTAATCATGTGATCATTTAATTTTAAATTCAATTTCTATTTCTTTTAGTCTTTTTATTATGTAATTCTCATTGCCATAATTGTGCGTTGATGTTTTTATAATTGTCTGATTTTGCCCTAATTTGTTATATTCTATCGGTATTTTAATGGCTATTTTGTTTTTGCATGCCTATTATGGTAGAATGTAGCTGAACCTTTCGTTTTTTATCTGTAATATCTATTGAATGTACCTACATTCAGAGTAAATAAAGAATTATTATTATTATTATTACCTTGTTTGCTATAAGAAACAAATACAATATTTAAATAATATATCCACTTAGTTAATCAATAAATATGCACAAAAAGTACGAAAAAACCATTAAATAAATATTGTTACTAAGAAAAAAAATACTTACACGAACGGGCGCGCGATGAGCAAAATACCGCGCTTCATGAGGCAACGCACTCAAACCCATCACCACCCAGTCACGGTGGCAATGACTGGCGCGAGTGTTGCGTCAGGGGAAAGGGGATGAAATTTTGGGAAGGTACTGTGAAGCTTGTAGTGCCACAGTATGGCTAAAGTTAAAATTTTCAGGAATAAATTTATGCGTGCGCAAAATGCTCATAGCGCGCCTTCTCACGGGTTAAACGTTAATTACTATGACAACCTATAGGCAACGTCGCCATAGTAAAAAAATATCATCTTGCCAAGATGTGTCGATTGAGCTACATTTCATTTCTGTTGGTGGGTGGGGACGATTCCGCCCATTGTCCTTTTCTGTGGAAATCAATTGAGTTTTTCTTTCGATAAATCTTAATTTTGTACTTAATTACAACAATAGAGATTGAGACTAGATCCATTAAGTCCAAGCAAACCATTGACTGCAAGTTCAGTTTTATCTAATCTAACTAGACCATACTTATGTAAATATATTTTACAGAATGCTTAAGATTATAAACAAAGCTACCTGAATTTTTTTTGAAATGTTATTACGTGTGTCAAAGTAAAATGATCCTCCGAATAGAACTGTAAGCATGTTCACTTATTTTTATATTTTCTGCTGTTATTGGTTTCGTTGGTGACAATCTAGAGTCTAGATAATCAACTGACGGGCAACGGATAGTATACGTGACTGTGTTAACATATCGAAGTTGAAGCGTATGAGTAGGCCCTTTGATCATGAGCATATAAAATACTTCGACATAAATATGTATAAAAAAGGTGTAATTTAATACTCTACGTATTGCGTTATAATATCTCGCAGGCGCTTAACGTCATTTTAGCCGCAGAGCGCTTCGCAATATTACCTTATATGGTCATGATCAGAGTCACAGGCTGTCTGTGAGTCATAGGTCTATGCATATAAGATGGGTGCGCGATCTAAATCGGTCACTTTCCCTAGACATTGGAACGCTGCCGCTACACCTCGTGATTATTCTACCTTCTACTCAATATCTACTGTCCCGCTGGGGGTAAGCATATTCTAGTTTTCTGTGTGCCTATATGTTCTGTCTGTAGTTTCTGTGTCTCCTAAGCATAACAGCCGACCTAGGGATAGCCTGTTCCTGACCGGTTGTTGTGTATTCTCTGTGCTGTTTCCAGTTCTCCCTACGGGTCACGATTCTCCCTACGGGCTACAATTACAAGCTGCTGGCGCCGTGCCGCTACCAGCCGCCGCCACGCTTCAGCTCCTGCCTACGAGCCTCCTACAGCCAGGCCACGGACGCCTGAGCCTCACCGCTCGGCCCACATCGGCTGCACCGCCTGAGCCCCCGCTCAGCCTGAACCTCGACCACCGAGCTGCCTACACAACGCGCACCTTGACCAGCTCATCGGCGACCCTACAAGCAGCTACCCTGCGAGCGTCGGAGAGCAGCGGAGTCTACATTCCAGCCCTCAGGCCAGTGCTTACCTAGTTCGGTCATACTGTATGTAAGCGGTAGTGAGACATAATAAAGAACCTGTTCAGCCTAGCAGTGTTTCTCTTGAACCCCGACATCCTACCTGAGATCCTCCGTGTCAAAGGTTATACAAAAACTGAAATATTTTATGCTTGGTATTGTGAACAACGACAATGCAAGCACCCAACTACACGAAGTAAACAGTTATTATATCGAAATCATAACAGAACGAACACGACACATATTTATCACTAATTATAGCTTTAGTGAAACTGCGCAAAACGAGAACTCCAAACGAAAACGTATCTCTTGCTGGAATGACACAAAAGCCGAGGTATATTTCTGTGTCTCTAGTGTAAAGGGGTTAAACTTGAGTTTAACTTTATTTGGATTTTTTAACCATGTTATGTATTTTGCTCTGCTCTATCAAATGTTTTTATTTTCAACAGTCTAAGTGAGTTTGATGTTGAGATAAGTCTTGTGATAAACGATCAAGCTTTGTAAAATTACACTTTTTTTGTTCAAAATGAAACAATCAGACTTTAACCCTTATTATAAGTACTTCTTATGAATCGCCTGCCTGTAAAAGGGTTATAATACAGTTTGAGCTCGATTCATGTATCACAGTCTCCACGTCAGTTTGTGGTATGAGGTATTATTGTACATAGATCGTTTTACACCCATAAAACAGTTTTGTAACCTATAAATCACTTTTGTACATAATGGTAAAAGTCATGAACTTGGTGAGTATAAAACATAAATAAAATTTCTAGTGCCAGGGCACACTCATCTGGCGTGTGACGTTGATCACGCCTTGATCGAAAAACCCAAAAGAAATAAATCACTGGATATTCATGTTCCACGCGACTGGTATCAGCTTGTTCGGTCAATCTCAAAGAAAACGCTATCCAAGTCATTGGAATGAGTAATGAGAGCTTTTACAACTTTAGTTTGCTCTAAAAATCCGAATTCACCTCCAGAAAAACTAATGAAATTTAAGAAAAGTTCTTACTTGCTGAAGTAAGTGAATTTTACTTTCAAAAAGATTTGTTACCTAGAGTTATGAGTTATGTATAGGAAAAGACAATTGGACGAAGTTGAATATAAAACAATTGATTATACGAAATGGGGACGGAAAACATATATTTCGAAGAAACACGGCTGACATCCTGCTATACGGAACCTTTGCCAATATCAGCAAAAACATTGAAAGATTTGGAGTCGCTTTTCCCTTACCTTGATCAGCAGGCACAATAGTTTTATTCTGCTCTGAAAGAACAATGGCCATTTTTCATACATTGAATGACCTGATAATGAATTATTGCGTATATAGATTAAATTTACGAAAATAAGTAGCCCTATGATCAAGAAATTATATTGTAAAGACAGTTTTTCTTATAAAGGCCTAGGAATTACATAATACACCGAAATTAGTTCGTTTTAATTTGACAGATTCTCCCATGTCCAATGTCACCGGCGGCATCTTTACGTCAAAAACTTTCCGTTGCATTCTTATCCAATGTTTTCAACGGCAGAAATACATTTATATTTATCTTTTTATATCTTTTAACATAAAAATACATTCATTTATGATCAGCTTTTAACAACTTGATTCAATTTATATAAAAAAATAAGTTTTCTCGAGGTTTTGACAAAACCAGTTCATAAAGATGTGGTATAAGTGAAATGGAACGTAGCTAAACAACAAAGTTTTATTTGGCACAGGTAATATAACAATGCAGCAAATAAACAATATTTTGATAAGGATGCGTTCATGATTTCTAGAACATGTTTACAACCCAAAACTTTTCTTTTTACCTAGGCTTCTATAAAATATAATTGTTAGTGAAATCATTACAGTAAAAATAACCTTAATTATAAAATAAGTTTTATCTCTTTACATGCTTAGGTCAAAAATGGCCATTCTCCTGTGATGCCAGCATTCCTATTATTGATCCTGATTTTGTAGATATTTCTCCATATGACTTCGTATTCAAACGTTTTTAATGTTTTATTGTTAATGGTCACAAGACGATCTAACTAATCTGAAGGTTTGATTCTTATCTTAGCTTTTAATTTTTTATTTCAATATCTTACACTAATATATAAAGCTGAAGAGTTTTTTTGTTTGGTTGAACGCGCTAATCTCAGGAACTACTGGTCCGATTTGAAAAATCTTTCAGTGTTTGATAGCCCATTTATCGAGGAAGGCTAAAGGCTTTATAACATCGCGCTATGAGCGACAAGAGTGGAGCAGTAGCCTTAAATAACGCGGGTGTAAACGCGGGCATCCACTAGTAATTACTAAAGTTATAAAAACTTAGTACCTTTTTACTTTTAATAAACACTTTATAAAAATCATTTTGCAATGCACAAATAACTAAAAGTTACATTTTACACTAATTCTTAATTGTGTTTTGTAATTATTTCTGTGAGACAAATTCCAGTTTGAACCTTTTTCACATAGTCAAGTTTTGTGTAACAGGATGAAAGTTGTTTTATTTAAGCTGTTTTTCATTACAGATATCTAGACATAGGTAGACTTTATTTAAATCTTCAATCGTTTCCTTAATTCTTTATAATAACGAACACACATATAAACTTTTTAATTATGAAGGACTAAAACTCAAATTTAAAGTGAATTTCTGCCGCCGTGGAAAGTTGTGTTTTTTGAGTTTAATCCCTTTACACTAGAGACACAGATTTATGAATAGACCAATAAATAACTAAATAGTTACGTAAGCATAATAAACGGGTGAATTCGTCGAGTTCTTGACTTTATAACCGGCTTGTTTTGTTTAGTTCACCACAAACCGGGTAAGGGCCCCGGGCGAGCATACCGACAGATATTTGAGGATAAAACAGGAAAATTCAACCGAAATATTGTTTGCAATTTACTTAGTAAGATTATGTTAAACTTAGATCTACAAGAGTCCCGTGTGCCAGTAAAGACGTTTCAGAGTCAAGATCAAAGTTGCTGTATAGTTTGTTGATTCTCTGCGTCGTGTAACAGTCGTGGCTCTTTAATAGCAACGTTTGTTTGCTGGAAATAACATCCTTTAAGAGGTGGATATACGCCGTTGACATTGCTCGTACTACTGTCATGTGCTACTGGTTAGTTGTCTACGCGCAATTTGCGAGTATCGGTGACGTAAAAAATCCTTAGAAAATAATAAGTACAGTTATTTGCAAAAATAAGCTGAAGGTTCCCTTGGTGTTCTAATATATAAGAGGCTGCTTCAATTTAAACAATCTTATGATTGACTACCTTTCGCCCGCGGCTTCGCCCGCATTAAATTTTAATAAAGAGTACCTAGCCTTTGTACTTCCCCAGATTTCAGACTATCCGTATCAAATTTCATCACAAACGGATCTATACATTAGCCGTGTAGCATACATATATATACATGATATTCTTAAAATTACTTTTGTTTTCATAGTCGTCAAACTTCAGTTAAAGATTAGTATGTACCTACATACTAATCTTTACCTGAAGTTTGACGAGTATATTATTCAAGTTATTGAAGACCTTAATATGTATCTACTGAATAGAATAGCAAAAAAATTAAAACTGACAGCATTACCACAAAGTACATAATCAGACGCCCCTCCTCCCCGCTGCGCTTAAGCGCGACAACTCATAGTAAGCGCTTATAATGACGCTGCGCTTAGGTCAATTATATCGTGATAACTTTTAAAATATTCGTCTAAACTACTTACTGTAAAGACAAAGTTCATTTACATTAAATACTTATGGCAATAAATCTATCAATTTTGAAAACAATTTGATAATGACTCTAGAATGAGCATCGTAAAATACATATTTTATGTTATACTGTTTTATTACAATAAAAATGATGTATTAAGGTTATGTACCAAAAGCTAAAAAGTAATTCGGTAAGTCCTAGCTGCCAGACCTCACCAAACTTCTCATCAAGCTGGGGTATTGATCAGACAAATATAAAATCGTTGGGCAAGTGAAATCTCTATCATAATGGTTATTCTGGATAAGCTACGCCCAAAATGAAAATAAATGTTTTTTTTAGTTTATTTTATTTTCAAGTTCTTAGTTTTGTTGTTAGTCGATACTTCTCATTGTATTTTCATAGTGAGCCCTTTTCTACCAATCAAACCCTGTCATTCGATACCCATATTGAGGTATTTGCGGCAAATAGGTAATCCGCCATTTTGTGACGGCGGCCATCTTGGATTTTTCATAGTGAGGTCTATTCTACCAATCGAGCCCTTTCGTTTGATACCCATATTGAGGTATTTGTAGCAAATATGCAGTCAGCCATTTTGCGGCGACAACCATCTTGGATTTTTCGTAGTGAGCTTTATTCTACGAATCTAGCCCTTTCATTTGATACCCATATTGATGTTTTTCTGAAAATAAGTAATCCGCCATTTTGTGGCGGTAGCCATCTTGGTTTTTTCATAGTGAGGTCTATTCTACCAATCACGCCCTTTCATTTGATACCCATATTGAGGTATTTGTGGAAAATATGTAATCATCAGCCACTTAGTGGCGGCATCCATCTTGGATTTTTCATAGTGAGCCCTATTCTACGAATCAAGCCCTTTCATTTGTTACCCATAATAATAATATAATAATAATAATAAGCTTTATTTATAATATTAACAAATTTGTTCACATATAAATACATCTGCCAAACTGTAAAACAGTTTGTTGGCAGCTGTAGCTCCCGTTTAATAATTTAGGTGATTTAACAAACACGCAGCCTATTATTACATACTAAAACTAAACCTATCTTACCCTCCACCAATATACATAGTAGGTTTACAAAAGATCATACATTGACATTACAATTTAATTTAATTCCCAATATTATTTATAAAATTTTGTAGAAGATACATTTTAATCGTCTTTTAAATAACCCTTTTGTTACTCCTAATTTAGTTTTGCTCATTGATATTTCATTATAAATTTTTGGCACTAAATATTTTCTACTTCTTTCACCGAAATAATTACTAAAGGTAGGCACTTCTAGAAATTTGTCCCTTCTGTTTGTCCTATTGCTATTTACGTATGTTTTAAATTCAGCACTGCCATATTGTTCTAATGCTATTAACATCACTACCTTCTCATGGACTGGAAGCATTTTACACTCCTTAAATAGGTATTCATAGTTGCTATTTTTACAGCGTTGTTTCGTGCTTTTATCTACTAATAGTTTTATGAATCTTATTTGTAGTGTTTTCAACTTATCTAAATACGTTTTGAATGTCCTACCGTAGCTTACCAGACCATAAGCAAGTAGTGAGTCCACCAGTGCATAATACACAGTGTACATAGTTGCCCTATCCAATACAAAACTAAGGTGGTGGAATTTTACAAGTACTGATCGCAGCTTATTACATAATTGAGATATATGTACTTTCCATGAAAACTTGTTATCTATAGTGAGACCCAAGTACTTGTATTCTCCCACCACCTCGATACTTGCGCAGTCGCACGTTATATTTGCGCTGTGCATACACTCGAAACTATGTCCGACTATGCGTGGCGTGTTAAGTATATTTCTAAGATAAGGAGACTTTATATGCATACATTTTGTTTTATTTAGATTAATGATTATACCATTATCGTGTGACCATTTAATTATATTTGTAAAATCTTCTTGTATTTTACTTTCTATTACAGATAAATCTTTATCTGCGTATAATAGACAAGTGTCATCAGCATACATATATAACCGGCAGTTTCGCACAATATTGCTCATGCTGTTAACATGCATAATGTATCCGACGGGACCGAACACGGAGCCAGTCGGCACACCGCAGGTTACGTGTGCCGGCTCGCCACTCACGCCGTTAACGACAGTCTGCAGTGTACGGTCCGTGAGGTAAGCACGGAGCCATGCATTCAATGGTCCCTCAATCCCGCAATCCGCCATAGCTTGAAGCAGCTGGTGGTGTTCCAGGGTATCAAAAGCTTTTTTGAAGTCTATGTAGACCACCACCACCTGCTTCCTGCGATCCAGAGCTTCATTGACATCGTCAGTGAACTGAGCCAACACCGTCCCCGTGCTTCGTCCCCGTCGGAAACCATGTTGCGTGTTTGACAATATATTATTATTTTCTAGAAACGCAGATATTTGACTAACGATATATTTTTCCACTATTTTATTTATTACCGACAAAATAGCAATAGGTCTATAATTCGTGTATTCTGAGTGTGATCCTTGCTTATAAATAGGCCTAATTAATGCTGTCTTTAATTTCTTAGGGTAAATACCCTTTTCAACACACAGATTAATAAATAAAGCTATAACAGGACTAATCTTGTCTTTTAAAAAGTGTATGTCTTTAACCCTTATGCAATCAATGCCCGGGGATTTATTACAACTTAAATTATTAATAATTTTAATGATGTCCTTCGGATAGGCTTTCTGGAACCTTAATGACATATCACTGTATTTTACATATTTATTTCGGTCTAGAAATTTTTTGTCACATACATGTTTAATTTTTAACACTTCCTCGGTAAAAGTTTTTGAAAATTTATAACATATATTAACAGTATTGTCCATCTTTCCTAAATATTTTAATATAGTTTTGTCTACGTTATTCTTTTCCTGGCCAGTCCAAGCGTTAATCTTGGCCCATATCTTTCTAATATTGTTCTTACATTTCAATATCTCATCTTGTCTGTATTTGTTTTTGGCTCTAAAGATATATTTGTTAACCCTATTTCTATAAATATTATATTATATTCGTAAGTTCATGTCACCCGGTTTATTTTTGCAAGTTCTAAAAAGCCTATCACGAGTATTTAACATTTTTATAATATGTTTTGTTATCCACGGCTTACACTGTCTTTTTTACGTGAGGGTAAATACATTTTTGACTCATCATAAATATTCGTAAAAATGTTACATAGCTTATCATACATGACTAATGGGCACTTACAGTTTAGTAGTTCTGTCCAGGATACTGCATCCAATCTTTCAAACACTTTTTTATCACATATTATAGCCACTTTAGAATTTTTCTCAACCGCGCACTTATCTAGATCCCCAACAAGGCTCACACCGATAAGGTAATGATCGGATATCTTACTTGTTAACACGTATGACTTTACCGTTTGCTGGGCTCGAACCCACGCGTGGTCGATACAGGAGCGCGTCACTACACCACCGTACATCTCCTCGCGCGTGAAGTCACTGATAGCGCATTCCATGCCTATTTCGCACATGTTGTTTCTATAGCAAGTCTCGACGCCCGCGCTGTTCGAACCGGGTTCACACGATAGATGTAAGTTCGTATCACCGATCATAACAATTTCGCACCCGATAGGTATTTTAGATAACAGCTGGTGTACTTCCTCCACAAAACACCGTTTGTTTGTTTTAGGTGGTCTATATACAACGATGACGTGTATTGTCCTATTATTTTCATGCAATGTTACCTGCGCATGTATCATTTCCGCGCAGTTTGTCTGTAGTATTTCTGCAGTACATGTGAGCGTGTTTTTAACAAATAATGATATTCCACCCCCTCTGTATGTATCTCTTGTATATGCAAATGAGTCATAATCTGTCAATCCGTATAACGGCAGTTCATCTTTTTTAATATTTGTTTCCGTAAGTGCTATGATATCCAATCGCTCCTTGCACCCATTTATGATAGTCTGAAGCTGATCAAAGTTTTTTCTAAGCGATCGTATATTCAGGTGAATGATATTTAGTCTGGTGCCGGCATGTAGAATTTCTTGTTGCCATTTCTCTATATTTGTGTATTTATTATAAACTATATTAGGTTGTATGTGTCTCGTATCATCTTCGAATTTTGTTTACCTTTAATAATCTGAGTATGCCACTGCCCCAGTCACAAACAAATCATTTCTTGTTTGTGTACATGTTAATATCGTATAGCGTGCGAATCACTTTTATTCTCTTATCATTAGGGTCATCTTTTCTGAGCAACACCTTCCCATTCTGCGCCCAAATATATTTAAATTCAGTTTTCAATTCATTCTTAGCTGTCCAGAGAAGGTTGCGCATATATTTGGTCAGATCTTCGTTGACGTAAATTCTCGCATTATTTCCATTGCCGAAAATGTCATCATTGGTCAGGTGTTTCTGTTTTCTCGTGGCTATCCATTGGTCACGGGCTGCACGCGAGGATAGCGTGATCAGCACCGGCCGCGCCTTTTTTTCTCGCTTTTTGCTTGTGTCGGCACTTTCATTGCCTACCCTCTTTATTTCACAAATCATTTTTGAATCTACGCCTAATTTATTTGCTAATATTTGACTTGTACTATCTAAATTTTCATTTTCGCTTTCTTCTAATCCTATTATTTCCACGTTCTTTTCCTTCTCACGTATTTCCAGGTGCATAATCCTTTCTTCCAGCGCCTTGTTACAGGTTTCCAAATGTACGTTTTTATGTTCCAATGCCTTTATTTTCTTCTCCGTTCTTTCCTTCTCTTCAATTAACTCCTGGTACTTCTCCGCGTAGAAGCTTATATCATCAGACATGGATTCCAATGTTTTCTTCATATTGAAAACAATGGCCAGTTTGTCATTCACTTCTGCTAATAATCTTTCTGGTGTGGTTTTTGAGATATCAAGTGCAATTACTGGGCTTGTGTTCAGCATAATTTGACACTCATCGCACATTCCTGTGTCGTTGAACGCCTTTATTTTCGCCGCACATTTTTTGTGAAATGCACCGTCACATTCACCATTGCATTTTGTTATTCCGTCCGGCTTTACCCGGGCTAGGGACACCTTACACAGTTTACACTGAACCATTGCACAAACTAAAAACACAATTTTAAAATTACTTTTCAATTTAATCTATCGTTACAACCAACTGCACTCAACAACTTGTTACACGTCCGCACGGTGGGAGCGTACCGTAGAGAGTGACTGGGGTATTTATATACTGAGGTATTTCTGGAAAATAAGTTATCCGCCATTTTGTGGCGGCGGCCATCTTGGATTTTTCATAGTGAGGTCTAGTCTACCAATCAAGCCCTTTCATTTGATACCCATATTGAGGTACTTGTGGAAAATATGTTATCCGCCATTTTGTGGTGGCAGCCATCTTGGATTTTTCATAGTGAGCCCTATTCTACCAATCAAGCCCTTTCATTCGATACCCATATTGAGGTATTTGTGGAAAATAAGTAATCCGCCATTTTGTGACGGCTGGCGGCCATCTTGAATTTTTCATGGTGAGCTTTTTCTGATAAACAATTGTACCGTACATTATCTGAAGTTCAAGTAACTTTAACGTTTTAGGCAACGCACGCGATGACAGCTTTCTGAGCTCAGGATTTTTGCCGACTCAGTCGATACTTTTCCTTATGTTATGGCAACATTATACAAAATCTTTATAAATTGTAGCCTATGTGTTATTCTGATGTATAAACTATATTACTGTAAAGTTTCATCCAAATCCGTTCAGTAGTTTTTGCGTGAAAGAGTAACAAACATCCATCCATACATACATCTTCACAAACTTTCACATTTATAATACTAGAGGACCCGTGCTGCTCCACAGCATATTTTAATATTATAAAAAAGCTCTTACATATAGGTATGATGAGTACATTGTAGCCTTATCTAATAAGTAAAAAGATGATAATTCTTACCAAAAATATAATATATCACAAAACTTCTTTTCTCACAACATTGGCTTTGCGTTGCACCTTAGGTATCGTGAAATTTCCACCTTGGCATTACTGAATGGTTTGCCGCGCAATAGAGATATATATAATAATTCAATATGACTGTGCTGCCCTACCATTCTTTCCATTAGGACACTGTAATGTCCTTCGTACAGGTGCCCAGAAAATAGCAAGTTATGAACAATTTCGCCAGTACCATAGTCAGTAGTCGTATTGCTTACGCTAACTTCACTTTTTTCTTTTTCTGTCAATTTGTAGGGTTCCGTACCTAAAAGGTAAAAAACGGAACCCTATTACTAAGCCTCCGCTGTCTGTCTGTCTGTCTGTCTGTCCGTCTGTCCGTCTGTCTGTCACCAGGCTGTATCTCATAAACCGTGATAGCTAGAAAGCTGAATTTTTCACAAATTATGTATTTCGGTTGCCGCTATATCAACAAATACTAAAAATAAAAAAATGTAAATATTAAGGGGGGTCCCATACAAAAAACGTGTTTTTTTTTCGTCTTTATTGCTCTAAATTACTAACTGTAACAGGTAGACGCTTCAAATATTCACAGAATATGTAGTTGTATATTACCTTTCAAAATAAATCATTAAATAAAAAAAAAGTTAATAATAAAGAGGGGCTTCCATACAACAAACGTAATTTTTAAGCAATTTGTTACTCGATCTTAATAAACAGGTAGAAACTTAAAAAGTATTTAAGTATACATACAACGAACGTGATTTTCTTTTATAGATGATGGTACGGAACCCTTCGTGCGCGAGTCCGACTCGCACTTGCCCAATTTTATTTAGTATCAAAATTAAAAATATAGATAAATAACTTTTTTTTATAAGTAAGAAAATAGGTTTTATTTCTGTTATCCAGCTAAATCTTTCTGCGAGAAGCACGATTTATTTTGTTTTGCGTATGGGTGTGATTAATCCATCATAATTTAGAAATGTAATAATGACGTTTATAATTTTGGTCAAAATAGTAGTTTTGGTAGCAATGCTACTTACGATTGCTACCAAAACTACAATATATTCCAAAATACCTACCATTTCTACCAAAACTACTATTCCTACCGAAAATACTATTTCTATCAAAACTACTATTTGTACCAAAACTACTATTCGTACTAACACTTTCATATCTACCATTTTTTTAAACTACCATTTCTACCAAAACCGCCGGTGCTGTCAAAAGTACCTGCCTTTTCTCTCAAAACTACTATTCTTACCAAAAGCTACAATTTCTACCATAACTACCACTTGTAATAATATAATAATTATATGACAATAGTACTATGAACCGCTGTAAAATGTTCCACATAAAAAAAATAAGATACCCGAAGACAGTCCGTAATTTAAAAACACAAAAATTTTCCTAACATAAAACGTAAGGAAAATTCCTCAAAATCAGAGATCAGTTCACCCAACATTAAGGTTTAACTGGTAACATTCTGGGAATATTACCTGCTATCAGCGATAATTCACTATACTTAGTGATAATTTGTGACCAACATCGGGTATAATTTTATTTTACACACCACCACACTCGCACCCGTGTGAAAGTAAGGCAAGGTCTCCTTAAGGAGGCATAACGTTTTATCCTGGCAGTTACCGCAAGGAACTTATTAGATGCCATAAAAATATTTTTGAATTAAGAACCGTCCATGTAGAGATAAAGCAATGGAATCTTAAGAAATTTAAAGGAAAAATATTGAAAAATAAGTTCAATGTCCACACCTATCTTCCTTAAGGGGCGGAACATACCTGACGGAAGATCCGTCGAACGTATCTTCGGTCGCGTATATTCCGTCACATGAGTCGGTACACATCTGACGGAAAATGCGTCGAGCGTATCTGCACACATTTGCTAAAAGCGTGGCTATTATGCACACATATAAGTTTGTTCGTGCAGGGCCGTACTCAGGGCAGCTCAATATTTTATTGTCATATTCTTTTACCTAATCATTTTTCGTGTTCCCTGATGTTATGTAGTCACTGAAGTCCTGTAGTTATTTATATTGTAATTCGAGTTTGACTATTAAAAATATGTCGGACTTAAGAGATTTTTATAGTAGCCAACAAGCGTTATTTGAATATATTTCCTATATAGGTATGGAGGTTCAAAATTAAAAGACGATGATACGATTTGGTTACGGTTTTTAAGAAAATTTATACAAATGATAAAGAAGGGGTTACAGTTGCAGCGCATGACACAAAATTTTTTCTATGTAGGTATTTTAATATGTAAAGTTTGGAAATTAAAAGGCGTAGCCATGAGATTTATTGTCTGTTTTTCCTCATGGTTCTAACTTCTACGCCTCTACGTCGCATTAACTGTAAATGTAGAATCTTTGGTAAAAGTGGATTTTGGTTACAAATCGTGTTCTTCATGTTTTATATTCTATTTTTTTTTGTTTAATAAGACCACTCTCGCACTAGGAATAAATCCTGTGTCGCGGGGGACTTTACAAACATACAACTAACGGACACAATGGACACTCAGACTCGAAGCAACAATTTATGGATCTCACGAAGTGCTGTCTCGTGTGGAGATCGAACCCACAACACTCGGCGCGATGTCAAGAGGCGAGGAAGCCGCTTAAACTACTATGCCAACCGTGCAGTCTATATTCTATAGTTATACCATAAGTTTTTCAGAAGGTACTTCATCTTTTGGCTATCTGAAATGTATATAAAATCATTTACTTACATTATATTGCGATTATTTTTAATTATGCTAATTATATAGAAAGGCAAATAACGGTGCCTAGGCCAAATTATATTTAGTAGAAATAATTAACCAATAATTAATTAAATATTGACCCGAGTCTGTTCAAACGACCAAAAAACGTATAGTGAAAAATGATCATATAAAATCGACTCATGAGAAACATACTAATATCATCAAAACTTTATCAGCTACGAAACTCAAAGAATTTGTTCAAAAACTGTGGGTGAAAAATTCAGAGAAAATTTGGGTGTACATAATTAATCTTAAAGATGCCCGTTTTTAGTCCCATGTGAAACAGAAGTTATTATCAATAATGGCCATTATGGGCAACTACGGAACCCTACATTGCGCGTGGCCCGACACGCACTTGGCCGGTTTTTTGAGCCAGGTGTGGTGACTAATTTGGATTCCGAGCTGGGGTAGGAACGAGAGACGCCTTGTTGGCTCTGCAAGTGTTGGTCCAAAAATGCAAAGATATGCAACAAGACGCTTTTCTTTGTTTCTTAGATTACCTACGAGAAAGCATTTGATCGAGTGTTACATGTAACACTGATCGGCATGACCGTTTTATGACACTCTTGACCGACATAGGATTAGACGGCAAGGATCTGCGCATAATCCATAATCTATACTAGAATCAAACAGGCGACCGTTCGTGTAGATGGAAAACGACGACGAACGACGATCCAGGCTGGCAAGTATGCGTACACTCATAGCACATACTAACACTACATTATTCTACACATTTCGTTTCTGAAAAAATAAGTAAGGTCTGGCGGCCCTGGAATCTTACTCTACTACGCGTCACTCGAAATCACCGATCTGGGAATGACATGGATATGGCATGTCCAATACCTACGAATTTAGCGTGCATACCTACGAAATTAGCGTGCATACCTACGAAATGTTGGGCAATTTAAAATGGCTGCCATTTGGGTTGTACTCCAGAATATAATCGATATCGATATGGAGCCGGTCAGAGGAAAATAATACATTTTTGTAGTAAGTTACTTTAGTTAGTTTAAATTTTTTGCCAGATTAGTTTATTTCATAATGCAAATGTGGGCGAACATGGCAAAGCGAAGGACGACCCTTATATCAAACGTAACAAAATATTCTCTGAAAGCCAATATCGATACTGTGTCGCTGAGGAAGTACCGGACATGAATGGCACCATACCTACGGTAATGACACACAGCCTGAAGCACTGATTCATCTGGTTTTTAGACATATTTATGCACAAAAACAAAATTATTAATATTCTACCACAGAATATTCTACCACATTCACACAACACCATCTAGTCCCAAACTAAGCAGAGCTTGTACTATGGGTACTAGACAATAGATAAACATACATATATACTTTTTTTTTGTAAATACATACATATTATACATAGAAACACCCAGACCAAGACAAACATCCATGTTCACGCACAAAAATGTTTGACTTGAGCGGGAAAAAATCATGGTGAAATGTGGGTGTAATATTACACCTCTGCCTACCCCTCCGGGGATACAAGCGTGAGTCTATAAAAATTAAAAAATATAATAATATATGTGTATAATGTAATTTTTCTATATGTACTATTTGCCCTCTCCATGTATATTCCTTACTCAATGGTCAAAATTCACGTGGTGCGTGGTGCGCGCGATGTCGACGGATAATCCGTCAGTACGCTCGACGTACTAACGGATCTTCGGTCAGGTGTGAAAGGTTGAACATTTTTCTATACATTTGTATGTATTGGCGTTACGCGACGGATAAAACGCGACGGATCTTCCGTCAGATATGTTCCGCCCCTAAAACTTACCCAATTTAAATGAGCATACCATCAAATGAAAGAGCTCTTTTCAGCGCGTGTTTTAGGCCTATAACGAAATGCCTACCTCAATGATAACCAGATATATATAGAAGCAGAAAGCCATTGACTACGGCTACGAAAACGTAAAAAATGTATGGGAGAAAACTGTTTTCGCATATTACTTGATGAATGTGCAAGTTAGGTAACTTCTAATGCTTGATGACAAATCTATGCAGCGAGAGCATTCATTTTAAAAAAAATCATGTGAATCGGTTGAGTAGAACGGGCTGGCCGACTCGTATTATAAAACACAAATTCTTTTAATATATAGATTAGTAGGATAGATAAGGAGAAAAAAGGTAATAACTACAAAAACGGATGTTACTTTGCACATTTTATTCAGTATTTTAAATTTTAAAATACTTTTTTTAGAATTTGGTACCAAAGAGAAAATGCTTTATATGATGTAGATTAAGACATATATTTTTGATTTTTAAAAACGGTTTTAACTTACCCCTAATGACGCCCAATTCACATATATCCTCGCCTTAAATAGCGCCAGTACAAGCTATTGGATATGAAATGATTGCAATAACTAAATACCTTACACAGCCAATGGACAAATTACTAAAGAATTGACCAACGTTGAGTATTCGACATCTGTTGGTAGGTACTACGAATAGTCCCAACGAGATCCTGATTAGAAATCCGCCTAGGCAGAGACGAACCTTATTTGAATTGTATTTCGTACCAACAGATTCTTATCTCATCATACTTGATATAATTCGAATGGGTTTATTCATTTTTAATTCAATGAAAACGTCAGCCTGTTTTGTGATTGCGAATTCCGATTTTCAAGTAGCTCACCATTTCTAAAGAAGATATTTATAGAGGCCATTCCGATTTGATAATTTATCTATGCCAAATCAAATCATTTTGTAATAGCACTGTAAGTGCTGCGGAAAATTTCCCAAGTGGAATTCATGCCTGCTAAGCTTATTTGAGTTTTGCAATGTATATAATGGCAAATATTTAACCTGCTTTAGCTCCCCGAAGACGTCATATCGTATGCATGCGATATTATATATTGTAGTTTTCTGAAAGCATTCATTCATATTTGAAAGCATACTTTTTGGCTGGCAGAATAATAAACAAAGGTAGATTAGAACTGTTACTTATGTCCGATAAAAAAGTAGGGATCGGCGAGGTATCCAAATTGCCGAATATGCTGCCAAGATGGACCCGTTCCAAAATCAAGTCAGAACTTGAACATTAATCTAACTGTAAATTAGCGGAATTATAGTTTAATACAAAATTATATGGGTACACAGGTGTTACATAATAAGTAGTAAAGTCAGTGGAAGGGTTATTATAAAATACTATGTTGAGATTGGATTGGAATGAGATTCGCACACTTGAATGGAATAATCTAACTCGAATAGAAAGGTATTCTTGTGTATGTCGGCCTCGTCAAATGAGGGTAAATTGCTTTCAAGATTAACTTGTGATAAGTAATGAAACATTCGTGTAGTTGTAGTAGTAAGCAGCTGTGATTGGCAGAATTGGGGATATTACATATTATCTTGAACGATAAATAAACTCTTTATGGCCCTCAGGCTTTAGTTTCGTGACACTTACGCCTACAAGTCTCTAAAAGTAATTAGGCATCAAGTTTTCGCCTACTTGTCTTTGTATTTATTGGATGGATTGGAAGAAAGCAGTAAGCATGCAGTAACTTGTTTAACAACTAAACCGATCAGTGCTATTGATGGATCTATTTATATGAAAAGTTCAACACTTTGACCAATTCATATCATAAAGATGTGAAATTCTATGCTATGGTATCTGGATTTTGAGGTGTATGTAAAGGATTGAACAGTAGTGACTACATTTACAACCAAAGCAAAGCCTTGCCACACAGGAAATGTAGATACAAAATGGATAAAAAAAAAGTAACTCACAATGAAAATTATAAATCACCACAAATACCTTGATTACAACATCAAACTTTATGCGCACTGTTGACACAATTGGAGCGGCTAATGCTAAGCGCAACTCCAAAAACATCTTGAAAATCTCAACAGCACTTCACGACATCTTCGCCGACACTTTATAATATGAGAAAATGTTTTTGAACAGGCAGACACACAAAAGAGTATTACAAACTCTCATTGCGTATCTCGCTCGTAATAAAAGACACTTTTCGCCTGACTTGCTCGAGACACCCATTATCTTTCTTTCCTCAATTTTCCGCAGCTCAATAATTTATCTCACCACTCAAATCCGACTGGCATTCGGCAAGAGTTCAGCCAAGATTTGAACGATAACTTAGCAAGATTTGGTATTCACATAAAAAAGCTTTGACTGCGGTAGTAACTGATGCAATTCTTGCGGAAAGAGCAAATATTAAGATAGAAATGTATGAAGTGTAAAAATGGAGGTATATTTCGAGCACTCACCGTGGAGCTTGCTGTGGACAGACATTACTGACTACATGAATGTTAAAAATAATTTGAGAGTTTTGTCAGATGCATTTTTATAGAGAGTAGTAACATCTTTGATTACCAATATCTAGTCGAGAATGTAATAGATAGTACTAGAGTGTAGAGATTGTAATAAGAGATTCCACCAATAAAGTTGCCCTAGTAGTCATCTTTTACTTTATGTTAAGGTGATAAGCATTTTAAAGGAAATCCATGTTGACCCAAGAGGGTCGAGTATAAAAATATACCTGGGTATATACCACCGTAAAAGGCTTAATAGATAATACTAACTTACTGGCCTATATAGACTCAAATATAACTTTGAATATCTATATTTGTCATTTAAATACTGATTTACTTTACCTATTTTCATATCATTGACCTGACCTGACCTCAATATAGGCAAGTGTACGTACAAAATACAAGCGAAATGAATATTTCAGTGATAATTACGAAACTGTCGGTACTAACTCGTAGCCGTTTGAAATATAAAACAATAATAATTACTTGTATACTAGGTGAAATAATGTAATATAAAGCCAACTAACCACCAGGGATGCTGAAGACCCCGAGCTCCAAGGCGTGGGTTTTGAAGCGCAACCGGGACAGTGCTAGGATGATGGTGATGATGTACGTGAAATAATGTAGGATAAGAATTTATGTCTTGAATCCAACGATGTTACAAGTAAATTAGAAGTAGATACGTTATAGGCGTACCAAAAGCAGGACGCTCAACAATAAGCCAGTTGGCAAGTCAGACATATGTGTGTGACGTCGCGAGCCGGCGTCATAGTGAAACTGACACATCTTGTAAACCGAAATTAAAATAAAATATGGAGTTATCAATGTGTGCGTTAGTGTACCGTTGCTACGGATTGATTACTACGTAGGTACCGTATTTATGACTTTTCTAATATAATTGCTTTAATCTAATAAATGTTTGCTAAGAATTCCGCTGTTCGATTTTAATGTTACAAAAATGACCTTTAAGAGTTTCAGTAGTTTGGCTTTTGAAATTTCATGTTTTATATTTATGATAATAAATTGAAATAATTACAATAGAGTAATTATTACTTTAAATTCACAGTGGCCTCCTTGGTCCAGTGGATAACGTATGTGACTGCTGATCGGAGGTCCCGGGTTCGATTCCCTGGTTGGGCAAAAGTGTTTCTGGGTTTTTCCGAATACTCAGTAGCAGCCCGGCGTCCGGTGATATGCCAAGCAACGGCAATAGGCTCGCCTCCTGTTACGTGGGACCTAAAAGTTCATGGTGAAATGTGGGTCTAATATTTACACCTCTGCCTACCACTTCGGGGATACAGCCGTAAGACTATAAAAATATATGTTGATTAATTGATATAATTACAACAGAATAATTATTACTTTAAATTTACAGTTTTGTTATCGCATGCTCCGTGCGTCAGACAGCACGTTAAGCCATTGGTCCCAACTGTCATGAAGATTATTGGCAGTCGTTATGGATGGTCAGAAACTGACACTGGTCTGAGGAATGGAAAATCGCTATCCCTTTAGGTTGCGAAGGTAATATAGCAGACACCCTTTCGAAAACCAAACAAATCTGGTTTAACTAGAAAGCCAGCACCGTTCGCCAAGTTGAAAGTCTTGGATGCAACCAGTATGACGCTAGGATAATGATTTCATTATTCTTAACGAATCGTCGTTACAAAACATGGACTAAATACAGTTTTTATTTTATTTATTTATTTGGGATAAAAAACAACAGTACAATAAATATTGACATAATTTACAATGAATTATTCACAATGTACTGATTAAGTATACTGCCAACAGCATTATCCACTTATTACTATACAAAAATTATAGTTAAATATAATTAATTAGAATTACAATTGCATATGCCTATTTAATTATAGATTATAACATACATTTGAATAAATCAAATTAAAAAATAATAATTACACTTTTACAATTAAAACAGGTTAAAGTAACGTATGTTTATATAAATTTATTACATGGAAGTTGTTACATTACTTAAAATTGCTAGTAAACATGTTCTATATTTATTAGCAGAACACATATTTCTGTGCTATTAAAATATATAATAATTATTATTATGTACAAGCTGTCGCAAAGGTGCTCTTAAGTCAGCGTTTGTTTTAGGAGCAAGATTAGAGGTAATCGCTAAGGACGATGTGGGCGAACCTGTCAGCGCTTGACTGTTCTTGAGACAATGTAACATAAATTATTTGATAATACTAAGCAGTCATACTTGTTATGAATAATGCCATGCAAGAAAATAGTTCCAAGTAACAACCGTCTCGCTTCCAAAGACAACAAATTATATTTTAGGAGCAAATAATCATATGACATGGTAGCGAATTTGAGACAAGATCTTACTAGTGTTATGTAAAGATGTTTGCAAGTGTTAGGGCTTTTAAATTCTTTTGTATTACGCTTAACAAAAACGTACATCTTAAATACCGATTTGACAATGTTATCCACATGAATATAAAAATGCAGCTTAGAGGCTAGAACTTACTTTACTAAGTGGTTGGTAATTTAAAAAATACGTGCAGTTATGACTTTTCTATTTTTTGTGTAAGATATTGTATTAGATTTTGGCAAGCTCAGGAAAAGTTTATTTTCTCTACAATAATTTGCTAACCGATTTAAATAATTTTGAAAAAGTCTTGTGGCATTGAGATTGTTAATGGTCTTATAGGTTTTAAGGTCATCTGCGTATAACAAAAAAATTCAATGTAAGAAATGGATAATTATCAATATCATTAATAAATAATGTAAATATTAAGGGGTCCAAAATTAATCCTTGAGGGACACCAAATGTTATAAAAACTTTATCATCTGAGTGGAAGCCGTTAATGACTACATACTTTTTGCGTGCGGTTGGTTATGTAGGAAATAAGCCATCGCAAAAGATATCCACAAATGCCATTAAAGGCGATTTTGTTTAACAGCAACTCATGGTGCACCTTATCAAGAGCTTTTTGAAAATCTGTGTATACTGCATCAGTTTGACAAAGATTATCCATATTTTCGAACAGGAGGTTTACAAAGTGGGTTAGATTGGTAGCTGTTGATCTATGTTTGACCAATCCATGTTGTTGTTTGATAATGATTGAATATAAGAGTGGATAGACTTCATTATGAGTCAGTCTTTCAAAAAGCTTCGATAAGGCGGACAAAATAGAGATAGGTCAATAATTTTCGACTTCATTCCTGGAGCCCTTCTTAAAGACAGGTGCCAGATTCGCCTCTTTGCAGATGTTTGGTAATTGGCCCTCATTTTGAAACTTACGGTATAACACATGAATCGGTGAATAAATATGATCAGCAACATTTTTTAGAAAATTTAGGTATGTGAATAGTTCCAAAATTAGTCCTGGATTTACCGTGTAAATCTTAGTGGAAAATTCCTGCCTCTTAAATTCTATAGACTAATAGATGAAGCATTAGAACGATAGAACATTTCGATTAGACTAAATCTCGTGGACTTAATCTGGAAAAGATAACATTTAGTCCTTATTTTGTAATGTGGCCTATTTTATGAGCAATATAATAAGATGATTAAGACTGACACGCAATATCATAAATCTTCAAAAATATAAAATCTCTTAAGGGGAGACTTTATTCGCAAGTTAGCGTCACAGAATCTTGAACCAAACGATTTTTGGGCACTAAAGGAATCTCAGCTGTATCGTTTTTACTTTTATCGTGTGATTAAAAACTTATGTAAATATACATTGTAGTAATATTTTATCAGCACTAAAATCCACCGGCATCTACAATGCCTTATGACATAATTCGACTGAAAGTATAAATAAACAAAACGCAAAACACAACAGTAACTCTGAATATACTTTTTTATTTTAAATTCTCAAAGGAGATATTATGTAGTTGTAAGAAATGGAATAATTAAATCTTAGAGGCAATGTATTAAACAACGTTAAGTAATAATATGATGCTTAAAATATTTTCATTTTATTTTTCTTACTTTAATTACTTTCAGGTATGTGTATTAAGTCTGCTGGGCTTTTAATATAGTTTCAAGGGCATTTGTGTTTACTTGTCTAGGCAGAATAATATTATAATTTTGTTATATTAATGAACTTAATATGGCGCCGCAATTTTATGATTACATACTTTCGTTGCCATCAGCCTACGTTAATTTTCATAGAATTGATATTGGAATATGTCATTATATAATAATATGAAGTCTGTGGTAATAAACACAACATAACTTCACGCCTGTTATCCCTTAAGGGGTAGGCAGAGGTGTATAATTACACACCTATTTTTCGCCAGGTAAGTTTCGGTCCCAATGTAATAGGGGGCGAGCCTGTTGCCATCTATCGGGCACATTATAAATAATCCAAAGATATTAAAAAATAAATCAAAGTCATAGAATAATATAAAGTAATCAGATACAAAAATCAGATACAACAATAAATGACACAACTTTACCAAAATGTGATGCACTATGAAAACAGTTCATCAAACACCCTGAACTAAAATAAACTGATACTAACGAAATTTTAATCAAATTTTTAAATGCGCTAAATATCAAAGTCTTCATCCATACGAATTTAAGGAGTCCAAACTTGATGGGATAGTACCGCTCCATCATGAGATCAACTCGTTGACATGATATACTTGTCACGCTCTATAGTTACACCACGCATGCACCATTTCAACTTAGTAGAAAACTGGAAAGTGGGTTAAGTGTATCTTGCAAAGTTTTATCACAAACACCAAGACTGATGAAAGTAATTAAAAGCTCGTGAAATATTTTTATTACGAGAAGAGTTGGCTTATTGTAAATATATTTCGGTTAAACTCATTACTAATACATTTTTTGTGCGCCCTAGAGGTATGTGTACTAGACAGGTCCGGTGATATTTGTGATTAGGCAAATTCAGAATATGGTAGAGAAATGAAAAAATAATTACAAAATTATAAATAATACGTTTTTGAGGTCTAGACAGAACGGATAATTGTCGGTGCCCTGAGCATAATACTTTACAGTGCTATATTGTTTTAAAGGACGTGTTAGGAATAATTATTGACATGGTTTTCGTCTTGGAACAAAAATTATTTCCTATGTAACGCCCCAGACTTTCATTTTGTCTATACAGTAACATAACACACAAGACTAAGAGTGTAAGAATCTACATGTAGACATACTAAAGCTTTAAAATGAATGAAACCTCTATACAGATCACGAAACAGCCGTCTTTCATAACACCAAACTCTTTATTTCACAATTTCACACCAAAGTCACGGAAATGACTTGTCAACGTTACTTTAAAAATATGTCCTTTTATCATTATTTATTTTTAAGTTAATTTATTTACTCTAACAAATTCAATTTGGTTGCTAAGTAAACAGATGTTGATTACTCTCTAGTTGTATTTTGGGTACTATAAACAAATTCGTTATTAATACTGTGTAATCTTTAAAGCTATTGCCTTGTTTTGATGATTTTGGTTGGAGTTTGACCTGGTTTTTATTTTAAACCCTTGAGTGTCCTACGGCCACGGTGTGCCCGTAAGAGAAATAGGCCGGTAGTGTCCTACGGGCACGGTATGCCCATAAGGATTTGTGTGAACTTCACACCAGTATTGTGTGATTGGTTACAATAATAAAAACGTACATCGACTAGTTACAGATTAACCAACATAATACCATCAATTTTTACTATATTTCCAAGCTTGCAACCAAGAAAAATAATAATATTGCTGATTTTGGTGCTCAGTTCTCTCCGTGCCGCCATATTGCGCTGTGGCGATCAACTTAGTTGAATTTGTGATTTTTTTTAAATGTATTCTCAACGCAAACGCTAAGTGATTGTATTAGTATCCAGTTATAAAAACATTTACAAAAAAAGTGTTGTGTAACTTTTGTGATGCAATTTTCGGGCGTTGGCCGCTAGCCGTCCTCCATATTTTAAATGATTTTATTAATTACTTTAATTAGCCTAGAACTTAATCCCAGTAAATGCGAAATTTTCATTAACAATAACTTAGACCAATCACATATACTTTCTAAATTTCAATATCTGGCTCCCAATATTATTCACGTTAAAAAAAGTTCTCTTCGCCTCCTTGGGTCCCCAATATTAGACGAAGGTTTCGATTCATTTATACAAGAAAAAATTCAAAACTTTAGTGATATTTCAGACCGGTTACTCAAAATTAATATGCATTCGGCTTTTACTATTATCAAGTATTGTCTTTTTGTGCCTAAATTTACACACGCTCTTCGATCTTCCCCTTTTTGGAAATACCCATCTCTACTCGCCCAAATTGACAATCTTATGCAAATTACCTTAAGCAAAATTCTAAATCTGGACCTGAACGACTGAGTGTGGCTACAGGCGTCTTTGCCTGTACGCCTGGGCGGCCTTGGCGTTCACAAAATTTCCGACGTAAGTTTACCAGCATTCCTGTCCTCGGTCCACGGCACTGCAGAATTGACCAGGAAAATTTTAGCACCCACACTGGTCGATCCTGAGGTGCCGTGTAAGATCGATGCCATGAATGCTTGGAGAATGGCTTGTCCAAGCACCGAGTTACCCCGAAATCCATCTTCACAGAGGCAGTGGGACGGGCCGCTTTGCAGCGTGGTACGAGAAAACCTCTTAAGTACGTCGTCCAATGCTGCGGAGCGTGCTCGTTTGCTGGCTGTGGGAAAATGGGAGTCGGGTCTTTGGCTTCAGGCACTGCCATCGTCCAACATAGGTACCATGTTGGACGATACGACTTTCCGTATTGCTTCTTGCCTTCATTTAGGTGCGCAATGTGTCTCTCCGCATCGCTGTCACTGTGGAGAGGCTGTCGACAGCCTTGGTCATCATGGTCTGTCATGCTGCAGGAGCGCAGGTCGTATTTCACGACACGCCAACCTTAATGACATACTTCGCCGGGCTCTTGTCACCGCTGGCGTTCCAGCCCAACTTGAACCTCAGGGCTTGGCACGCGACGATGGCAAAAGACCAGACGGTATGTCTTTACTGCCGTGGAAGCTGGGTAGGCCTTTGGTGTGGGACGCAACTTGTGTCGACACCCTTGCGCCATCTCATCTTCTTAGCACAGCGGGTTGTGCGGGCGCTGCTGCAGCTACAGCGGAGACTCTCAAACGGCGCAAATACATAAATCTAATAGGAGATTATGTATTTGAGCCGTTTGGAGTCGAAACGTTGGGACCATGGGGTCCAAGTGCGCGATCTCTTTTTAGAGATCTCTCAAAGAGACTGGTCGACGCCTCGAGTGACCAAATACAGGCTGGCCTGTATTTGGCGCAAAAGATCAGCATTGCCATACAACGTGGCAATGCTGCCAGCATTCTGGGCACGCTCCCAATTGACGGCGATGTGGAGGATTTCCATGACGCCCTCTAAATTTAATTTTCCTGTCTTTTTTTTTTCTTTTAATGTATTTTAAGTTATTTAAGTATAGAAATTATTGTTTTATTTTATGTGTAAATAGTCATTTAGCTATGTTAGTTTTAATTTGATTGCATTAAAGAGTTATTTCTTTACTAAATATAGATAAGTTTCTCAAATAGTTGTCTTAGAATCCATTGTTAATAAGATATTTCGTATTGTTTTTGCTATAAATTGGTACAAATATGTTTTGTGGTCGGATGTGTCCGATCATCAAAATGGCGCAAATTTTTCGCTGCTATGAATAAATGGTTATTGTGAAGTAATATTGGTGACCTTTGCTAAATTAATGTACATATATAACCGTCGCGTCATCTACCCGTGTCAATATTAGTGCAGTGAGAAAGGGAATTTCGTGAATAATTTATGTGTATTTTGTAAAAATGTTTCACATTGTGTAAGAAAAAACAAAGTGACTTGCATTTATCAATTTTTTCCGACATGAAAAGGTTAAAGGTTTATTTTAATATAATTCTCATATAGAGTAACTTCTAAACTGTATACGGTTTAAAATTTACGTCATATAATTATATCAGACGCGAGAAAATTAAAGTTTTATAACCTAGGATCTTATAAACGTTACATTCTCAAAATGGCTGGACACTACCGGAGAAAATACATTTAAGAGCGGGGCATGCGAGGGGTTAAAATAACAATCCAAATTATTTTATTTATTATAAAATAATTTATTTATTTGTATAAATTGATTGCAGTTACCAGCTTAAGAATACAGAGTAGATTTACAATAAAATTACGAAATTACAATCCAGTGGATGAAGTTCTGTTATCCTTGATAGGTTAGTAGTTAACCTGTGGTAAGGAATAACAGTCCTCTTCCCTACAGATGTAATGCTATCTAACAATTTCTGAAATAGTAACTGAATGAAACATATTTTTACAATTTTATAAAAGTTATATAAAAAAGAACCAAATGAAAATAAAAATTAAAAATTCAATGTATACACAATTATCATGCATTTACTGTGTATCATACGTAAGTAATTTTGTGTGTGTGTATTATGGGTGTGTACTTATATGTGATTAGGTGTATGTGTGTGTGTGTGTGTTTATGGTGACGAATAAATATTAATAAGTATCGGAAGGAATGATACAATAATATAAATAATAGTATCGTAGATAATAAATAAATATTGGAGGGTAGTTACATTATAAGTTTGTGCAGTAACAACACTACTTGTAGTTCATTAATCTTTTATAATACATTTTATGTTAGAAACTCTTCAGTTTCATTATAGGATTTGTTTTGCAAGAAAGATCGAATTAAGTTTTTACTTTTAAAGTAAGACGAGCCATTTATTGGACATGCTAGGTTAATTTTATTGTATAGGTGCGGGCCCAAATAAAGCCCAGTAAAGGACATACGTGGTTTAGGAATAAGGCAAATTTTATCTTTTCGTCGTTTTGTTATTTTTTTGTACGGAGTAATTTTGTGTTGTAAAAGAATTGTGTGTAATATAAAAAGTTTGAGTATATTAAGAACATTGCAGTTTTGGTACAATAAATTCGTATGGTACATGAGAGGCCGAAATGTAGCTACTTTTAATATAGCTCTGTGTGTTACTTCTAGTGGCATTAAAACTGATTTCGGTGCACCACCCCAACAAGAGATACAGTAGGTTATGATGGATAAACATAAGGCGTGATACACGTTACGTATGGTCTGCAACGTGTCGTAAGGTTTTAAAAACATAAATCAATTTGCGAACTCTTCCTACAAGGGTGTTTATATGCATTTTGTAATTTAGGCACTTGTCTAAGATTACGCCAAGATATTTAATAATATCAACTGAAGACAAGGATGGGCAATTGCATGATGGGAGTATTAAAGTATTACATGAGTGAGCTTGTAAGGTTAGTTGTGATCGTGGTTGTGACATTGAGCTACTAGAAAATGTAATAAATTTAGTTTTCTATTGGATATCTGAGACAACTATCAAAGATCTTCATGACAGCTGAGACCGACAGCTTAATTAACTGACCAAGGTACAGACTGAGGTAAGTGACAATATACAATTATGCGGGTCTTGACTTGACTGGCCTTGAGAGGAGCATTGAACTATATTGTAGGCGATAAACAGCGTTCAAATAATTTGTTCTCATAGATCAACACTTTAATCCGATCCATTATTAATGTATGATGACACTTCGACCAACCTAAACATAAACATGAAAACAAAAGCGTGTTTATTTGGTTCAGCGTACATACCAAGTTACACGAGGAGATGCTGTTATCTGTACTGTTTGGATCTCCATTTACACTTGTACTAATCTAACAGTTTTATCCTTCACGACAGTCCACACAAGGTACTAAGTGTACGATATATGTAGTTCGTCGCTCGGCGCATCGCTCCGAACAAAGGTGGATACCTGGTCGAGTACTGCGTGGTTGTTCTACACAAATATTGTCTTTCAATTATAATATTACTGCTTTATTCTATAAGTTATCTACCTACTTCTAGGTTAGTGTTTCAGCTGCTCATAATTTTACAAAAGAAATGATTAGAGGTGAAGTATAAAAGCGATTACCGCCATCCATAGACGCGCCACAACACCAGAGTAGTCACAAGTGCGTTGTGGGCCTTTGTAAAAGAAAAAAGAGGAGCGGGATGATAGACACGGAAATAGTAATAGAGACACCAGCGCTCTCACCCACTAAACAAAACGCAACTATACAGATCCTGTTACTATTCGTCAATATTGTGTGTACTGCTTCATAATAAACCTACGAAATAATATATGACATTTTTTAAATAAATAAATTAAAGGCTGTTTATTTATCAATCCACTGAAAGTTTTACGAGTACATGCCTGCCAGCCAGCATTTAGTAAAAGTTGAGCGAGGTCGGCTTTAATGATAGTAATATACAGTAAAGTGGCTGTTCAAAACAAATTTGTTTCACTCGCAACGCAAATCAAAGGTACTAAAATTATAATGTTTCATACTGGCATTTAACTTGCCTCGGTTTTGGATGAAAGGTTGGTTTACGCTTACTTTTAAATTTAATGCTGGTTCATATTTGTGAAAAGCCAGTAACTTGATAATTTTAATAAAATACTAACCATTATCTACGTAGGTGAAAATAGCTGAACTCTCACTTCGCAACAAAAAACATGGCAGGCGCATTTGACAGTTTAGTTAAAACTTTGTTTATAACATAATAGCTAGTAGTACGTGGTAACCTAGATAGACTAATAAGAATTAGGGCTTATGTTTTTTTTTTATTGCTAGCAATAGGCGGAGGCCCACTTGATGGTAAGTGGTAACTCCGGCTTATACATATCATGACTGTGTGCAAAAATACAACAAAGTCGCTGCCTACTAGAATAAAGAGTTAAGAGAAGGAGTTGGATAAGGAAGACTAAAAAAACTCAATCACCGAACGATAATAGGTACGCAACAGTACAGTGATGGGATACTTTAAGATGATGTTCTGTGAGAGGATAGTGCTTCCCCTGTGGAGCCAAACAATTTATGACGAAACGAATATGGAATAGAAGTAAAAAGGTAAGCGTACTATTCATAAAACCAATTTTACATCAGCCATAAATTCAATATTATAATGTTATTCAACTGAATAATTCAATAACAATTTTCGTAAAATTTTCAACAACTGACTTCAATTACCGCCACCCGATCTCATTTCCACCCTGTATTTAATCTTCTTTTAAAATGAAGACTCTATCAACAAAAGTGCAGCCAAAGGGTTGCCTTTGATATTTGGAAATCGAATTTAATTTACAATATGCCAGGGTTGGATGTCAAACGTATTTTCATCGGCATTTGAAAGTTAATTGAGATTCAGTGTATCAATGATAATTTATAACGATTGAAGCGATTATTGACAAATCTATATTATCTGGGTAACCTTGGCTGAGGTATTGACGGTTGGAAACGGGCAAACGTTTTTATAAATCGTATTTGCTTACAACATGAGTTTGTAGTGTTTTACACTCTTTGTATTTATTTTTGTTAAAATCGATTGTAAAACATTGATGATTATGAATAGTTTACCTTAGCCCCAAAGGAACTAGAAAAAAAAAACTCTACCACATTAATTTTAAAACGCCTGGAAAATGCCTGAATGGAACTAACTTCTACGATAAGATACCTATTGGTATAAGTAGTTATTAGATGCGTCTATAATCGAACACTAAGTGGGCTCTCAATAGTGCTTCTTATATTTGAAGTATAATTATAGATACTATTTTGGTATTGCTACTTTACCTAAATTTGCCGAATATAATAAATCATATTATAATATCTTAATGACCCGTGATTTCAATGGAAGTTATGCATCTAAATAATTTAGAAGATAATGAAAATAAATTTTTACAATAGCCCAAATTAAACAAAATCTGTCTTATTTCTATTTCCGCAATTTAATTTGCGGAAATATAAAAAGTTATTTCAATTTTAAATAAGCATCAGAAAGAAAATTGGGTTGACTCGGCTCCCGCAAAAAAATTAATGAGGTAAACATGAGTTATGAGGTTTTTTGTATATTTTAATTTAAAATGTAAACTTCAAGGTATATTTTTCTTAAATACTTCCACCTTTTTAGCTTCAAATCCTATGCCACGAGGGAAAAACAGGGACTACATAAAAATTAACACAAATATACCTACACTCGAAAGACGAATGTTTTGAGTTTGGTAGATACCATTAATTAAATATTGTCCCGCGTGGGAATCGAACTCACAAAACTCCGCACAATGTTAAGCGGCGTAGCAGCCGCTTAAATGTTGCATCTCTTGGCGATAAAATTTATTTTATATGAAGAGTTAAAACATATAAGACCTGACCTTTTTTTAAATACACATTTTCATTATCCACGTAAATGTTATCCAGTGGTCGGTGTTTTATTAAAATTATTTAATATGATCACATTCTGTAAAAGGTTGGGCCATCAAGTACATGGCTTTATTCCTCACTTTTCAAATGAGCCTCATGAAACTACTTACCTTTTACAGGCTTACAGGTAAATACATACATACATACATAGACTCACGCCTGTTTCACGGAGGGGTAGGCAGAGACTACGGAGCGCTATTTGCAACGATCCTGACATATCGCTCTTGCTTCATTCACTCCCATCAGATTTCTCATGCATGATCTTCTGTTCAGGGTGCTTCTAACCTGTCCTGTTTTTAGGATGTCTCCAATCTGATCAGAGAACTTCCGCCTAGGTCTTCCCCTTCGTCCTGTCCCTTCCACACTTGCCTTATATATCTGCTTGGTCAGTCTTTCGTCATCCATCCTCTCCACGTGCCGAAACCATCTTAGCATGCCTTTCTCGATGCTTGTCACTACATCTTATTTTACCCCACAACACTCTCTTATCACACAATTCTTTACTCTGTCAGTCAAAGAAACACCACACATACTTCGCAGTGCTCTCATTTCTACAGCATTTATTCTACTTTCATGACTCTTCTGCCATACCCAACTATCACTACCATACATAAGAGTAGGTACTAACACCCCTCTATGGACAGCCAAACGTGCCTTTTTGGACACGTTTTGGCTATTCATAAACGCCTTCAGAGCTCCATTCACTCTATTACCTGCATTAACTCTTCTTTCAATATCTTCTACATTCTTACCATCTCTTGTAAACAGCGTACCTAAATATACAAACTCATTCACTTGCTCCACTCGCTGTCCATCGATCATAATATTACAAGCCGTAACGCATTCCTCCTTTTCAAAAACAATAACTTTCGTTTTACTTACATTCACTTTCATTCCTTTCCTCTCTAACGCACCATGCATGATTGTCACCATCTCCTGCAACTCCTCCGCCGAAGATGCAAGTATAACCTGATCATCAGCATAAAGGAGGCAGTTGACAAGTAACTCATTCATCCTTAATCCACAGTCACTATTTTTCAAATCTTGCAAACAACTTTCCATGAAGAGGTTGAACAGCCATGGTGACGCTACACATCCCTGTCTAACACCTGTCTCTATGGTAAACCTATCCTTGTACGACCCATTTATCCTCGCACAAGCTCTAGAATCTGCATAAAGGGATTTCAGAGCTCGTATGAGGCTGCTGTTCACCCCATACATCGACAGTACCGACCACATTTCATTCCTTACCACTTTATCGTAAGCCTTTTCCAAATCCACGAATGCGCAGTAGACCTTTTGACCTTTGGCCAAGAATTTTTCGGCTACGCACCGCAAGGAAAAGACTTGATCCGTGCACCCCATACCCTTTCGGAATCCTGCTTATACATCCCATATTTTCTTGTCGGTTACTTCCATAACTCTTTCAATCAGTACCTTCGCATACAATTTGCCAACAATGCTGAGAAGGCTAATGCCTCTATAGTTCTTGCAGTCTTGTTGCGAGCCTTTTCCCTTATAAAGAGGCACAACCACCGCTGTGGCCCAGTCATCAGGTACTCGGCCAGTGCTCCAGCATAAGTTAAATAAGCGCTGCAGCTGACCAACTATGATGCCCTGTCCAGCCTTCAGCATTTCAGCTGTAATCCTATCATATCCTGCAGCCTTAACTAATTTCATACTTCCCAATGCCTTCACAATCTCATCCACACCAATATCGCTTTCATCATTGCTATTATTACCATTAATTTCGTCGATCGATGTCTCTATCGCCGTTCTTTCATATAGACCTTCAAAATACTCCTTCTATCTCTTCAGCACGCATGATTCACCATTCAATATCTTTCCATTCTTGTCTCTGATTGATGTGTATTCTGAGGATTGAGTTCTTCCTCGAACTGCACGAACAGATTGCCAGAAAAACTTTATGTTTCTCCGGAAATCTTCGGATAGTCTGCTATCAAACTCATCTTTCTTTTCCACTTTTTTCCTTTTAACAATTTCTTTCACAATTCTTTTTGACTTAACAAACTCCTTTCTTGCTTCATCTATGTCATCACTCGTTGCCTTTCCCATTCTTTCATTTGCTCTGGCAGCCAACCAATCTAACCAAGCTTTCTTCTTATCTGACACTGCTGATTGTACATCCTTGTCCCACCATATATTCTTAACCTTTCGTATTTTTCTTCTCTTGATCACACCACATACTTCAGACGCTACACATACTATCTCTTCTTTAAGAAATTGCCATAATTCTTCCATATCATTTATGCCATCGAACCTCTCAAATCTTGCTATCAATCTTCGCTTATACTCATCTTTCACATCTTTTTCTTGCAGATTTTCTACTTTTATTCTTTCTAAGACCCTATTTTCATGATGTTCTCGGTGTCGCCATCCTATAAAGAGTCCACTTATCCGGCTCATCAGCAAGAAGTGGTCTGTGTGGATGCCGATCCCTCGATACACCCTTGTATCTAACACATTCTTTCTCAAACGTTCATCTACAATTACAAAATCAATCATACTTCTTCTAACATTCTTAGCCTCACGCGTATACATGTGTATCCTTTTGTGATCAAACATGGCGTTTGTCACACAAAGGCTCCACTCTAAACAAACCTCAAGCAAAATTTTTCCATTTTCATTCACACTCTCGTCACCAAATCCACCTAAAACCCTTTCAAATCCGTCTCTTTTAACTCCCACCCATCCATTGAAATCACCTAACCGCTTGACCGCGCACAAGTGACTATTCTCCCTTTTTCGAAATGCCGTAGACCGCGCACAAGTGACTATTTTCCCTTTTTGGTTATAGCGCTATACTCGGTCTGAATTTACTGTTTCTTTCTATTACGTAATGTTTTAAATTATTTTTCTCTGTTCTATTCAAATCATTGAACATTTCTTCATGCTAAAATTACGAAGCGAGTCTTAAAATCGTTAACCCGGAACGAAAAAATAATGTCAAATGCCACTCTTTGTTTCGCGCAATCCATGATTACGTGCTTATCGTATGCGTGTAATTAAATATTTTTATACTATGATACATGTTTTTTTTATTTAATTCGGTGTAGATAAAATCCCTCTACAGTGAAAACTCATAAAATATGTATGTCATCGATTTACTTTTTAAAATAATCCTGTTTAAAATACACAAAGTGTTTTTTTCAACGATAGTCAATGTTCGCTGCTAAGTATTATAAGTTAAAGTAAATATCAACAAAGAATTCATACGACTTGAAAGAGTCATTTATAAGGTTGAAGAAAAACATCACTTTAACTTACTCATGTTACCGACTTATCAACAATAAATGTTTATGTTAGCGCGCCCATCTGGCGAGCGGCGGCGCGACATTTTGTTTAGAATGTGAGCGGTCAAGTGAATTCGGCGAATTGGCGCTAGCGGTCAAGTGGCTAACAAGATCAATCTTTCGTTATCCTTACATTTCCTCAAAATCACTCTTAAGTTCTCCCAAAACCCCTGCCTTTCGTCTTATTCTTGCTGTGACATACCCGCTACTATATTGACCGGGGCGTAAACCCCTACAATAAAGAGACGAGTAAGTCCTACTTCCATTCTCATCCACAATAGTCTAGCATTTACAAATTCAAATGCCTAAACGCACTCATTCATTCGCGCAGACAGTATTAAACCAACTCCCTTGCAGGCTCTGGTGGTACTGTCTACCCCAGACCAATAAGCCGTGTAGCTGTCATGCTTGGTGGGGCCACAACCTTTCCTTTTTGTCTCATTCACACATAGAACATCAATCTTTCTATCATCCATCATCTGGCATACTTCATTCAATTTACCATCCATTCCTCCTCCAACATTTAATGTTGCAAACCGGTTTTCCGTAGGCCGCTTTTCGCCCTCGCGGGAAACGAGACGTGATGGGTTGCGAACCGCGTCGCCGCCGTCTGGAGAAATATAATTTTCAGTTCTCATAGCGTTCCCACGAGCATTAGGGATTTAAAATGTCCATCCCCGCAGAGCCCTTTACGGAGATAAGGTGGAATCCCAGCTGTGCCCTGTGACCACCAACACATGCACCCTCCGTTTGCGACCAGCTTGCCCTCTGGCCACGAATCCCTCGGCACGGGTCGGTTGACACCTTGGATTGGGGTTTGTTTTCGGGTATGCTCCCTGAATGTTGGTTTTATTTCGAAGTTTTCCTTCTCCTAGACGGGTTGCCATCCAAAGCTGACGAGGCCCATCCCCAAAAAGAGAGTGGTTTAATTTCGGAGTTTTCCTTCTCCTAGACGGGTTGCCATCCAAGGCTATCGAAGCCCATCCCCCGGAATTAAATAACAGGTTGATGAACAAAAGGAAACTGAAACAAAAAGCTACTTAACCCCGTCGACGACAGTCATACGAAATGAATGTAGAAAGTGTTCTATATTAAAAATGGACAATAGAAATGGCTGCCGTTACATTATTACGGGTTGTAATTACTTACAAAGTATCTGCTTACAGTTATGAAGAATGCCCTTCTGTTAGTGGCTCCACCTAGGTACAAGCAAATAAGTCGGCGCTGTACCACTTTGAACAAAATTCTCTTGGCTCGCTCATAGAGTCGAGGCACATTAGTAACTGGTTTTGTATACGAGTGTCAATTTGTGTGTAAACTAGCACTGGAAGCGACGATGTCTTGCTGAGCGATTCTCGCCCTTATGGTGGTCTAGCGGGAAGTTGTTCGACTGTACATACATATAACGCGTTTTGTCGCAAGATTGTATCTTATTATAATGCTTATACTATACTTAGTAATTCTAATACGCTACTTGGTTGTCGAACCACATCAATCGGCCTATCTACCGACGTTTCCCTAAGGCATACCGAATACATAATCACGTGGTGGATTGTTTTCAAAGACCTTGGGCATAGGACTCTTCGCAAACACGACCTTCAGAGATGAAGAAACGAATAGAAAGAAAAATGCTATATTACTAAATTGTTTCATAGAAATCCGTTCAGTATTTTCTGTGTGAGAGAGTAATAAATATCCATCCGTCTTCACAAACTTTTGAATTTATTTAATTTATAATATGTGTAGGATGTTATAATATAATCAACAGTACAGCAAAGTTTCATCAAAAGCCATTCGATAGTTTTTGAGTAAAAGAATATAAACATCTTTTCTAACTAGAGACCGTGCGTATGTGTGTTGAATATTATTATTATTATGTTATTCATTCTGACAAATTTTCACAATTATTATACTTTGTAACAGTAACAGCTAGTAGGATTTTCGCTTGTAGTGAAACAGAAAGCTTTTTTTTTTCACCTGCCACCCACAAGCTGGTTCTTGCAGTGCAGTAATAGGTGTTGTAAAAGAAATACAACGTCATCTGCCGGCGAGGGTTATTATTTGTTTTGTACTTTAATATTGTGTTCTACTTTTTACATATTTTCTCGTGGTTAAATTAACTTTCTGTTGTCTAGATATATCCTTTGTATACACGTTGGCTGGTTTTTATTTGAAAGTAAATATGGTTTATTTTGCTTTATTTAGTCGGGAAAACTGAGGCAGTTGTTCATTTTATAATACGTTGGCAAGCAACCTTCTAGAAATGTATAGTTCGGTTCGCACATATGTACAACATTATTTTTAATGATATCTTAGCACCTGGATGACCAAGCTTAGCTCCTTTAATTTGGTATCTCGTTTGTTTTCTAAAATTTATTTAGGTTCATTTTTAATTAATCCAAACTAGATCGATGTATCAATCCTGAAACTCCCTGCATACTAAACTTCATGAAAAATCGTTGGAGCCGTTTCCCAAATTCAGGTTATATATATAGGTAAGAATTGCTCGTTTAATTTCCTGTAATCGCTTCCCACAACAGACAACGTTTGGTGTGATCTGCAAGTTGTTTTTCGAGTCTGAGTGTATTTTTTGTCAGTCTTCTTCTTTTTATCGTCCGTGAGTTTTGAGTGTCTGGCCAGCTCTAGTGTCAGAGTTTTGGGACCGCCCAAAGGCCTATGGCCTAACTATCCTTGCCTGAGAAATTCGAAATTCTTTTCCCTTGTGACACAGAATTTATGCATAGTGCGGCACTTGAGTTTTAAATGAATAAAAGGAACGTACTACCAATAATTCATTCTTTCACGCCCACATGAGCGAGTGAGTGATCTTTTGGCTTGTTTGGCTTTACGGTATGAAGAAACTAGCTGTTGCCCGCGGATAAAACTTCCATTATATCTTTATTTTCGTACAAACTTGTAAGTGCCTTCAGACTCGATTAATCTATCCCTTTCAAAAATCTATGTTTAGAGGATGCTTAAACAATTTTCCTGCCAAATTCCATCTTTACATGTCCAGTGCTTTTCTAGATTCCGTAATGAGCTATCTTTTATATACCTATACAGATTAATGCAAATTAAATTTAGCCAGACAATAACCTACTGTGTAATATGGTCACCTGTCTAAACCGGTCGCATCAGGTCACTGACCTCGGCCCATTGTTCTCGATCACTAAAACAGCACAGCTGAGAGCGCTTTCATGTTACTGGCTTGTAAATTGACAGGAGGGTGCTTCTCGTAAATCGGTACGTGACAGGCAATCATGGAGAATATTGCTTGATTCATCATATATGACAGGTGGACTCTACATACTGTGTAAGAAAGTGCTCAGCGGTCAGTGCAATATTCCATACATGTAAATAATATACTGCCAAATATGAATACCTAGGTATGTTTTATTTAAAAGCTATTTTCTATTTTCTTTATTTTTATTTACTTATTCTGTCTTACTGTTTATTACCAAAGGCGCATTTAAAAATATATTATTTTAAGTAAAGTTTTAGACAGTCATATCTCCTCGAAAGAAACCTGGGTACCAATTGTACTGACTTTCGACGCGTTAGCATTTCGCAAGACTCAAATGTTCCTACTACTATGTTAGAGTGCCAAAGTGACTTATTTCAAGAGCCCTAAATGTGGTTGGTGGAGTTATAGGTACATGTAGACTGGACACGCCGACAATAATAATTATTACATACCTAGCAGTGGATGCTCAGTGTTGCTGCGCCTTCCACCAATTCAGCGGCATTTGCGCGTACACTCCACTCGTTAAACTCCTATAAAAACTCAACCCGTACATACGTCAAAGTGTAAATAATTGATTTTTGCTTTTCTATTTCTATGAATGTTGTATGTAATCAACAAATACTGAATAATTTTAAATTACGCACTTAGAAGACCACGATGTACCCAACCTTATATTGACACCTTATGATATGCTGTTGCGACACACGGCGATTTACGTGTGTAGTCGAGATATTGTGTACATGTCGCTGCTTTTTTATGGCGCAGTTGACATCTTTAGCCGCGCGGGAGCTCCACCATATAAAATTTAGTTTAATTCAAAGCTGAGTTTAGTTAAGTGTGTGTGTCTCCCGAAATAAATTAAGATTACGCGCTAGTCATCGTGATATGCGTAATTTACTCATTTCCTGTAGTACAGGATCTGTAAGTATACACGGTAGTTGTTTTTCTATAAATAGAAATAATCGAGAAAGTAAAATAAATTTACAAATAGAAGAAACATAAAGAAAGCCCAAGTGCAAGTTGTTTATATTTTTTTGTATAATCATATTAAACATAACTGACCCTGACCCAAAAATAAAATTCTAGGATAGTGGGTTATTAAGTTAGAATTGATAGAGTTGTTATTTATAGAATGAATTTCATGGTGCCACTAGCAATAACGTATGGAATTAAATTATGAAACTGTATTGTCGCTCCTGTTTTCATGTTTTTATCACACCAAATGGTTAAATGACATTTTGACGAAGTATCGGAGCTACAATATTTTCCAATATGATTTAAATTTCATCAAAAATAGAGGTGGCTTTATAAATACATTATGGTCCATTGTTATAATATTTGGTAAAAATTTCGTGCATCTATCAAAATAAAAGCACAAATGGGCTTATTGACAATAGCAGAATGCTATTGTCAATAACCTGCCAGTACTGCCAGTCAACCTTGGAGTATGTAAGAAAGATAATAAATCAAAAACGTGGCATCATCAATATGTGGAAATACAATTGTTATCTTTTATCGAGGCAGGAGGCAAGGCAAAAAAAGAGTTAATACTAAAGTCGTAGTAATTTTTCAATAATAATGATAATAATTGACTTTATGTCTGAATTATTTTTGCCAACCTATTCGCAATTTCAATATAAATTAGCAAAATGTAACAAGAAATGAAGTATTCAAATGTTTGTAGGCGCATAACTTCCAAACAACTGTACCAAATTGGATAATTCTTTGTTTTATATTTTTGTTATTTTCAAGGAATGATTCTATGAAAAAGAATTGCAAATATTTTAGGAAATATGGCGGATCGACGTTCGTCGGGTCAGATATCTCGATAATTATATAATATTTTTCATCCATTAAACATATGGCTGAATATCGGCTACGGCCGTCCTACTATTGTGAGTTTCCAAAAAACTAGATACATTAATTAATTTTAGGCACTAGTTTAGTACGCCTTTAGCGCGCACGAATTTTTCATCCAATGTTATTCATTCTTCTGTACGAAAATAAATTCCAATGCAATTCATTCCCTGAATATTGTAATAGGTAGGCTCGAACAAGTCCATGAAACTATGTATCACTAAGTAAAGCCCGGCTTCAAGACAATACAATAGTACGAATGAATGTTATATTACGAATACTGTGATGACGTCATTTAGTTTCATAGCCACTAGGTCCAGAGAACGTATGGCCTGCGGGTTGACGGCTTGGGGAAGTCCGTTACCCGATCAGTACCAGGCCCGAGATGGTGGCGTTGTGTTCGCGCTCTTAAGAAGAAAGGTGGCCATTGACACCTAGGCCACTCAGTGCATAGGGACCCGTTGTCCATAGACATGGGTCAGAGCTTGTCAGGGGTGCGGTGAATGCTTGATCGATCCCACGCCCTCCAGCCATAAGCAAAAGTGGAACACAGTGGAGGTTTAGCCGGTAGAAATCCGGCACACCCCTCTAGCGATCCCCGCGCAGAGCGCAGAGGAAGTCCAAGAAGATTACTCGACTCAAAAAAAAAAGAAAAGGCCAGAGAACGTAAGCACTAATAATTTTAGCGAAATGGCTGACTGTTGTAATAATGTCAGGCAATTTGGAGAAGAAATGCTGATATTTCTTCATTTTATGTATTAATGATTATTTATTTTATTCTTGTAAGTAACGTAACTCTTCTAACGTATTACTTAGAACGTTTCTTTTGCCAAATGGTAAAGCCTTGAAGATGGAGAAAATAATATTCAGAAACTTTTTATCTGAACCAGTTTATTATGTTTTAGAGTATTTTTTTTGACTGCCTCGTTTGTCTCGCGGCATAAATTTGCGCGTAGGATTGCGAAGTCTTGGGTTCGATTCCCGGGTCAGGCAAAGTTGACACTTTGCCTGACCCGGGAATCGAACCCAAGAGTTTTCCGTTAGGAAATTCTCAGTAGCAGCACGGAGTCTGGTAATGTCACCGGTACGGCAATAGGCTCACCCCCTATTACGTGGGACCTAAAAATTAATGGCGAAATGTGGGTGTAATATTACGCCTCTGCCTAGAAGCGTGAGTCTATATTTTTTTTTTAATCCACGTGGTGATACCGTTGTTTGTCACAGTCTCAAACATTCATCTATGTACTAAAAAGTAAAAAGTAAAAATATTTTTATTCTGAACACGCACAATATAAAGCACAATAAGAAAAAAAATATTACAACTAAATCAATACAAAAAATAAGATATAAAACAAAATAAAATAAGAATACAATAACAAAAAAAAGTGTGACGTGTTAGAACACGGCACAGTTCCACATTTGTCAGGCAAATGCCTGACGCTGATTTTTAACTGTGCCCCTATCTTTGAGTGACTCACGCACATCGAAACAAACATTACAAAATAAAACAATAAAATAAATATATTAGCTAGGATGCGTAAACAAAGAATATTCCATATATTATTATATATACCTGATCGAGGTCAGGTATTTTCCTGGAACCCATTTCCGCATTATTCCATATATCCCTTATCCTTTGTCTTTAGAAGAGTTCGGTATTGTCAACCTTTTTCCGTTACAATAGTTGGGGTGGGCAATCCGAGGGTGCGTGGTGGGTTCCTCTTTCCTTCCTTTAGGTTACAATGGAGTTCCGCCAAGTAACGCCTGATTCAATCATCTATAACTTATAACTATACATATTATATATTACTGTAAACTGTACGTCATCATCATCATCCTCTTAGCGTTATCCCAGTTTCAATCTGGGGTCCGCGGTGCACTAAGAAGGGATTTCCCGAAATTCCTACGGAATCGGCCAAAACGGGTAAATTTAAAAAAAATGCAGGCGTAGCTGCTGGCGTCCTCAAGTATTTCATATTCCGGGAGATAAATTAACTGTCACGAATATTTATAAACAGGGGATTAGACTAAAGGATAATGTCACGCCAGTATATAGGAAACAGTATAGGATACCTCACGCTCAGAAAAAGGAACTTGATCGGCAGGTTCAAGAGATGCTTGATAATAATATTATTGAGGAGACAGTTAGTGAGTGGTCTAGTCCTGTGTTAATTGTTCCAAAAAAAGGCAGATCGTAACGGAGAAAATAAATGGCGCGTAGTTATAGACTATAGACAGTTGAATGAAAAAATACAAGACGATAAATTTCCTTTACCTAATATTAATGAGATTTTAGAGTCCTTGTCAGGCGCTATGTATTACAGTCATTGCGATTTATCCCAATCGTATTTTCAGTGCTGTCTCGCGAAAAACAGTAGAAACTGTACAGCGTTTACAACAGACAAGGGGCAATACCAAATGTGCAGATTACCGATGGGATTTAAGATAAGTCCAAGTTCATTTAGTAGAATGATGACTGTAGCCATGTCACGGTTAAATTATGACAAATGCTTAGTTTATTTAGACGATTTGATCATTTTTGGACTAAACCTTGAAATTCATAAACGAAATCTCATGTCAGTTTTTTCGCGACTAAGAAAAGGCAATCTAAAATTAAATCCGTCAAAATGTGAGCTTTTGAAAAAACAAATACTTTATTAAGGACATATTATATCGTCAGATGACATTTTACCAGACCCAGAAAAAGTTGCAATTATAAAAAAATATCCGCGTCCTTCTAGTAGCGATGAAGTAAAACGTTTTGTAGCTTTTGCAAACTGTTACAGAAAGTTTATTCCTAATTTTGCTAGTATAGTTCTGCCTATGAATAAGTTATGTAGAAAAAATGCGGATTTTGGGGCAGAAATTGAGAAGTTGATGGTAGACCTGACCACGTCTGTGTGTGTGTCAATGTCTTATTATTTTGTTTAGCTCGTGCAAACCGAGCTTGTGTCGCTACATCGGATTTTGGAGACAACAGATGGGTTTTCATGTCAGTCAATAAATTGGCTATGGAGTCATAATTCGATGCCAGACGTAAGCTAGCTTCCTGGCTGAGTCGTGTAGTTAGGACGAATTTAATCAAAAGTTGGCAGTTGGCCTGGTCTAACATAGAGCTATATAAGTTAACGCTGTCTATCAAATCTTGGGTCACCTGCTCGTCCCCATTTATTTTGGGTAACAAGCTAACAGCTGTTTTCAAAAAAAAATTTTCGGTGCCCATTTTTAGTTTTTCTGTTACTTTGTCAAAACTTATAGTACTTTGGTATAATCTATCTGATCTAGAGTTTGGCTAGAAGGAACTGGGATTAATTGCAGCAGATTTGTGGAAGCGTGATTCTATTCACCAGCCCTTGTCAGCCACAACAAATCTCAGACACAAATGTACTGTGCTGCACAGTGAATTCAAGTATTAAGTAGGTACATGAATATTTTACCTTATATCTCCTGGAGTCAGGCTTGAGCTAAATTAGACACATTCATACAAATTTATTGGCCAAAATAAGTGAATGAAGTATCCTATACTTAGCTCAGGCTGCAAACGCGACGTTTCAAGACACGATGACACGTGGACGTCGATACCGGCTTCAACAACTTTCACAAATGTTCAATATTCACAACTTTATTCTTTATCACAAATAAACCGATGCCAACTGATCAATTAGCGGCAATACACTACGGGTTTTTGGTTTACAACCAAATACAAGATCAAATGCACTCACAAAACGGAATCTTTCCAGAGCTAGTTGTCCAAGACCCGGCACTCATCCTCCAGGAACCTCTCCAGGTCAGCAAAGGGGGGCAGATGGGTCGCGCTGTCCCCACCAAAGCACTGTTCAAAACGCGACCTCAGGTCGGCAGGCAGCTTCTTCAACACAATGTGCACCAATAGATAGGACCATTGGTCCACGGGCAGTTCAAGGCACTTAAGTGCATTGATTGCCACCAAAAGCGGGTTCAAAAATTGGGTGCGCAACCCAGAGACCCGGGTGAGCGTGGGCAATCACAAAATCTGCTCAATATGCGTGTTGGCGAGGCCACGCTTGTTATAGTACCTACGGGTAATTAGGTCCCGAGCCGTCTGGTACGCCTCGTCAGACACGGGCAGATGCTGGATAAGGCCCTTGGCCTCCCCATCCAGAACCGACATCAAATAGGCAAATTTTTGTGCCGGCCGAAGGTCAGCCCTATCATTGACCAGGCTGTCAAACAAATTAACGAAACCCAGGTAGCTTCCTAGGCAGGCATCGAAATGCGGGAGGTCTTAAGTAGGGAGCCTACTCACCAGCCCCGGTGCTGTCCTAGGAAGCTCCTGCTTCAAGCCGGGTTGCCCTTCCCTATCGGCAACTAGTATACTCGCACTATTGGAGACAGCATCATACAGGTCTAAGACCTGAGCATAGTCTTCGCTGACCTTATTTCGCTGGTCAGCGGTGAAGTCATTAACTGACACTTCGAGACAGCAAGTGCTGAAAGTGTGGAATTGCTGTTCCACACTTGCCAGGCGATCATCGAGCCGCTCGTACCTTTGTAGTAAGGCCTGCTGGCGATCAGGCTGGTTCACTAAGGCACTGGCCGAGGCAAACCAGCGCAAATCTGATGCAATAGCACCAGCAGCCGCACGCAAGTCCTTGATAGCTGACATAATCAGATTTCAAAAGAGCCCGGACAAGCGTTAAATAATATTAACAATCAAAACTTATTTTTTTTTAATTCTTTGAAACCAACAAAGTATTAGCCTGTTTACTGCTGGTACAAGCAAGTGGCATTAACTGCCCAACAAAATTAATAGTTTCAATATATTGACTCAAAGACAAAGGTTATTAAAGTTATAACATACAACAATTAAAGTTGAAACTTAAATTAGGTAATTAATTAATTACTGCAACAAACAGACCAAATGTGTTATATATTACAATTGTAGGCACCAGTTTGTATTACCTAACAATATTACCTGTATATTATAACAAGACAAAGGTTTATTAAGTTCAATTTTTCAATGTGACCCGCCCAAGATGCAAGGTCAAGTTGAATGTTATAATGTTTCAAACCTAATATATCAATATTTGCAATTAACTAAATTAATTGATACATATAACTGATATGTATCCAATCAAAGCTGACTTATTAATACTAACAACATATTATTGCTAGATTTCAACAATACAAGTCAAACAATTACTGATTGAGGTTATGTATGACAATGTGTTTCAAATTATCTAGGTCAACTTATACAATTAAATATTATGTATTCTAGACAAAAACTGACCTGACAATCACTACAATACTGTCTACAAGGCGATAAGATACAAGCTTATACCAATCTGAGTTTAGATAAAATCAACGGCTAAGTTTCAACTACAGCTCTGCACCAAAAATTATGTCTAGAGTTTGGCTAGAAGGAACTGGGATTAATTGCAGCAGATTTGTGAAAGCGTGATTCGATTCATCAGCCCTTGTCAGCCACAACAAATCTCAGACACAAATGTACTGTGTTGCACAGTGAATTCAAGTATTAAGTAGGTACATGAATATTTTACCTTATATCTCCTGGTGTCAGGCTTCAGCTAAATTAGACACATTCATACAAATATATTGGCCAAAATAAGTGAATGAAGTATCCAATACTTAGCTCAGGCTGCAAACGCGACGTTTCAAGACACGATGACACGTGGACGTCGATACCGGCTTCAAAAACTTTCGCATATGTTCAATATTCACAACTTTATTCTTTATCACAAATAAACCGATGCCAGCTGATCAATTAGCGGCAATACACTACGGGTTTTTGGTTTACAACCAAATACAAGATCAAATGCGCTCACAAAACGGAATCTTTCCAGAGCTAGCTTTTTTCGCTGACCGCTGGAAACGACAATGAACCAAAGTGAATGAATGACAGTTCAGTGTGACCATAATCAGAAATTTTCAATAGACTAAACTAAACGTTACTAAATCGATATAATCGACTTGACCTATCATAAAACTATTTCTATTTCAAACATATCGAGATGGCTGTTCACGGTAGCCTTTATGCACAGATTGGGGCTCATTTGTCTGATGCGCAGCACGGCTTCCGTCCTGGACGCGGTACAGCGGGAAACTTACTTCACCTGATGACGCAGTTGGTACCAGCTGTTGACGCTGAGCTTCAGGTTGACGTAGCCTACCTGGACTTCAAGAAGGCGTTTGACACGGTCGACCACGACATACTCTTGTCAAGGCTGGCTGGTATGGGCTGCACATTTCATACTGTAAAGTTCTTTGCCAGTTATCTTCGAGATAGGCGTCAGTATGTCGACTGTGGCGGACACTTCTCGGAGCCCTACTACACAAGATCGGGAGTCAGTCAGGGCAGTAATCTGGGACCCTTTTTATTTATTATCATGGTAAATGATTTACCGACGATGGTCAGGTCAACATGTCTACTGTTTGCTGATGACCTTAAGTTGTCAGCGGTGATTAAAAACACTGCTGATAGTGACATGCTGCAGCGCGACCTGGATAGAGTCACTGAATGGAGTCACTGCAATAAGCTTTCCTTCAATGTTTCAAAGTGCTCAGTGCTTTCATTCACCCGCGCACGAAACCAACAACACCACCAGTACAGTACGAACGGGGAGCTCCTGCAGCGTGTCACGGAGGTAAAGGATTTAGGCATCCATTTCACCAGCGACTTACAGTTTCGTAAACACGTGGTACATATTTGTAAGAAGGCGTACCGGAATCTGGGGTTTATGCTGCGTCGGGCGAATGAGTTCACGAACATCGGTGCATTAAGGGCTTTGTACGAGGCTTTTGTGAAAAGTCATCTGGAATACAATGCGGCCATCTGGAGTCCGAGCGAAATTAAATATAAAAAGGTGCTTGAGCGGATACAGAACAAATATATTAGATTTATGTATTTAAAATTATATGGGATATATCCGGGATACCCGTTACTGTACCCCACCGTATTCTGCCTTGGTATGGTGGGGTATTTCAGATTGGAAGTCAGGCGTGAAGTGGCATTGGCAACTTATCTTCTGAAAGTTTTGAGAGGTACAATACAAAACTCTGGTATACTCTCAGAGATAGGTTTTTGTATTCCGGACGAGTACGTGACGTGGCGGCGCAGGCCACGGCTGCTGGTGGTGCCGCGTGCGCGCACCAACCTGCTGGACCGCGCACCGCTCACTCGCGCGTTGCGCACTCTCAACACGGTGGCTGATGGGATTGACATATTTAACTGTACACTGAGCAAGTTCACAAGGGCCACTTACTGTGTAGTATGTAAGGAAGTATAGTTAAGGAAATATATTTTAAGTTAGGTACTTTGTCGAATTAGGTTAAGTTATATCTGTAATGGCAAAGTTATGTGATAAATAAATAAATATATATCTATTTTATCTATTAACTCTGTAATTTCGGCCGAAAATTTTTCACAATTAGCAATCAAGGTTTTAAACTTGTTGTAAAGGGCTCGCGCTTCGCTAATCTTTTTATTAAAATTTTCTCCCTGCCTTCTTGATGGGCCTCATTTGACAATGCTTTCCCGTAAAAGTTTTAATTGAATAAATATTGAGGTGCATTCTACTTCCATATCATAATATAAAATAAAATATTTCATAAAATTACAAATAAAAGGCATATTTAAAAGTATCACTTAAAGTCTCTATATAATTTTCACAACACACAGCACGAATAGACGAAGTTAAAACATAAAATTTTCTTACTCACTATACCCGTTCGCTGGTCACTCGCCTCACTTTCTGATTATTGATTCCTTGGTTGATCTATCCCTGATGGCACCGCTTGTATAGGTGTACCAAAACACCGATGATAGCTAGCGCGAGGCACACCGCGATGAATACTAGTACCGTGCTGATAGATGATAATTGCTGTGCAATAGCATTATTACTTCCTCCTGATGCTGTCTGGGCAATAATCACCTCTTCCTTCAACGGCGAAACTCCCATGATAGTGCGTACTTTGTTAGAGCGAGTATATTACGAAGAGAGGAAGAGAGAAAAAAAAATCACTGGGTTTGGGTTTCTTACTGAATACGCCTTTATCTCCGCATGTCGTTCCCTCGTACTAGCAGCTTCTGGTCTTGACGCCTCCTGGCATGGTCGCCATGTGGTGTTGAAGGTGGTTCGAAATTATAGAACGCACTCGCTATCGAGACACATACACTTAAATGTTCTTTTAATCTGCTCTTACAATAGTTGCCTTAGTTTATATACATAACTAACACGTGCTTATATGCTAAATAACTTATTATATACTTATCTATCATATATCTAATGATATGTGATGGACGTGACATATACCACAACGGCGCGCACCACTGACTTTTCGAAGATAAGTGCGTTTTAAATTGTTAATTACCAGGCAGTAACTAACTAGGTGCGACCAAGGCATTGAGCATTTCTGTACTTATAGTGAGCTATTTTCTTGTTTCGTCCTTTTAAGGCCCCTTTTCTGAGTAGGTCGGGTTATAGTTTTCAAACAATTTTTTTTATTTAATCCTTTTCCGTATCCCGATGCGGCATGTAACCAAACCGTCCAATGTTTACATCGTCACGTTTAAAGGAAGAAAGAAAGATGAATAGGTAACTCAATGCGTCTGAACCGCGCGAATTGAAAAAAAAAAGAAAAATTATTTATTTCTGCCACAACCAGACACGAGTACACAATTAAAAATAAAAAAGGGTTCATACAACAATAAAAAAACATCGTTATCAGCTACTCAATAATATGCTAAGGCCAGGTCATGGCAGTAATAGGAGCCCGTTTGGCATAATACCAGACTTGCTGGCACTGATATTCTACGGTAGGGCCCCGTAGAATATCAGTGCCAGCAAGTCTAGTGAATCACGAAGGTACAAAACCTACACAAGCTAAACACAACCTAACATCAAAATCCTAAACATGTTTACCTACGAGGGGAGTTCAATGTATTCTCGGTATCGAGGTGATATACTTATGATAAGGGTAATTTAATTATCTCATTAGTTAATGACACTCTTTGAGGGTATAAATACAAAATTTCATTTAATTGCCACTATTAGTATTCCAGATATCATTGCGAAAAGACAACTCTGATGACTGATTCGACAATGATGAAAAAAATCGAGCATCGTGCAGTGATAAAATTCCTCACAAAACAAGGAAAAACTCAAAAAGTTATCCATGAAGAAATGGTGGCTGTTTACCAAGATTCTGCGCCTTCATTATCTACAATTCAGAAGTGGTCAAGTGAATTCAAACGGGGTAGAGAGAGCATTGAAGACGAACCCCGCGCTGGTGGGCCAATTTGTGCTGCTACTGAAGAAAACGTCAAATTACTCGAAAAACTTGTACTTGAAAATGCCCGTGTAAGAGTGAAAACATTAGCAGAAATGACTAAGCTATTCGTGGGTACCATTCATACAATCCTTCATGAGCGCCTGAATTTGTCAAAGGTCAGTGCAAGATGGGTGCCGCGAATGCTCACCGCGCTACAGAAACAAGTGCGAGTTGACTGTTGTAAGGAGTTTTTGGACCTCTGTGGTGAAAATCCGCAAAGTATTTTCGATCGGATTGTTACTAGTAATGAAACGTGGGTTCATCACTATGACCCTGAGAGCAAGCAAGAGTCTATGCAGTGGTACAAAAAAGGATCAGACCCGCCGAAGAAGTTCAAAGTCACTCCGTCCGCAGGAAAGCTCATGGCCACGGTGTTTTGGGATTCTGAGGGAATCTTGCGAATCGAGTACACAAAAAAAGGTCAAAGTATTACTGCTGCATCATACGCAACCACCCTGCGTAATTTAATGGAGGCAATTAAAGAAAAAAGACGTGGAAAATTAACCGCAAGTGTGTTGCTGCTTCACGACAACGCGCCGGTTCACAAGGCGCGCCTTGCCCAGGCTGCTGTGCGGGAGTAAGGATTTGAAGAAATCAATCATCCACCCTACAGTCCGGACCTGGCCCCTAGTGATTATTATCTATTGTCTAATCTTAAAAAAGACCTTCGTGGTAAGCATTTTTCGGACGATGAAGAGTTGAAGGGAGCAATAAAGGAACATTTTTCGGGCCATGAAGAAAAATATTTTTCAGAGGGAATTGAAAAGTTACTTTCACGAACAAATAAATGTATTGAGATGTTAGGGGAGTATATTGAAAAATAAAATTTATTCAGAATTTTCCGCATTTTCCTTCATACCTATACCGAGAATACATTGAACTCCCCTCGTAGTGACTGATAACAAAACAAACAACATCATCACGCATTAGCAGCACGGCGGCGCGGGTGGAATGGGCCTTAAGGCCTTGCCACACGGCACAATTTTACCACTGATCAAATTTTCAATCTAATTGGCTTTGCCCGTCTACACGACACAATCAAATCACAGATTCTCATTCCGTCCACCCGATTGGTTAAAATCTGGTGGTACCGCCCACCCGATGAACTTGAGTTGGACGGCTGGCGTCTACACGTCACAAACATGTTATATTCCATTTCACACACGAAGGCGCTGGTGACATAATTTCATCTCCGTACAAATAAATGAAAATCAGACGAATATGATCCTTATGTGAAATGGAGTATAATTAAATTAAATTATGGAAAATAGATACAAAAAAGAGAAAATAAATAAAATAAAACAACAAAGCTGACTGAAGCTGACAGAACAACAATAGTCTGACAGGTGTGACCTGTCAGACCATTGCTGAATTGTGTGACATACTGACAAATACCTATCAGAAGTTAACGTAGCATCCCGTTCAAAAGAATGATTACCTAGGTACTCTATGACTCGGCATAGGTCTACGAATACAAATACGATCAACGAAAAATGATGGCAACAGCATAAGTACGTAGCACCTTGGACATAATGCCAACACGTAATAATCCGTGAAGGTAACATTGTCCCAAAATAAAACATTTGCTTAGTTTTGGGACAAAGTCACCATCATGTATGTCACGATAATGAAATATAAAAAAATATGGCATGCATTATTATTATGCAATTTATCTTACATGGTGTGTTAGAACATTTCTTTAATCTAAGGTACTAATCACAGAGTATTGGGATACTAGGATACTAATAAAACAAACAATTTAAGAGAGACATCATTAAGGACCAAATAAAATTTGTCCATGAATCCCGCTATGCTATGTAATCTGTGCCATGAATTCATGCTTAGACTAATTATATACCTATGTAGGTACCTATTAAAGAATTCATGCCTTCTTCCTTTTGAGAAGAATTCTTTGTTTTTTTTTTTTATTGGTGCGTTCACTGCCCTGTATTTAGCTGTCTCCAGTATTATAATATTAGTCTATGGTCATTAATTGTCTATAGCTGAATGCGTAAGCGTCGGTACCTAGCACGGGGTTCTCAAATGAGCCAAATTGACGCCAAGCCATTTGCGAGCTATTTTCGCAGAGGAAATTGAAAATAGAAAACATTAATGGCAAATATAATATTATTATGTAAATATTGTGATTATTGTGAAGTCTTCATTTCTGCTGTTTCTTTATGTGTGTATGTGTGTCATGAACTATCTTACAATAATGCTTTTGATAATATTTGGGTGTGTACTGTGTATAAGTTAAAATTGGGAAAAGATGAATGGCAATAACAACAAACAACTGAAACAACCAAGGAGAGGAGTTTTATAGTTATAAGACAATCCAAAACTAGCTGGCCGAACAAACAAGTAATCACAGGGAACTCACCCCAATGCCCCACAATACTTACTCGCAGTAGGTAAGTTTAGTTTTGTATTAATTGTTCATTTAGCAGATATTGCTTATAGTTTTGACTGAAGCTGAAACTTGATTTTAGAGTTCTTATCGGTGGCGGCAAGTTGTTCCATATACGTGATGCTGTTACTTTAAAACTTGCACCAAAAGCAGCCGAATGATGTCTCGGTATAATCAACAGGCTTGTGGAACCCCTAGTTTTATGTCGATTTATGTCCCTAGACCAAGTAAGTTTTGTGTGGAGGTATGCCGGCCTCCCTGTGGCCACCACACCAAAAAGGAGAGAAGCAAGGTGAAGTTTCCTGCGTGAAGCCATTCTTAAAATCTTATTTTTATTATGGAAAGGTGTAATGTGTGAACGTGGTGGCACATTAAAACAGAACCGAGCACATGCATTCTGCACCCGCTGGATTAGCTTTTCAGTTTTGCTTAGAAGACAGGTTCCATATACTGTATCGGCATAATTCAACTTTGATAGAATGAGTGTTTCACAGAGCAAAATACGCATGTCCTCACTAATGTAGGGCCGTATTCGATACAGTAGCTTAAGCCTGTAAAAACAGTTCCGTACTGCCTCAGCAACATGCGTTTCAAAATGCAGAGACTGATCAAAAACCACGCCCAGGTTGCGTGCCTCAAGTACCTGTTCCAATGGGCAACCATCGATTCTGACATCCAGTCTCCTACCCTGTAATTTCTGCACCATACCCCTGGTACCTATAAGTAAAAATTTAGATTTAGCGGGGTTGAGTACCAAAGTATTCTTTTTTGCCCAGTAAGAGACTCTGTCTAAATCTTCATTAATTTTACTTACAGATTCCAGGCAGTCCTCCGGTTGACAGGGAGTGTATAATTGGATGTCATCAGCGTAAAGGTGAAATTTTGAATTCATTATGGATCCGGTTACGTCTGCTGTATATATTATAAACAGAAGTGGACCGAGAATAGAGCCCTGAGGGACTCCTCTATCAACAGAACTGATGGAAGATGCCACCCTGTCTCCATTGTTACAAGATACCTGAACGAACTGACGTCGGTTGCTCAAGTAGCTGGCAAACCAACATATTGTTTTATGATCATATCCATAATACGCAAGTTTAGAAAGCAGAAGCGGAATACTGATGGAATCGAATGCACGCGAGCAGTCTAATAAGGCAAGCAAGGTACCCCTACCCTGGTCTCTATCCTCCAACATATTGTCTACTACATCTATCAGTGCCAAAGAAATATAACCTTAGGCATAGAAGTAACACTAAATAACAACAGTGGTTGCTATGATTGATATCTTCTTTCTAATGGCACATGCAGTATGATAGAAAGAGCTGTCGATAGGCTTAGCAGCACGCTCTTATAGCAGCCGCGTGGTAGGAAAACAGTAGACAAAACATAGAGTTAGGAAACCGAGTGATGTTCGTAACAGTGATGATTTATCGATAAATATTTTTGGTCAAATGTCTAACTTTAGTATGTGTCGATATATTTAAGCCGTAGAAGTAAACAACTAAAATATTGAAATTGTAGTTTTTGCTGTCGACGCAGGACAGTGCTTTGCAAAGACTTGCCAGACAGACAGTACTTAGAAAATTCACGTGTTTAATTGTTCGTTTTAGCCATAAAATCTATTGACAAAAAGTATTCATAAACTAATGAGCGATGCGTGGCGATGAGATGCTAAGAAACTGTCACTTAGATTATGTATTGTACGACTTATACCAGATTGGCTAATGCGGCACGGCAGGCTTTGGCAATTCGTTTGCGTCGCATCATATCACGTTGCTTGCTATCGCTAACGTTGGACACTGTTCGATTTTTTTAGAGTTGTAGGTAATCCGACTGCCACGCCGAAGCTTGCGGGTTTGATTCCCGCTCAAGTCAAGCATTTGTGTGTATGAATATGGATGTTTGTCTTGGTCTGGATGGTACTATGTATAATATGTAATATATTTACAGAAAAGTATATATGCATGTTTATCGATTGTCTAGTACTCGCAGTACCAGATATGCTTAGTTTGGGACCAGATAATGTTGTGTGAATGTGAAAGAATATTATACTTTATGGTAGAATATTATGTAGCGGACTACAAGGCAAGACGTCTTTGATCAGTCAGGATAGCACTAATATGATAAATAATATAGAAGTAGGAAGATTAATTAAAATCGTTGTAATTATTATATTTTATTAATATGTTCAAACTAAAATTACACACTTTTTGTTAAGCTATATTAAAGAGAGAAGAAGAAGATAAGAAGAGAGAAGATAAGAATTATTTATTATGGATAAATAATTCTACCGGGTGTGCAATGTCCGGGCATAAATGTAATGTAGGCACAGCTTTCGGTTTTAAACGACGCCAGGTGCTTTCTGTCTTTAAAAACAGTCTTTCTCAAAATGACGTGAACAAATACGGTGGTACTTCTGCTAAATTAAACTAGGCCGTCCAACGGCATTTATCCAAAGTTTTCTTGTGACGTCATTAATAGGCAACCTGTAATAAAAAAACACCTTCTTAATAATAAAAAATGCTACTCACATCCCTAATCCATCTACTATTTTATAGATGCAAAAATGTAAGCCTACACAGACGCGCGTACACTGGAACACTTGGCTTTAGGTTAATAGACGCTACTTTTAAGGTAGGTATCTAAGTAAATTATGTACATTAAACTGCGCTTACTATCAAACGCGCGATAGAAAATTAGACCGCTGGACGTCTTTGTTTATTGCCAACTTAGCAACCGCGGCTACCCGCTGTCGCTTCCAGCGACATTTTTACATTCATGTCCGACAGTTAGTTTCCGTATTTATCCCTCATTGAAAAAACATCGATATCTTCTTTCACTGTCAAATCCCATCACTAAGGCTATTAAATCAATAAATGTACAAAATAACAATTTGTGAGTTAAATTCATAACACATACGTATGCAAGCTGTTCCTTTGATTTGCAATACAATGATATTGTGTAAACTTAACACTCATTATAGCATTAATACGAGAAAAGTAAATAAATTTGTTGAAAAATTCCGACTCACTGCTAGAAGATAAAGTTTCTCCTGTTATTTCCGTTCCGAGAATAGCGGCATCCACATCCCGATATCACATACTCGATGTGTATTAATTAATGAGTACACTATTTAATTATTATAAGCTTACTTACTATTTAAATGCAAAAAAGTTATTAAAAATGTAAACACAAACGTGCAACAAATTTTACACTGATGACAGATCACAGCACGGCTATTTAGAGAATGTAGTCAAAGATATGAGTATGTAAAGAGACTATGCCTCTTTATATGAGACGCGTAATTTGACGTTATGATTAACCAACTAAGACCAACTGACATTACATGTTGCACGTTCGCTATAAGGAAATTTATAGGCCATGTTCTCGCTAGTCTAAACGTCCTACCTCTCTGATCAGTGCAGTGGTTGTACTATGACCCATACGGAAGCCCGATTGCCTTTCTGGTAACACCTCAAAATCCTCGACATATTTTCTTAGCTGAAGGCAGACCACTTTCTCCAGGATCTTAGATATGCAGGGCTGATTGGTCTCAGATCTTTAACACTGCTAGGATTTGACTTTTTAGGAATAGGTGTAATTATTGCAGTCTTCCATAAATCAGGGAAGGTTGATGTACTCAGTGATTTGTTAATAATACCAGTGATTACAGTAAGTGTTTATAGAAGAGTCATGAACAGCATATCTAGGGAAATGCCATCAACCTCTAATGCATTTGAGCGGAGCCCCTGTATAATCCTAAGTACTGTAGCTTCATAAGTAGGCTCAAGTTGGAAGCACCCTGATGCATATCTATTAAATTCAAAATAAGTTAAGTCAGAAATTGAGACCTCATCATTGCCAGGTACCTCCAAGAAGTGCTTGTTGATAGCTTCAGGATTGTCAAAGAAAAATGGCAGCTGGTCATTGTTTTTATTTTTGTAATTTAAGACAGATTTAATATTCTTCCATAGCTTTTTTGAGTCTCTTTTATACAAATTATTAATATGACTTTTGAAATCAGCAACCTTCTCACTATTGATTGCCGCATTAACTATGTTTTTTAGGTCTTTATAGGTGTTATAGTGAGACTCTGTCTTGGTAGACTTATAACGCAGATGACACCTATCCCGCAGTCTAACCATATCCTTCACAGTGTCAGTAATCCATGGGTAGTTTCTATCTTTGATCAGTACTCTCCTGTAAGGGGCATGTAAATTAAATAGGTTTAGGATGTATGATGTTAATGTATCTACCATTGTATCAATATCATTATATAACAAGATATGGTTCCAATTGATTTTGATAAGATCTTCATTGAAGATATCAATAAGTATGTCTTCATTGGCCTATAAGTGATCCAATGAGGGACAAACTTGTCTGTTCTGATGTTTAATTTCACTGTTACTAAAGCATGCTGCCCAAGCTCAGGTATGTGCAACACAGATGTTTCACACACTGAAGCATCCGTACATACCAAGTCAATGAGAGACTCACTATGCTCAGTGAAGTGTGTTGGTTCGGTTATAACATTTCTTAAATTAGAGCAGTGTAAAAAGGTACATAAAATCTTGCTCTTTCTGTCATTGGCAGCCATCAGATTGATGTTCCAGTCACCAAGCAGGATAATCTTGTCAGCATAAGCAAATGAGGAAAGAGAATCGCTAACAGAATCCAAGAAAAGGTCCACATCCAGCCAGGGAGGCCTGTAAGCTGTTCCAATTATGACCGTCTGTGAGTTAACATTTAACTTGATCCACATTTGTTCTACCTGTGGTGAAGGTGGGTGTGGCATAGTGCGTACATGTAGGCCCTTTCGGGTATAAAAACCGACACCACCACCCCTACCTCTCCGTACACTCTGCGGGCGTGGAATATGTCGTAACTGATAATTAGGAACTCTAGGAGCTCGAGCCTCCTCTCCATCCCTCAGCCAGGTTTCATTTATTGCCATGACATCCACCATGGCGTTCCCCATAGCCAGTATAAATTCATCGTGGCGTGTCCCCAGAGACCCAGCATTGAAGAGTCCAACACTCAATCTCTTATCCTTTTTCATTTGTGTATGTGTAAATATATAAACTCAGTGCAAAATGTGTTGCATATGTCAATGTTATACAGTGTTTTATGTCAATAGGATAGATAAAGTTGTATATTTGTGTACATAGTAGTCTACTTGTGTATATATAGCTCTCTAAGAAATTGGTGTCACATAGCATGTAATCCTCGAAGCATTTGAGATTAGCGAAGTTAGTTAGCAGGGATTTGGACCATTTAAGTTTGAGACGAGACAGGTATTACGGATATTTCCTCAATAATTTCAACACATCATATGATAATGAACTGTGATAGAATATAAGTTTGCAATGGTATAACAAATAGATTAACAAAATGTAAATAAGGAAGATGTTACAACTATTATAATTATATTCAAAAAAACACTTCAAATAAGCATTTGCCATAGCATGAACAATGTGTACAGTTTGAAGACCATGTTTAAATACTATTGTCTTTAACAGTGTCATTCCCAAAAACACGTTCCAAATCCTCCTCAGAGCGGATGAGGTGTGTACGCTTACCATCAGACTGTTTTGTTAACACTTTACCCCTCTTCGTCCAGGTGTAACGCCAGCCCAGCCTCTCGGCGGCCTGACGAGCGCGGTAAAGCAGCTGTTTGTTGGTCCGAGTGAGCCGCTCGTTGAGATAAAAGCGCTGCGGGGGCGCGGCCAGCCCGAGGTCGGCGGACGTGGCGCCGCGCCGCACCCGCGCGCTCCGCAGCAGCTCGTCACGCAGTTCCCAACGTGCCAGCCTCACCACGACCCTGCGTCCTCAAGACCCACCCTGTCCGCTTCCTGCGCCCACTCCACTTGACTCCGCTGTCACGGCGCTGTTCTTTATGCCCACACGCACGGCAAAGATTATGTCTCGTGACTCCAGTGATACGCCCAACTTTCTGGCCACCAGCTCTACGGTATGCACTACATTTTCTCCGCTAGACTCTGGGAGGTTGGATATTTCCAAGTCAGACGATAGTAGCTCTTGCTCACGATCATTCAGCTCCATTTTGAGGTGGCTCACCGTCTGTTCGAATTTACTTCGTAAATCCGGAGAGGTGTCACCGGTTTGCCGTTTTTCCAGAGCATCGACCCTACCCTCCAAGGCATCTATGCGTTTGTGGCACGTTGAGACCGCCTGGCGAAGGTCAGCTACTTCTCTTTGTATCTCTCTGAGCTCGTCCTTCAACTCCTCCTTCATGTTGCGAATATCAGAACGTATCAATTTTATCTCATGCGCTAAATCTACACTAGAATGCATTATTGTGTCACCCCGGTGATACGTCTCTTGTTCAGCTGCATCCTCAAACGAAGCGTTTGCGCTAGCCGGATCAGAGGTAAAGGTCTCACGGCCATCCCCATATACCTTTATCATAGTGGATGAAGTATCAACACTATCAACCTTCTTTTTACAAGATGAACATTGCCACATAGAAGACTTCGGTGATTCTTTTAATTGCACACAAGCAGGATGAAATTTATTGTTGCATACATTGCAGGTTGCAACCCCTTTGGTTGCTAAAAACTTTCCGCAAGCAGAACACTTGGCCATTATAAGTAAAAATCAAATTTATGTAAATAATGTAGAGTTGTCGCCCGAATCCGCTAGATGGCGTTGTGCACAATGTCGTTTTTATGGTAAACTAATGGCACTATAACTCTGTATACCATGTAAGAGTCACTGTTATGGCCAGTATTTCGACACAGAATGCACTATTTGAGTTTATGTACTATATAGCTTATATTCAATTCACTTTTATAAGTTTAAGGTAGTTTTAGTGTCACTTTATTTTACTAGGAATTAGATTTTAGAATAAGTTTTAAGCTTATATTTGTTTATTCACTTAATCCACTGAATAACTGTATAACGTTTTTTACAATAATTGTGTCTACACAGATGTTCAACTTTGCACAATAAAATCGTGTTTATTACAAAGCTAATTATTATTTTAAATTATGACACGTTATAGATATAACAGCTCTCGACCGACCGTCATACGCGACTCCTAGGAAATACAGATAAAGATATGTATAATATGCTACAAGGTAACTGAAGTAATGATACTCCGCTAGATTTTTATGTGTATTATGGCTATTTTTATCAATAAAAGAATTACAAGTAAATACATTATAGACATTATAAGAAAAGTATATTGATAAGAATATTAACATCGTTGAGCAACAGCTGCTGGTCTCGATCGTTCAGCTCTCGTCGCAACTCGGATATGGTTTCCTCAAGGGGCTCGATGTTAGAGGAGGTTACTTTCTCTAACTCCTGTTCCAGAGCTGTGACCATTGAATCCACACTAGCGAATCGTTGTAAGCAACTGTTCATCGTGTTTTTAAAATCTGCCACCTCAGCTCGATACTGTTGAACTTCGCTTCTCATTGCGGACATTTCTTCCCTGAGCGCCCTAAGTTCATGTGCTAAGTCACCGCCGTGCTGGTTGTTAGGTATTTTTATTGGCGTCGCAAAGTTGTCCTCCCTGTGCATAGGGTTCCCACCAAGAACTTAGGGTCCCAAGCCAACCTCACCTGCAAGTGGTGCACCTGCCGATCAACAGACGAGGCTCTGGCAAACAAGATATCCCGATAAGCGGCAATAGGCTCGCCACCTATTACGTGGGATCAAAACACTGGCGAAAAGTGGGCGTTTAATATGCCTCTGCCTACCCCTTCGGGGAAACAGGCGTGAGTTTATGTATGTATGTACTATTAGTTTATGATTAAATTCACCCGAAAAGCACTGGGTTTATATTTTTTTAACTGACAATTACCGTAAGCAAATGTCTGATATCAACGTCCGTGACAATTAATCAAGACAAGTACATTATATGAAAATACTACACAATACATTTCAAAAGATCAAACGTCATTTTCTCGATAGATATCTTCATTTCTTTATCTTATCTATAAATAATTCTTATTATACACACAAGCTACGAACCATTATTTTGATAACCAACAGTACCACAAATTAGAACAAATTTTCAAACTTCTACGACATACAACATACGGCTCGTTTTCCTCACTAGCGGAACGAAAATTATTCAGAGTTTGGTGATATTTTGTGTGACTTACTTACATTAAGCCTTTAGATGAATTATTAAAGTTCACACATAAAACTGTCATTAAAATTTCTTCTGTAGATAAATATTTATAGAACGTAAAAGGCATGAATATACAAAAAAAAAACATTTCATCGCATTTAATTTAAAATAGTGTCAATGCCAGATAAAATTAGAGAATTGGCCATTTTATTGATGTAGAATACATACGTACATATAAGCTATATTACAGCACACTATCTTCAAAATCCATTAAGTAGTTTTAAAGAGTAACAAACATTGGTTCATTCTGATAAACTTACGCGTATATAGTAGTCTTAAGATATTTGATTTACTTTTCTTTATGTTATAAATAAGTAATTTAGGAGCATACCAAAGCAATATAATTGAGTACACACGCAATCTGGAACCAATAAGAAAATATATGTATTTGACAGAAAATGCCGCAAGTACTAAAATGTGTGAATGTTTTTTTTAACATCGTGTATAGCAGTGTGTTTAATCTTTTAATCCTATTGCGGCGTGTTGGCATGTGAATTTTACGGCAAAAAATATACGACTAATAAAAATAATAAAACTGACGTCGGCGTCGCTTAAAATTTTTTCAAAGCAAACTCATTAAAAAGTTATTTACACAACGTCACAATCACTGGTAGCGCCATCTACCTTCCTATCTATAACTAATCGCATCAAGATCAATCGTTCCACGTACATGTGTGAGCGATACCATATTTCCGTCTCCCTCTATCCCACTCCCTGGAAGAGGCACTGCCTTTGGCCTGATTCGTCGCCGCGATCGACGACGCGAGTGACAGTCGAGAACATTCCGCTCGCTGAGAACGTGTCCGCCATATCGTACCGCGCCGCTCCCGTATGTGTTTATTACCGCTTCCACCAAGGAAAACCCGCTCGCAAGTGAAAGTGAAACGAATGGTGTAGTGTAGTGAATCAAACAGCTTCAGGATTCTCGAAAACACCAGGAGACTGTCCTTCTGAGAAGAAGAAGATTTCCGTATAAGGTAAGTGCCCTCCATCCTTGAAATATCCTATACCCACTTGATCACCCCTTCCCGTAACCATCTCCTAGTGGGCGAAGAACCGCTATCCTCTCTATACAGTCCATTTCTTTCTCCAAGTCGCCTAGAACCCTACGGTTTCGGTGAAACGCCGACCCATTTTTTGATCCATACGAGTCGGATTCATTTACGTTTTATACGTTATACCGCTATACCTAGGCAGTTATAGCACCTAGCTATACTCCTAATATATTCACATAACCGTCACATGGTTATTTCCGCCCGCATTAGTAGGTAAACTTTTATGTAGCTACCTACTTATTAAATTATTATTTCTGCAACTATCATAGTTGTCTTATAAATCTCATATTTCAATCAACTTTAATTCCTCGGCTCTAAGGTGTTGCCTACTTAGCCTTCTTAGGTAAAATAATAGATACATTAGATATTCTTATTTTGTTTCGGTCTCATTAGCTTATACTTACGTAAGCATGTCACAACAAAAGAAGTCACGCGTGTCGGAAGACAAAGAGATGACAATCTTAGAAGCGAAACGCAATATTTTATTTGAGCGCATTCAAAATATCTATGAATGCTCAAAAACCGCATCTATGTCTGACAGTAATAGCGAGGCATTTCTCAGTTATTGTATAACAGTAGATAGTATTCGAACAGATTTTCATAAGTTGTTAGACGATTATAACACAAGATTACTTTCTATCAATCCTGATGAAAAACCGAACTATCAGGCGTATACCTCATTCGAAGATCTTTATTGTATTATTAAGCGTATAAAATCGCAATTGGAGGGTAAATGTTCGGCAGAGCCCGTTGCCCGCAAACCGAGATTACCGCCAATCGAGATTATGTCGTTTGACGGAGATATACGAAATTGGCCGTTATTCTATGCGAGTTTTAAGTCTACAGTGCACGATAATGGTTCTCTGACAGATGCTGACAGGTTGTACTATTTAATAGGTAAACTGTCACCGAAGGCCCAGTCCGTATTTGCAGGTGTCACACCCAGTGCTGAGAATTATCAGGTCATATTTCAGTCACTACTTGACAGATATCAGGACACGCGCGTCCTAGCGTCTACGTACTTTGACCAAGCTTTAAATCTCAAACTGTCTGGCAACGCGTCTGTCTCGAATTTTCAGCTGTTTATTGATAACTTCGTAACCGCGGTTAATTCTCTTAGGAATTTAAAATTAGAAGATCTTTCCGACTTTATGTTGCTTCAACTCGCTTTAAAAAAGTTTGACACTGATACAATTCGCGCATTCGAGATGACGGAACGCAATAATAAAATACCTACACTAGATAGTTTTATTACGTTCATCAAAGATCAGTGTCGAATATTTCATAATACGCAGTCGGGTTCACCTGGCCCGTCTAACACTAACAACAACAAACAAAGGTTGAATAAATCGCGAAATAGTAGTAATAACTCGGTCTCTAATCCACAATCTTACGTAACATGTTCGGAATCTAATAGTAATAATTCACAGAAGTGTCTGTGCAGTAATATAGTGCACGACCATTACTATAAGTGTCCCACCTTTAATGATTTAAATCCAATTGCTCGCTTTAAAAGCGTAAAAGATAACAAAGCTTGCATTAATTGCTTAAGCATAAAACATAAAACGAGTAATTGTTCCATTAGTACGAGATATCGCTCGTGTAATCAAAAACATCATACACTGTTACATTTCGATAAAGCCGCTAACCTTGACACACTTACGAGTAGGTCGCAGGTGCAGACCACGGTAGCTGCGCCTTCCGCGTCTGAGGGCGAAGTATCGTTGTGTATGACATCCATTGCGCGGGCGACGCGCACGCGAGGACGGCACTCGCGCATCTATAATGATCCGCGCAGGGCCAAATCGCAGTGTACGGCGTCTAACACGGTACTGTTAGCGACAGCGCAAGTTATCGTATATGATGTTAATGGGTCGCCGCACATGGTACGTTGTCTGCTAGATAGCGCATCTCAGACCAATCTAATAACATCGGAACGCTTCAAACGCCTCGGATTATGGAATAACTTTAAAAATACTAACTCAACCGTCAAAGGGATAGGCGGATCAGAAAAGCATTGCAGGGGTTCCGTAGATATTAAAATACATTCGCGTTTTGATAGGAATATTAATTTTAACATTTCTTCGCTTAAAGTGGAGCGTATCACGGACGCATTGCCGAACGCTAATGTAGACGTAGCATCACTCACTCATCTCGAGTCATTGCCGCTAGCCGACGCGGAGTTTGCGAATCCGGCAGGCATTGATCTTTTGATCGGAGCTTCAATATTTCCGCACTTGCTACTAACTAAAATAGTACGTAGTGAGCGATATGATTTACCGCCCGCTATTGAGACGGTACTTGGGTATGTGATTATGGGTACCGTACCTACGTTACATACTTCTCATTGTATTACGTCTTGTTGTTGTTCTGCTCTTCAAGAGATCAAGGTGGGTGCTAAAACTGTGTGTAAGATAAAGCACTAATTAGCTATGCTATGCTATGCTATGCTATGCTACGCCATGCTATGTTACGCTATGCTACGCCATGCTATGCTATGCTACGCTATGCTACGTTATGCGACGCTATGCTACGCTATGCTATGCTATGCTAAGCCACGCTACGCTACACTATACTATATTACACATCCGCTTTGTATACAGATGACATTGCCTGTAATGTCATACCCGCTCCGCTAGCAATTTCGCTTTGTGAAGAGCTTATTCAGCTTTTCAAGCGAGGCCAGTTTGATCTTGTCAAATGGACAAGCAACTCTAAGGAGGTTCTCGCACGCATACCAGATTCTCATAAAGCTTCTCCAGACATTGAGTTTGAGAAGTCTGTACCGCATAAGGTTCTCGGTTTACGCTGGGACAAATCCTGCGATAGTTTTCGGTTTGACGTCTCACCGCCAGATGATAAGTGCGCCAAGCGCACTATGCTGTCCACAGTGGCTTGACTATGGGACATAATGGGTTTTGTGGCTCCCACAATTTTGTACGCCAAGCTCTTGATCAAAGAGCTTTGGCTATCAAAGTGTGAGTGGGATGAAACACCCCCTGACCATATTGTCGCCGCTTGGGGCCAGTTTTGTATTGAGCTTACCGCGCTCAATCAAGTTACTATTCTGCGTCATCTTGGGTTGGTAGATGGATGTACCGTCAACTTAATAGGTTTCGCTGACGCCAGCGAGCGTGCTTACGGCGGAGTCGTATATCTGCAAGTCCGCATTGGTTCTAACTACTCGGTGCAGTTAGTTTGTGCCAAGTCTAAGGTCTCGCCTGTTAAACCCATTTTGGTTGCGAGACTGGAGTTGTGCGCGGCCCTTCTGCTGTCTCAGTTGCTCCGCAAGGTTCAAGACACAGTTTTGCCCCACTACTCTATTAATAAATATACGCATTTTCCGACTCCAAAGTAGTGCTCGCTTGGATTCATTCTTCTCCTCATCGCTGGCAGACTTTTGTCGCCAACCGCGTTAGTAAATTGATTGAACTTGTTCCCGCTACTTGTTTCAATCACGTCGCGAGTTATCGTACTCGTCTTCAGGAAGAACTCTCCATAGATCATATTGACTGGAAGTTTATTTCACCAGCATCACCACATTTCGGTGGATGTTGGGCAAGCATGATCAAAGTAATTAAAACGCATCTCTTCAAAGTTATAGGTCAACAGATCCTCTCTTACGAAGAGCCTTTAACTGTCCTTGCACAAGTCGAGGCACTGATTAACTCGCGTCCGCTTCCAACTCAGTGAGATCTAGCCTGAAGTTGGACCTACCTCTTAGTTTAAGTATTTAGTTAGTAGTTTTCGCTCTTATTGCGTTTGTAGCTTTCGCTAAAGCTAATTTAGATTAATTTTATTGTCATATCGCTGTCTTAGCCTATTGATGGGTTATGCGGTAGTACACCCAACATAGCTAAGTTATATTTAAAGGCAACCCTTTAGGGCCGGGGGGATATGGTAGCGCCATCTACCTTCCTATCTATAACTAATCGCATCAAGATCAATCGTTCCACGTACATGTGTGAGCGATACCATATTTCCGTCTCCCTCTATCCCACTCCCTGGAAGAGGCACTGCCTTTGGCCTGATTCGTCGCCGCGATCGACGACGCGAGTGACAGTCGAGAACATTCCGCTCGCTGAGAACGTGTCCGCCATATCGTACCGCGCCGCTCCCGTATGTGTTTATTACCGCTTCCACCAAGGAAAACCCGCTCGCAAGTGAAAGTGAAACGAATGGTGTAGTGTAGTGAATCAAACAGCTTCAGGATTCTCGAAAACACCAGGAGACTGTCCTTCTGAGAAGAAGAAGATTTCCGTATAAGGTAAGTGCCCTCCATCCTTGAAATATCCTATACCCACTCGATCACCCCTTCCCGTAACCATCTCCTAGTGGGCGAAGAACCGCTATCCTCTCTATACAGTCCATTTCTTTCTCCAAGTCGCCTAGAACCCTACGGTTTCGGTGTAACGCCGACCCAATCACTATAGGCTTTAAAAATTAATGTTACAAGAGTAGATGGGTCAAGTTGGTATCAGAAGAAAATTGAAGAAAGAAAACATTAAAATTAACGTTGAAGATATGACACATCTGAATTCGAAGATGTTATCGTATGTTTTATTATTTTATCATCCAGCCTCTTACCCTGGTTCCAATTTCTTTGTGGTCGACAGTTTCCTTTGCTGCCATACTTGTCTCTCACGCGTCATCCGATCTCTCTCTCTTTCATATCCATACTACCCTGTGCAACCATCTTTTCTTTGACTATGTTTTAATATGCAAAGTAATAAAGCTGAACACGTGTATTTATAGATCATATATTATGAAGATTTTATCATTATTTAATAATTAAACCATCTTTATAGGCCTCTTGTTCATTCACTGTTAATAGGCTTTCTCAAAATACACCTGAGGTTTAAATTGGTAAGACTTAATTTGTTTCATAATACTTACCACAACATAATCTCATAACCCGAAAGTTTCACCACCAGCCCAACGAGGCTGTCAGATAGTTATCGAGGTTAACCATATTGTATATTATATAAAGTACCCTAAAGTACCCTTCATGCATTGAAAGCTCTCTAATACTATCGACTTACAGAGTCAAGAATCAGATATTCCGTTAAATCCAATTCACATTCCAGTCTGAACAACTGAGTGAGTCTTTATCTCATTTCCACTCGCTCTGATAATCCAACTTTGTTAAGTCCGTCTCGCCTAAGTGATGTTGGTCGTTAAGGCATAGGCCAGATAACTGAAGAAAATAAAGTAGGGTATTAAGGAGCCAATTATCATAACATGGCGCTGCTATTTTCTTTTCAATAAAATTGTGTTAGTAAGTTTTTTCAAGTTCTGACCTATTATGTATGAATAAGAGTGAGTCTGCCTACGTGGTCCAGTGCATAGCATATGCGTTGGCTGATCCCGGGTTCGATGCCCTGGTCAGGCAAAAGTTTTACTGAGTTTTGCCGAATTCTCAGCAGCGTGGAGTCCGGCAATGTGTGCCCGGTAGTGACAACATGCTCGCCCAATGTGGGCCCTAAAAATTCATAAGGCGAAATGTGGGTGTAATATTACAACCTCTACCTGCCACTTCGGCGATACAGATGTGAGGTTTTCAAAATAATGTAAGTCAGTGTAGGTGTGTGAGATGATTACGAATGTTTTGTTTGAATAGTCAACTTTCAACTACTGGCTTATTTGCTTTTACTTAGTATTATTCCAATCACATTGAGATTACAACTTGGAACTTGGTAAATGCGAATATTTTTATATGAATGGATGCTTTTTAATTTTCAGTTGGAACACGGCTTTTAAAAAAATTAAAATCATGTGGACATGCCACATGATTTTAATTTTTCATTTTATGAAAATGATTATCGACACCAGCAATTTATACTAAGCTAACTTTACAGTAGAAGCTTATAAAGTGAAAACGTGAAAACATTTATATTAAGTAAGAAACTTATTTCAAATTTGGTACCTTTCATAGTTAATTTATCAATTTCATGAAAATGACTAGTATTTAAGCTATTTAAATATTTAATAAATATTCATTCTGCTGTACATATGTCTATAGAGTAAATTATTTTCTTGTCATAGACCTAACATAAAACAGAAAATAAATTTAACTGCAATGACTCTAATGGCAAAAGTTTCACACGACACAATCATGGTGAGTGAGTGATACTAATACTTGAAATGTTGTGCACTATAGTGTGATCGATTAAAATAGAAAAATAAAACTTTACTTCTGTTCTTAGTGCGGCTAATCCGTGACTGTAGTAAATAGAGCAGCTAAAGTAGGTGTCCCTTCTTAATCTTCTCTCTCTTACTCTCAACTTGTGTAAATAACTGTTTATTTCAGGGAACAAGATACAAGCAAAACACACGTCTTAAACTAACACATCTAAGTATACCTCTTCGGTCTTGTGTATACTATCCCACTGCAGTGTTTGTGCCTCCATACTATACCACGCTTGTCAAGCTCCATGATAATCTTAATATATAAAATCCTTGCGTTACTGACTGACTGACAGACACGCTACAGCCGAAACTATTGGGCGCAGGAAGCTGAAATTTGGCATGTATTTTCCTTGAGGACCGTAGGGGTGCACTAAGAAGGGATTTTGAAATTGCCACGGGAATGGCCAAAACGGGTAAATTTAAAAAAATGCAGACGTAGCTGCTGGCGTCCTCTAGTTAACAATATAATACATACTTAACTCCTTCTGAAAATCATTGGTTCGCGACGTGGGTCTGAACCCTCCCCTTGAGGATAGCCTCAACATATCTTATATCGATAGCGATATAAGATATGAAAATATAATATCCGTATAGGCACAATAATACGACTTTTAATTTGTGGAAATTATTTACAATGGTTATGTATAATATGTATGTATTTACAAAAAAAAATAGTATATATGTATGTTTATCCATTATCTAGTACCCATAGTACAAGCTCTGCTTAGTTTGGGACTAGATGGTGTTGTGTGAATGTGGTAGAATATTATTATTATTATTATTATTTCAAAATGCTTCAAAGAAAACAAATTTATTGCAAATTTTTCGTTACAGGTATTCCATGATTAAAATTTAGATTTAGAGCGCAGCTCTCTCATTCTAGACCTTTAAGTTTAGTTGGTTTTATTTATATAAGCTGATGCTTATCCTTTCCTCGTTCCGAACAATGCAGACGAGGAACGTTAACTTTCTTTCTTCTTCTGCACTTTGATAATTATATTCATTTTCGTCGCACGTTTCCTTTTACGGTATTCTCTGCCATGCCGTATATAGATTTGTGCTAGCAATGCTTGGGTACAAACAGGCCGCAGACCCGTAAAATGACGCAAAATTGTTCCAATTTTATCATACACCATTATTCTAAGGCGTAGTTATAGAAGCTCATACTGGATAGCAATGAAAAGCTGATATTCGTAGTAAGCGCACCCCGGACTCCTAGACGTTTAAGTCTTGGATGCAACCGGAAAAACGCTAGGACGATGATGATGATGATGACTGGATGGCAATGACCCTCTGCTTGACCGTGTAATAAGATTCATAAAACGCGATTAAAATGAAGAAAAAAATAACCATTTTTGATATTTTTCGAAAAAAAAAACTGAACTACGTACTATTTTAGTACACCAGCTACGCAATAAATTAAAATGTTTTATTAGTAAAATTGTACTAAGGTAAGCTGTTTAAGTAGTGCCAGGATGTCATTGGCATACACGTGCGCTTTTAGCGGCGTGGCCTCGCGGGCTATTCGCCTTGGAGCTTAAGGTCTGAGATATATGTAGCGGATAGATCGCAGTTATCGCGATGCTGAGAAAATATTAATGCGTACGGTTATAAATAACTACAAGATGTCCGCGGCTACGCCCTAACATTTTGTTTTTATTTAACCGTTTAAGCCCAATCCCGTGGGAATTTCGAGCAATTCCTTCTTAGTGCACTCCTTTTTTTTTAGTCCCTACGGGTCCCGTGTCGTGGCGGGGTCGCGCAATTCGTGGATAGCATACTTTTCCGCGACCCCACCTGGGATTGGCCCGCCGTTGGTGTTGGCGGACCCCGTTTTCTTGGGAGGTGGCGCGGACACTACGCCGCCCCCTTGCCTTTTGGCGGACGGGGAGCAGCCCCAGCGCTCGTCGTCCGCAGGCACTAAAACCCAGCGGCCGCAGAGGATAGGGAGGACGGCAAACTGACAAGACGACATTTCCTCTTCCTCTGCGGCCGCACTGCAACGTAGCAAATGGTGCGCCCCCGTTTGGCCAGTGCGGAGCAGGTGATAATGTTTATATATAAACCCCGGATGTATTTCTCTAATTCCAAAAAAAAATTTGTTTAGTTTCAAGTTTTCAGTCCAGCTTAGCTTAAGGCCAAGCGCTGAAAGTTGCGGGTGTGGATCTAAGTAATAGCTGTTTTCGCACGGTCAGCTTAATGTAGCTCTGTCACGTGTTAGCGAGCTTAGACACCTTTATGTTTGTGTCCCCGAAGGCTATCCTTATTTAGTGTACAAAGAAGTTTTACTAGATAATAAATGAAGAAACAAAGTCCACGCGAACGGAGTCGCGGGGACAGGTAGTACATAATAATTTAAGAACGATATCTTTGCAAAACGAACCATACTATTAAACTGAAATGGAACTTCATTGATTCATTATCATCAGACTTCTTCATAAACTTTCTTACAGCGGCAGAGTGCAGCTACAGAAAGCCTGCCTCTTCTTATTATGAGGAGGAATAAAATCCCTTTATAGGGCACTTCTACGGTCCCCGAGCAACATACATGCAAAATTAGAGCTTCTTGCTACCAATCGTTTTGGCTGTGCGATGTCTGTCAGTCAATCACTAACGCAAGAATTTTATTTGTTTAGACCGATAGCAGCCATATCATTATCAGGAGGAAAAAGTGGCTACAATGTTTAAAACTCTGATAGACTTAGACCACACTGAAAGCTCTGTTTGTAATATTATCTAGAAACAGCTACAAAGCAAAAAATTTCCTTACCTTTCCCACCATATGGGATAAATGCACCATGACAAACCGTAAAGCGGTCGAAGCATGTAGATCCTTCATTAAAGGATGTCAAGCAAAATTACGAACCCATGGGCGGTATTTTTTGTCGCGATTTTTGTCAGACTCTGCCTGTTATACCACGTGGGACAAGATCTGATGAAGTTAGTCTGCCTAAAGAGTCGTAGGATACACTGTAGGATTCTATTATCTTATTTTTTATGGTAATAGGCGGCAAACGAGCAGATGAATCACCTGATGGTAAGCAATTACCACCGCCCATGGACACAAGCAACACCACGGGAGTCACAATTGCGTTGCCGCCCCTTGGGGTTGGCAAAAGGGATAGGATGAGGAGTGGGATGAGGAAGAAGGAATAGCGGATAGGGCCTCTGGCATTCTCACTCACTGAACGAAACGCAACAGTTTAGGTACTGTTACTTTACGTCGATTTTCTGTGGGAGGTTAGTAATTCCCCGGTCGAGCCAGCCCATTCGTGCTGAAATCAGCATGGCTCTTCTATGCTATGCATTTGAGATTAAATATGTGAGCGCAAGCGACTTATGAAAAAAGGCTATTTAGATACCCAGATACGGACACGGGATAGTGAAAATTGTACAGTACACCTATTTCTATCAACATAACGGGTTATGAAAGACAAAGAATCAACGAACTATTGCAATTCCAGTGGTATTTTTGGCATCCATCAATGCTCCTGGATTGCCATTTCAAAAGACATAACATAACTTCACACCGTTATCTCCGAAGGAGTAGGCTGAGGTGTACTACACACGCCGAGCCAATTACCATACCATCTACCGGGCACATTATTAAGCGAGTGATATTTAACATTTTGAATGCAGACATAACTTCGAAAAGTCAGAGATGTGTGCGGGGGTGATGGCCGGGGATCGAACCCGATACCATAGTCGCGGCAGTGGTACGTACAGCATTGCCTATATCAGCCTTGTTGGTTTCAAGGAAATTAACAACGTCATTCAAATATCTATAAGTGCCCTTGAAGTTAGTGCCCTCTGCGGGATACAAATCTGTCAAATGTGGCTACAAACGCCTCGGTCGTAAGCGAGGATACCAGTTCCAAATGCACGGCCTTTGTGAAAAGACAAACAATAACACACAAGTAGGCCTTGCCAGTCTTGCTGTTTCAAAGTGTCGACGTTTTCACCAAAAAGGGACCTGCGAAGTCCGTGCCAACACCGTCAAACGTCCTGCTTTCAGTTACGCTATCTGCCGGTAAGTCCCCCATCAACGGCTGCATGGTAGAAGCCTTGAGCTTATAGCAAGGGATGCAGCGAAAGACTACACTCCGAATAATTCTTCGGGCAAACAAGATCCAAAATTCGCGTTGCAAAATGGCCAACAAAGCATTACAACCAGCATGCGAATTTTTAAGGTGACGGTCAGTTACCAACAAGCGTACCAAATGACCGTCCTTAGGTAACAAAAGGGTGTGACGTGCTCCGTAAGGGAGGTTGGCGTTCTTGAGACCCGCAACCCCCGCTCCAACGCGCAAGAGACCCGTATCGTCCAAAAAGGGGTTCAATTTAGATACAGCGCCCGATAATTTCAATTTCCCTGACTTAAGGATAGCAATCTCCTTCTCAAAATGCGCCAATTGCACAGAACGAACCCAAAGGGTGAGAGACTCCTGTCGTTCCTGTGATGAGAGAAACGGTGTCAGCCGTTTCTGTTGTGGGTGCCTAAAATTAAAAACAAAACGCTTTATCCAAGCAGTAACACCTAACTACTTGTCGAGGGAGCTGTAACTATTCAACAGGAAATCGGGGTCTAAGGCGCATTCTACTTTCTCAAGAGCGAGTGTTCGTAGACCCGGCAAATTAGAAGTATTCAAAACTGGCGTTCGAGGCCAATCAATTTCTGGTTGACTCAACCATTCCGGACCCCACCACAGCGAATGACCTATCAAACTAGGCGTCAAGCATCCGCGCGAGGCACAATCAGCGGGGTTGAGCTCACCTGGCACGTGTCTCCAAACAAGCTCGACTTCAGATTTCTGAATTTAGGAAACGCGATTAGCGACAAATACCTCCAAGGTGTGGACAGAATCCTTCAACCAACAAAGAACAATTTGGCAGTCTGTCCAGGCGTAGGTCCCATTAATACAAATGCTTTTACCTAAAGTACTAGACACGTGGTTCAATAAGCGTACAAGTAGGGCTGCTCCCGAGAGCTCCAATTTTGGGATGGTCAGAGATGTCCGAAGGGGTGCAACCTTGCTCTTCGCCATGATCAGGGAAACCCTCACCTGACCTGAGGCACTGACTGTGCGCAAGTACACCACGGCCGCGTGACCACGTTCCGAGGCATCACAAAACCCGTGAAGGGTGGCCTTGCACTTCCCGGGAGGAAGGATGGGACGAGGCTAAGAGATCTCGTTGACGGCAGGAAGCGAGGATACAAAAGAGGTCCATTCCTCAACAAGAGTGCCGTGTAGAGGTTCGTCCCAGGTCAATCCTGCTGTCCAAAGCTTCTGCAATAAGCATTTTGCCCAAAATATGATAGGACAAATCCAACCGTTCGGATCAAAGGTTCTGGCGACAGTAGACAACACGAGACGTTTAGTCCAAGAACAAGGCGATTTCAAGTCTACGTTATACGTAAAAATGTCTTGGACTGGTCTGTACTGAACGCCGAGAACAGCCATCATGGCGGTGTTGTCAACAATCTCAAACAAATGTAGATCCTGCTGATGATCCTCTGGCAAGCCTTCCAAAAGCGCTGGTGAGTTGGAAATCCATTTGCGCAACTCATAACCAGCGGAGGCCAAAATACCTATCAATTCGTCCCACAGGAGGATCGCCTCGTCCGCTGTGGAGGCGCCCGAGCAAATGTCATCGACGTAAATATCGTCCTTCAAGATGGCGGAGGCTCGTGGGAAACGTAAGCCTTTGCGGTCTGCGAGCTCCCAAAGAGAACGTATTGCCAAGTAGGGGCTTGACCCTAACCCGTACGTATTAGTATTGAGCTCGTAGACGACCATGGGATCACGAGGAGACTCTCTCCAAAGGATCAGCTGGAAGCGACGGTCATCAGGGTGGATAATCGTCTGCCTTAATATCATTTTTATATCGGCTACAAAGACAACCTGATGTCGTCGGAAGCTGGTGATGACGTCACAAAGGTCCTTGACCAACTTGGGACCAGATTGCAAGCACTGGTTCAAGGATACGCCCGTAGAAGTCTGCGCAGAACCATCAAATACTGCGCGCAGCTTGCCAGTCGATGGCTTCAATACCGCATGATGCGGGAGAAAGTAGTGCTCCACTGAACGCCAATCCAAATTTGACACAGACATGTGTCCCAATTGTTCATATTCTCTCATAAACTCAATATATTTCTGTCTGAGCTCCGGAACACGACCCATGCGACGCTCCATAGCCAACAATCTCTTTTCGGCTAAAGGTCATGACTCACCAAGCGGAGGCCGAACAGACAGAAAAGGTAGCCTCGTAATGAGCCAACCAGACCGGAGTCGACCAGAGTTGTTCTGGAAGAACAGCTCGCACTCCTCATGTTCTGGATTCAAACGAGCAGCTTGAGGGGGCTCCTCTACCTCCCAAAACCTCTGAACTGCGTCAGAGAGAGCAGAGCCTACAGCCAACAAATAATCAAGTTCGGGTGGAGGGGTGTCCCTAGGCACAGGTCCCATCAAAGCAAATCCAAATATGGTCGGGATAGCAGTCAAACCATTTGGCACCAAGAACCGTTTCCCGCCAATCAAAATTCCACCGAGAACATCAGAGCCAATCAACAAGTCGATTTGTCCCGGTGTGTCAAATTTGGGGTCTGCCAGTTCCAATCCCGATGTCTGATTCGGTTTACTAATGTTTGCCATAATTTAAAATGCCATAATTTCATATGCCATACTGGTATTTGCCATAATTTACATTAGAAATAATGCTTCAGTTGTCATAATCGTGAAATGACATAAAATGACTTTCACTAATTCCATTGGTCATAATCGATCAAGTGTCATAATAATTTAAATCCATAAATGTATTTGCTATAATTTTCGTTTTCAATAATCTAAGAAGAAAATAGAGAATAAACTGAAGTTGAACAACTTCAGTTTATTAAACTAGTGTGAAGAATGTGGACTAAGTTGACGGAGCCCTGCTTCGCAGGGCTCCTATTTTTGGGTTAAGGGTCAAAAGAGAACCCTAACCTAACCTATCCGAGTCGAATTGCGCTGAGTCGGGGTGTTAACGATAAATTAATTCAACTTCAATTTATTAAACCAGTGTGAAGAATGTGGGCTAAGTTGACGGAGCCCTGCTTCGCAGGGCTCCTATTTTTGGGTTAAGGGTCAAAAGAGAACCCTAACCTAACCTATCCGAGTCGAATTGCCCTGAGTCGGGGTGTTAATGATAAATTAATTCAACTTCAGTTTATTAAACTAGTGTGAAGAATGTGGGCTAAGTTGACGGAGCCCTGCTTCGCAGGGCTCCTATTTTTGGGTTAAGGGTCAAAAGAAAACCTTTACCTAACCTATCCGAGTTGGATTGCACTGAGTCGGGGTGTTAACGATAATTAATTTCAACCTAACAATATTATGTATTATTTTCATAATTATATCAAGTTTTGATTATGTCAGGAGTCGATTATGAGATGTGTTACTTATGGAAACTAATTATTATTATATATTATGTTGTTATAGAAAGTCATTTTATGACAAATAAAAGTTATCACTGTTGAGTTGTTAAGGCAAACGTTATTAGTATAAATGAAAATAGTGCAAGTAAATATTATGATTAGGGATGATTATGGCAAACAATATTAGTGCTAATAAATTTATGGAAAAAGAGAGAATACCGTCAAATTCACCACAGCAGCAGGTAGCTGCTTCTGTGGATGCATACCCAAAATATTCTTCAGCACAATAGCCGAGGTTTTAATCCTCGGATGTGAAGATTCAACAGGGGCAAACAAAACTTTAACTTGCCCTTTATTAGAGGCTACATCACCTATTCCCCGTATACAATTGGGAAAAGAGCCCATATTTAATTTAACCTGCCCTACCAAATAAGTGGAAACAATGCAACCTTGTGAACCTGTGTCCAATATAGCACGGACAACAACAGAGGTCCCCGTGGGTCCCCAGACCCTAACAGCAACCGTTGGTAGGATAACGGTCTCAATGGGGGTGGTTGGCGTTATAGGGCAGGGGTCAATGACCTATTGTTGCTTGGGCAGCGACCGTAGGCCAGGACCAGGCAAGTCAAAACGAGGGTGCGGCTTGAAGTCCTCAAAGGCGCGATGACTTGATCCGCACGCCATCTGTGGGGGGTCATATTGACGCACCCGCCCAAAACGAGGTGGGCGCGAGTCAAGGCGGGGACGCTCCGCCAAAGGAGGGGAATACCTGGGGCACCAGTCATGGTGTTGGTGACGCTGAACAGCACATTCAGGTGCGCGAGAGAGAGGAGGCGTGCGCACGCTACGGTTCTCCAAGCGGGGCGAGTGGCGATCAATTGAGCGAGGCGACTCTCGGCTACGCGCCGGTGAGCCTCGGCTGCCACCTTCAAAACACCCGCCCGTGCGCGGCGTCGGCTGGTTGGACAAACGGCCAACCTCTCTGGCATTCATACAGAGAGTGTCCAAATGCTGTCCTCCACAGTGAGGACAGGGGCGAGAAAAACTTTGTACACATCCGTAAATAATTCGTATTCTATTATTTTTCCAAATCTCATCCTCGTTTCGAATATTGGCTTAGGTTTGTTGGATCTCGTGACTCAAGGAACAAATATTAGAAACCAGTTAAGCGTCGTACGTTAGGAATAAGCACTATTGTTACATGGAAATTCTCAAAAATTTATAAACACTTCAATTTGTAAGTACGCACTCACTATTATTGTGTCTTCTAGATTAGAGGATGCCTGCACCATTATGTATATTAATGAAACTCTACTTAAAAAGCGAGCTATGAAATTAATCATATTATGAGTACTGCAATATAATACCAAACCCAATAACTATGGACAGTCTTTGCGTCGCCATCAATTCTTATTTCAAATTTACGTACAATCAATCGGAGCTCCTGCCGTAGTCCAATATTAGCATATAATCTTTCGTACCTTTTAAACAGAATTTAAAACAATAGTTGACTTGATGGACTCGACGCACAAGTGAGCGTCTCTGTTTCATGTTGAGGTTTTTAAATCCAGTGTTATATTTTGGATTTATATCAATTGGTTTTCACTGAAACGGAATCTAACATGCCTACAATAATGCAGACTACAAAAGGCAATAGATACCTTCAGTACACAGTCACACCCTACATACTGTAGTTAATACAACTCGTGAAATCTGGCTAATAAACACAGGCAAAACCAATTTGGTATAAATACAAGAAAGTTCATATAAGAACGGTAATTTACCTCCCACGTCCGTCAAAAATTTTCTATAAAAATATATATATTTCAAAATATGTATTTGGATCCGACAGGGTGATTCCCGGACATGTGCCGATATATTATTAAAATCTACCTATCGGACCGGCGTTCATTCACGATGGAACATACGTCCAATCGGATCCAATGTTCTAGGTTTTTCATCTTGTCCCATGGAAATTTCGATAACATCTTGTACTAGACCCACAGGATTGCTGGTTGTGGAGAGTAGGTACCTACTTGCTAATTTGTAGGGTTCCGTACCTCGAAATCAAAAATGGGACCCTCATAGGATCACTTTGTGGTCCGTCCGTCTGTCAAGACCCTTTTTCTCAGAAACGCGTGGAGGTATCAAATGAAATTTATATCAAATAGTCAAATCTACTGTCCCTTGAAGCTGTGAAAAAATCAAACTTCTAAACCAACGCAATCAAAAGATACAGCCGTTTATGCTGCAAATTTCCGCATTTTTTTTAAACTCGCAAGGGAATCAAAACCTACAGGGTACTTTCCGTGAACTCTGAATCTTGAAATTTGGCACGAAGCAACGTATTACAGCACAAATATAGGAAAATTTGCGACAACCATAAATTTTTAGTCACAAAATATAATTAAAGTAATTTTAATAATTTTAAAGGTACTACCACTTTCCTCATGAACCCGTAGTGGTATAAGATTGAAGTTCATATCAAATGCTCAAGTCAAAACTAAAGGGTACATCCAGTCGATCTAGAACCTTAAAATTTGGCATAAACCAACGTTTTATAGCACATAGGAAAAATTTCGAAAACCTTCAATTTTTAGTTACATCACATATTTTTAAATAATTATATAATATACCTACAGGTTTGAACGGAACCCTCGGTGCGCGAGTCCGACTTGCACTTGACCGGTTTATTGTAAAAGTTCTTGTAAGTTATTCTGAATGTACTTTTATAATTAAAATCATGACACTTATTTTTATTGCTGATAAGTTTTATGGATTTTTATCTGAAATAGATTATATTTATTTATTATGATTAGTTGATCAGTGATCTTTTATCTGCTAAGTTGCAAAGCTATTTTGTAAAGGTACCTTTAAATGTGAAATTCACATTCACTATTTTTGCAATGGAGAATAGGAATTTTAAACTATCGCGATTTGTATACATCATACAAAATAAATTAGAGTACAATTAACGTATCTAATATATAAAATTCTCGTGTCACAGTTTTCGTTCCCATACTCCTCCGAAACGGCTTGACCGATTTTGATGAATTTTTTTGTGCTTATCCGGTATCTATGAGAATCGGGCAACATCTACTTTTCAAAAAAAAAAAAAAAATTTGCAAAACAACGTTTGCCGGGTCAGCTAGTTTAATATATAAATACCTATTTGTTTCCGACAGTTCGCTCGTCTTGCACCGAGCGTGGTCGCGGAGAGACGAGCGAAACGTTGGAAACAAATAGGAAACCTTTGAGTTGGCATTCAGTCTGAACTCATTGCGAGTATTTACACTATTTCGTACCTAGAATCCAGGACGAGTGAATCTTTCTACGAAACCGAGAATTTCTAGATATAAATCTGATAAATAGTCAAAAGTGGACAAACACGTACGCGGTCAATCATCCTGAAAATATAACTGAAGGCATTTGACGAGGAATTTTAAAAAGTTGTACGTCTTTTCACATGTCATGGTTACCCTACAAGGGTACGTATGATATTATGTTAACTTTGAGGAATTTATGTGGCAGGCGTAGTAACGGGTGGTGTTACGAATTAATTACTGCGTTCAAGGGTTGCGCTCAATTAAAGAGGTAACGGAATCTGTGGCGTTGGTAAACCATGAGTTATATGTTAGCTTTGTCTTGGAAAAAAACTTCATAAAAATTATGTATGATTGAGTAGCCTGCGTTGCTCGATAAATCAGATTAATCTAAGATACAATATTTAAACGTTAAACAAATCTGGATATACCTTATACCTATTTACGAAAACTTCTCAGACTTAGAATATGAAATTGGGAATAGTTGAAGGGCAAAAAAGGCATTTTAATTCGATTAAATTGATTTGGATTTTACGCTGTAATCTGAATATCTAAAACACTTCGGCGCAAAGATGTCAATATATGTAAAAAGACTACTAACGAAGCGAGCTTTACTATGTTTATAGAAGAATTCTATGGGTCAGCAAGAATAAGTATGAAGATTATTCTACTAGCAGAGGTTGAATCATGCAACTCACCTATTTGGAAGTATGCAACTGGCAATGCCTGCTTGCTATGACAACGAAGGAAACAGCATATAACATCTTAATCTCGATGTTCTCGTAACTGGTTCAGCGTGTGACAGTGAAGTGTAATGACCTATACAATCAGACATGTGGTTCTTATCCAGCAATTATAGCTTCCTACTATTTTTAACGCAAACGTTTGAAAGAATGGATGTAAGTTTTTATATCTTTCAAACATTGTACGGATTTTTGTGAAATAAAAGAAATAAAATACTATGACTTATTTTATTATTTTAGTATGCTATTTAGTTTGTCGTTTGATGGCAAGTATTTATGTTCGTTAATTCAATTTTTTGCCACTACCAATAAATCTAGTATCTCAGTAGTAATCATTTGTGGAGAGAGTCAGCGGTTTTCCAAATCAATATCGAACAGGTGACCATCCATGCAGTTAATATCGCATAGGTCTCGCGGCATAAATATGCGCGTGGGATTGGGAGCTCCTGGGCTCAATTCCCGGGTCGGGCAGAAGGCTATTGGGTTTTTCCGTTAGATAATTCTCAGTAACAGCACGGAGTCTGTTAATGTGCCCGGTACGGCAATAGGCTCGCCCCCTTTTACGTGGGACCTAAAAATACATGGTGAAATGTGGGTGTAATATTATACCTCTGCCTACCCCTTCGGGGATACAAACGTGAGTCTATATAGGTAGTTTTTGTATCAGACATATGCCTCCCACAAGGTGGAGCGGCCAACATATGTATACGGATGGCTCAAGATCGGTCCACATGAAGAGCTTTGGGGTAGGCGTATGTCCATCTAATGGTTAAAATGATGGTGAAGCAATTTTTGAACTAACATATCCAATATTTTAGTTTGGCACGGCACTTTAATTACATTACACTTAGTAATTTATAAACAGGTCGGTTATTATCTCTTAATGAGATCGATATCGATAGAACTCGCGATCACGTTACTTGTAAAACGGTAACTTTACATGTATTTAAGTTTGCTCAACTATTTGCAGAGAAATTGCCCTCTTAGCTGCCCGCTTGAAGCTAGCGCTCTTGGTTCTACGAAGTTGTAGGCTAGATTCAAGGAATACGATTTACACCCTCGGAACATAAAAAACATTAGAAATGGTATGCACCCAAATTACTATTGGAACCGCTGTCGCCAAACTCACACAAGTAAACCGATAATCATATATTGCACTACAAAGAAACAATTCGTTTGATTCGTAGTTTAAGTTTATTCAAAACTAGCCTATTTCACAGATTTGAAAATAAACCCTACCGACCTACAAATAAGATTTATTTTGCTTTAGCAGTAGAACGTATTTACGATCTATAGTCATACTAGATTCGATTTACGTGTCAATTCCGCTACTCAACCATAGATGGCGGTATTCTAAGTTGTAGTAACTAAATTACTATGACGACCAGCAACCTAGACTGAAACATTATGATATTAGACATTATTTTATCATTAATTTAATTGTAAGTATGTATGCGCAAAAGCGACATATTATCTTGTTATTATAAATAAAACAACCTAACAATAGATACTGGTAAAATTATTAATAAGTATTGTTTAAGTATAAGTATTAGTTGCAATTATTATAAGTGAATTTCTATTTTGTAATTTTAGTTAAGATAATATTGCAATGCTTGTAAAAGGCACTAAGTTTTAAGCACCATAATTGTAACCGAACACCTATGTTTGTACACTTGGTTCACAATAAACGCTTTGAATTTGAATTTGAATTTAATCTTAATTACATAAGGCATATGGTTGAAATTTGCGTGATCGGTCTGTTTCTGCTTCTACTCGGTTAGGGCCGTACCACGTAGCACATTGGATTACTTTATCGATATCGATAGATGATGCGATATTTTGTTCAATATAATATGCAAAAAATAAGACTTGTCGGGAGTATATTTTTTTATTTGGAACACAAACAGTTGTACTTTTTAAATCATCTCCCATACAACTTGTAATACAAGTGTCTCATGAACTTATTTTGGATACGTTCTAACATAACACTATAAGACTTTGGAGAATGAGGTATGGTAGTTAGAAATAATATTCTTGACTCCGGGATTCAGAATAATTTATTCGTATTACATCGCTGCTTATATACAAAATTTCCAAATAATCATAGCCAATCTATACACAGATAAAAAAAATGTAAAAATGTTTAAAACAATTAACCAATTAATTACAGCACAATCGGCCAATAATATTCAAGTTGAGTTTACGCAAGTTATCCGCCAGGTGGTACATATTATATCGCGCGAGCGTATTCGCGCGCCATTGAGAATGTACTTATACAGGCGCCGTACGTGCGGGCGACTCATTTGAAGTCACGCGTCAGCTTGTACGGCGGGCGTCGACGTAATGATATTAATTGAAGAGCGAAGATTTCTTGAAGTCGTCGTCAGCGTGTGTATCTTCGAGTTCACAAGAAAACTCTTCATGTTTCTATTTGGCACAAAAGTCTATAAAACTGTTCTTTTCAGAACAACAACAAAAGTCCTTGAACAGTCCTTGTCAGGACTATTGTCACTGTTTCTATTAAACACTAAGTCCTTTTCAGGGCTGTGTGTATCCATGTTTCTATTTACAAAAGTCTCTGTAGGGACTGCTAGGTATAGGTTAGCCACAGGACAAAAGACTGACAGACAAGTAGTTATAAAGTTAAATAAAAGTGCTGTTATGTATGCATGTCTTTCATAAGATTTATGAAAGACATGCATACAACAGCACTTTTAGTATTCACAAAAGAATATCTAAATAAACAAAATTTTTTATTGCCCTTGAAATAAAATATATTTGTTGAGGAATTGGCGTCTGGAAAGTTTCATTTTTAATTTTAATGAATGGTGTATGCGAACATTTACATACTTTTCAACTATTGCCTTCATCAAATCGGTAATGTGATTGGATGCAGGAAATTCGCCAATTTGATGGGATTCAATATCGTTAAATAAAAGAGTTCCTATGAAATTTCTCATTATTTTTGCTATCGCCACTTCTTTACGAAAAACTATTAAGTCAACGTTTTTTAAAAATGTTTTCGCTGTTTGGCATATTTTTAGGACATCTGGCGAAGGATACAACAAGCCACCTTGATCTTTTGCAATGGTGAATTTGTGGAACGGTTGAAAATGATGTGTCACTAATGCATCAGCACAGACATCACAGTTATTTTTTTTTATTAATATTCGAGCAATGTAACCAGCAATATTATATTATTTGCTTATACTTGGATTGTAATGTAATACCAAATAATAACATATAATAATATTCGTAACATATGCTACTACATACACACAACACCACCTAAGCAGAGCTTGTACTATGGGTACTAGACAATGGATAAACATACATATATACTTTTTTTCTTAAATACGTACCTACATATTACATTGTTCATAGAAACACCCACCCAAATAAACAATTTATTAAAATAAACATTTCGTAAATGATTTATTTCCGTGTTGCGATATCAATCGATAATTTTAATATTCGACTTGACCACATCACTAAATGAGTAGCGCGGAATTTTCGAGAATGTTCTATTGAATAGAATCAATCCAAAATAAACTTTATCTTCGATGTATAAGGTTCATTTTTACTAACCGTTCTATTAAATATTATTTAATTGAAACAAATTAAGGCCCACTTGCACAACGATTCTTAAATTGAATTAAGATGCATTTAACGATAAAAAAAATATTAAACACCACTAGCGTCTTGTACAACGAAAAATTTGTCGAGTAATATGATTTAAGAACTGTCAAAATTAATTACCGAAAATCGGCTGTTTAGTGGCTAATTTCATTTAAGAACTGTCACACTGATGTTGGCATCTTGTCATTAGTGACGAAAATTATCAATAATTATATAACTGGACTGGACGACGCAGCAGGGGGAGGCCTATGTCCAGCAGTGGACGTCCCTAGGCTGACATGATGATGATGATGTTATAACTGATAACAATGTACCTACTTGTGTTATTGTTAACCCTAGAATCCACACATGTTATTCCTACACTGGGGTACTGGAACACCCCATACTAAAATGACTGTCATCCTTAAAATAAAAAAAACAATTCATGAAAATACGTTTTATTAAACATAATCGGTAACTTGAGATCACAAATCAGCCTTATTACACAAAGTTAAATGTAGTTTGAGCAACAGCGCTTGTAGGATTTGGTCTTTTTTTGAGGATCACTGCAATGGACTAAGTTGGCATCCGGTGACGGTCCTCCAAATGTTCATGTATCAGTTCCAAACCTAATTTCAAAACTGTCTGCTGAAACTTTATATTTGGCTTATTATTTGATCTTGAACACTTGTAAAGAACCCAGGAATTACAACTGGTCCCAACTTCTATTTCTACCTCGCCAGATTTGTGGTCTAGAATAGAGCTTATTTCTTCGTAATTCAAACCTCTGACAGCCATTCGAAACAAAATAAATAAACTTCATTGAATTTTACCTTTATAATATCTAAAAATATCTGTATTTAATTCATATAAGACTATAGTTTTAGTAAATAATCAAATTTAATAACTTATTACATATGAATGCATCAATCGTAATAAATAAATAATCTTACGATTTTACTACACTGGCGTACCCCACAGCACTGATACAGGCGACCACACAACGCGGTCCCTCGTCACGGTATTGACGTAACGCAAGCGGTTGACACCAAACTAAAATACTCCGACGCGCGAATTCGTGGATATTAAAGAAATTGAGATATTTGGAAAACAAATCGGTGTGGGGTGCACCTGCACCCCATGTAGGGTTCTAGGGTTAATGCTTAAAAGTTTCTAGTTATTATTTGTCAATTGTCATTTCGTTGCTAGGCGACAACAAGGCGTTTTGTTTTATGCTCAAAGTATATATAGTCTAAGGTTTTATGCGAAACCATACGCATAACATCGTTAAAATCGTAACAAAAAGGCTTCATGCCATGAAACAAAACGTAGAAACTACTTTACCGACCTCATAAACTGTTTAACTAAATCTAAGCTTTGTTGTCGTTGTGCAAGAGGACGATAAATACTTTTAACTTAAATTATTTTATGCTGTTAATTCTGTTCAAAAAATTTAAATTAAGGAGTGACTTAAATCAAACGTTACGCAAGTGGGCCTAAGACTTTTATTGAAAACAATGAAAATTGTACTTACCGATGATACGAAACACCTCAATTTTTAAGATTTTTTCGCCTGCTATCATTTTTGCACTCCAAAACGGCACAAAACGGCATAGTTATAGAAATTAAACTGTGTCACGAAACGAGCAATTCGACGCGATGTAAGAACGTGACTGGGGCCAGTTAAACGTTACAACGCTTAATTGTGACACGCGTGCCACGCCTACTTACCATTTCCAGTGTAATATTTTCTCTTCCGTGTTTACACCTCATATAACTTTTTATTATTTTATTTGCATTGTACTTATCTCAGCCATTGATAGCCATTCTCTGACTTCATTCAAAGTTATTATTCATATTATAATACCACCAGTATACTCGGCCATAATACTTTAAATTAGTCTCATTTATATTATTATAGAGAGTGTCTTGAGTAAAATGAGTTGGTTGTTTTTTGTATATTATTATAATGCTTAGAAATTTTGGTACTTTGGACATTTAGGCGTATATTATGTTTCATACATATCTATGAATTCTAATAGGTGGTAGAAAGAAAAGTAGTTGTAAAAAGGTATGTATGTCAATCGTTGCATTAGTTTAAACGTTTTACATTTATTGAAGTCCGTACTTGTTAATAACGAGCAAATGCTTCGTGATGAACAAAATCATCACCATCCTACTCCGTTATCCCAGTTGCAACCCTGGGTCCGCTTCCTAGTCTAACCGGATTTGACTGAATAATAGCTTTACCACGAGCGACTTACAGCCTGATCTCCGCAACCCAAAGAGACAGCAATATTTCATGGTTTAAATAAGTGTCAGTTTTTGTTCAGATGTAAAAACTGTCTCCCTGTAACAAGTGTCAAAGTTCTTTATCTCTGAGGTACGCTGCGTAGCGAGTGATAATTAACAGTTCAATTATTTTCAAAATATAATCATAAAGATACGTACGAAAACTTCGGCGCAATGAGTGATCAAACTCATGTCCGATTATTTTTTAACCCTTTATGCTTTGTTATGAGAAAATTCATTGAAATTAACGCAACCACGGACAGCGGATCCTTATTCTAATCAAAATTGGGAAATTAGTTTTACAACAAGTTTCTAGTTTACAAACTTCAAGATCAGAAACCACAGGGCAAAATTGCTTCTACTTAAATTACTTGAAATATATATCGTTCATGTGTTGGTGAGTTAGTTTGTTTGAAAGTTGTTACTTAGAGCAAACAATGACAAAACGGTCAGTTCATGAACTAACCCATATCAGTTGTGACTTGTCTTACAGACGTGTAATAAGTTTCTCGTATACTACCGTTTCACGTTTAATGTTATTAATGCAAAAGTAAGTTTGTTTATTACGCTTTCATTGATAGACCGCTGACCAAACTTCAACTTAGTCATTAGTCTGTAGAGTACTTTAAATCTAGCATAGAAGACTGATACCTTCTGCTTTTTATATTGGTAAAACCTAAAGTAGACTCGATGATGGTTGATAATTTTATTAATCATCTTTGTAAACAACCAACGTAAAGACGCATTTGTTTAACAATATATATTTTAAATTATTTACGCTGTTGTTAGCCTTAATTTTTATCCTCTTTGTTTCATAGCTTTCATTGCGACGTCGTTGTTTTCGGTAACTGCCAGGTTCCTTCAATTACCGACGGAAGTAATGAGTTACGGAACACCATCAGGCACAACAAGTACCTATTGTACATCACCAAGGTAAAAATAATTGGAATTCTACCAATATCCCATGTAAAAACGATATACATGTATATAAAGTAAAGTAAGTGTATCGAGCAAGCGATAGGATGGATTTCCCCACAGTGTAATATCATGGAGCGACTTCTTCTTCTTCTTCTTGTCGTATCAATGGCGGTTTTAGATGACTGACGACCAGTATTCTGCTACAGCTATAGCGTTGTTTGTGGCCTTATACACCGCTATTTTTTAATTAGTACAAAAACTTTAAGGACAGATTAGCGAAGATATTATTATCATATATGTGACGTAAGAATTTCATAATATCAATAAAGAGCAAAGTTATTATCATTTGTTTATTGTAGAAAATCTCACTTAAATCATAGTCATATTTTACAATCCATTCACTAATTCATTGATAATATTCCATCCTGCTCATTCGCATTCTCTCTGTCGCACTTATGATGTAGGTAGCAATAGAAAATAAAATGAAGAAAAATAATAAATGTAGGTAGTTATTTTTTAATTTTGTTAGTTCTACCCTCTCCTTCATACTTCATTCGGGCGTAGGACCGGTAAAATTTATCGTTTAACTAGTAATTAAATACGGAGGTATGTAATTAGAAAGCAAACAAATATCAAAATAAAAGATGGTGTTCTGGACTAAAAGAAAAGAGTAATTTTGGCGTATTTATGAAGTTAGAATTATCTGCTATTTACAAATTATTTTATCGTCATCATGTCAGCCTAGAGACGTCCACTGTTGGACATAGGCCTTCCTCAAGGTGTGTGGAGAACACAGACCGATTTTGAGGCGCCTGCATCAAATTATTATTTACTTAAGTACGTATTATTTACTAAACTTACAAGTATTTCCATTATCCTTCGAAATGTCCACCACCGTTGTCAAAAGCATCCAATATGCACTGTTTTAATTGTTTGACACTGACCCGGTTACTTTTGTACACTCACAATACGATGTCCATGGGTACACAGCTGCACTCGCGATTTTTCCACTCAAAAAGTACTCACGAAGCATAGCTACATACTCTCGTGATATAAACTGATATGATAGGCCATCGCGTCGGGCAAACGTAGACAGACAATTAAGTTTTGCAACGAAATTAGATACGCTGACTTTCGCTAGTAATTTAGTACTGTTTGTCGCATCGTCGGGGCGTGGCGCAGGCGCAGAGGGGCGGGGGGGGGGTAATTCAATTTCAAATTCAATCAATGGTATGATAGTACACGGGTCAGTCATAGTATTAGTATTGCATTTACCAATTATCACGTATTTTTGTGGACAGTTTTGAGACAGTTTTGGGACTTAGTGTTTTTATTTTTCAACTACATAATTATGATCAGTTAAAGATACTAAGTGCCCTGTTAAATTTTTTGTACTAATTAAAAAATAGCGGTGTATAGCTCAGCCAAAGAGCATTTAATCGGACAGGAGGGGCAAGAAAGCAAGTGTGGCATGTCCTGCCTTGTCGCACCACAGTCGCACCGGACAGAGTCCTCAGCCACTTAGCCCCATCTATACAGATTGTATCTGCAGCGACCCACTTGTGTTCGGAGTCGGTTTAGGGACTTCCAGGTGGACCAGGGCAGGTCCTGCCCTGGGGGAAGCTCCTCTGCAGGCACAATGTAGGACTCAGGAGGAGCATTCTTTTCATGCCATAAGTTACGGCGTGCCTCAGCTGGACTGTCTGTAAGAGGTTTCGTGTGGCTTAGGAAACTTTTACGGCTCCTTAGGCGGGTTGAAACTGTTTCCTTATTATGGAGTGGATGTTGAGTGTCCGTCTCTTGTTTCGACTTCTCGATGGAACACGCCACACTCCTTCGCACCTCTGGAGGCGCAATACCTGCCAGAGGGTACACCATATTAAGCGGTTTTGGCTTCAGGCAGCCTGTTAGTATACGGCAGGTGTTGTTTAGTGCAACATCTACTTCTCTTGCATGTGCCGAACGGTGCCACACTGGGCACGCGTATTCACCAGCAGAGAAGCAGAGTGCAAGTGCCGATGTGCGAAGCCTTGGTTAGAGAGAGCCGGCTTATGAGATTGTTGCGGGTGTTAACCTTCATTTTCGTTTTACGACAGTGCTTTTTGTAGGTCAGAGATCTATCAAGGCTGACCCCAAGGTATACGGGATTAGCGCAGGACAAGATGTTGTTACCTCGCCAGCTAATCTTAAGGTTTCGGCCAGCATGTTTATTGCGCAGGTGAAATGCACAAGATAGCGTTTTATTAGGGTTGTGTCAAAGGGCATTCTCGTCATAATAACGGCCTAGATCGTCCAAAGCTTTCATCAGCGTGTCTTCGGCGTCCTCGTAGGTACTCGTTCGAGTTGCTATTGCCAGATCGTCAGCGTATAAAAATCTTTCCGTTCCGGGTGGGCTGGGTAGGTCGTTGGTGTATATACTGAAAAGGGCGGGTGCCAACACACTCCCTTGAGGTAAGCCATTTTTGAGTCGGCGCCATCTACTTTTTTTACCATTCAGGGAGACTTGAAAACGACGGTTTCTCAGAAGTTCGCCTAGGATGCGGGTAAACTTAGTATCATTGATCATTGAAGACATACTCATCATGACACAGCCAAGAGTATGACGTTATATATATTTAAATCATCAAAAGAAAAAAATCCATCATCAATTTATATATATATTTAAATCATCATTATATTATTATAATGATGACTTAATTAACTTGTTTAAAGCATCAATGTTTGTCACAAGGCTATATAAAAAACGCATTATTTTAGGAATGAAAGTGTAAGGATTATACTACAGGAAAATATCATATTTTGGCGGCAACGTTACTCGCCTAGTTATAAAATACATGTTGATCCACGAACCCCAAAATTTATGCTCTCATTTCTACAGTATATAATCTACTTTCAAGTCTCTTCTGCCATACCCAACTTTCACTACCATACATAAGGGTAGGCACTAACACCCTTCTATGCACAGCCAAACGTGCCTTTTTGGACACGTTTTGACTGTTAATAAACGCCTTCTGCGCTCCATTCACTCTATTACCTACATTACACATAGAGTGGTGTTTAATACTTTTTTTCTCGTTAAATACATCTTAATTCAATTTAAGAATCGTTGTGCAAGTGAGCCTAAGAACATTTACACTTTTTCAGTTTGCTTTAATAAGCAAAAATAAGTCACGAAGTGTTGTAAAGTGGCATCATTATCGAAGAATTGTCCCAGTTGCAACCCAAGACTTCCACTTGGGACTCAAGAAACTTTCTCGCGTTATCTCTTTCACGTAGCACTATCTGCATATTTTGCGTCAATGATATTTAGTCGTAGTCGATTTGCGCTCAAATTTTCTTTTGCATCAACAAACTCTACGATTTAGGCCCTATATCTTAAACTTTATATATCCTGCAGCCGCCAGCAGTGGCATGATAAGACATTTTTTTTCCCACGAATTATTATGATTATCGTGAGACTTGGCCGTACCAAGTGACCATTATTATCATATCATCCATAGCCGCAAAGTGAATGGCGTGCACAATAATAGTGTAATAAATATTTGAAGCACTAGTTTATCCGGTCTGAATAATAATTAAGGCTTTGATGGATTTTTTCTATTGAATATCTAGTTAATCTTTGACGACCGGTTGGCACCGCGAGAGTGTAAGCGACTGTTACGCCGAAGGTCGCGGGTTCGATTCCCGCTCAAGTCAAACATTTGTGTGCGTGCACATGGATGTTTGTCTTGGTCTGGGTGTTTCTATGTATAATATGTATGTATTTACAGAAAAAAGAAAGTATATATGTATGTATGTTTATCCATTATCTAGTACCCATAGTACAAGCTTCTGCTTAGTTTGGGACTAGATGGTGTTGTGTGAATGTGGTTAAAAAAAACTATGATTGAATTACCTTCAAATAAAAATAGGAGAAAAATATAACTATCTTTTCACCTTGATACTATTTGATACATTTTTACGCAAACCTCAGTAGACAATATCGAGTAAGCAAAATTTCTTAGCTGTTAGTTTTGTTAGTAGTGATGTTATCAAACTACTTATAACACTCACAAACTATTAGATCGAAACTCAGTTAGTTTCTTACTTAATGAATTGGTTATGAGCTGTGGGAGGAAACTAAGGCATGCTATTATATGCCTTACTGTCTTTGTTATACGGGTGGTTCTTACCATAGACGTTTATAATTTCTCCGAAAAATCTTAAGCAAATATTTGTTATGGTATTTATTTGATAGTTATCTGTCCATTCAAAAGTCTACGTAGACCAAATAAAACGTCAAAAGCCATAATCATAACTGGTAAAATACTTTTCTACAACAATACATTATATGCCGCTCGGCAAGTTTATTAGTACAGGGTACAGGTACAAGTAAGACTAAATATGTTAGTTTGGCTGCAAAATATGTACATCAATAAAACTTTATCTTAGCACTAAAAATCAGGATATGCCGAGTCCTACCAAAATTTTGGGGTTCGTGGATCAACATGTAGTTTATAACTAGGCGAGTAACGTTGCCGCCAAAATATGATATTTTCCTGTGGTATAATCCTTACACTTTCATTCCTAAAATAATGCCTTTTTATATCATCATCATCAGCCTTTAACAGTCCATCATCAGGACTGCTGGACTAGGCCTCTCCTTTGAAAGGAGGAATTGGCCCACGATACCACGCTGACCAAACTGGTTGGTATAGGGTTTGTATCAAGTTTTCCTTCTCTTACAGTGCTTTTCTCTGCATAATAAGCGCCCTCTGTCGGCTCTTACGGCACCCATGGGATGATATGGGGTGGTGACATTCCGTATTCTTAATCCGTCACCACATGGACATTTTTTATATAGCCTTGTGACAAACATTGATGCTTTAAACAAGTTAATTAAATCATCATTATAATAATATAATGATGATTTAAATATATATATATATATATATTTTTTAATCAAGAGCTCCATTCACTCTATGTGTAATGCAGGTAATAGAAGAATGGAGCGCAGAAGGCGTTTATTAACAGTCAAAACGTGTCCAAAAAGGCACGTTTGGCTGTGCAAAGAGGGTTGTTAGTGCCTACCCTTATGTATGGTAGTGAAAGTTGGGTATGGCAGAAGCGACTTGAAAGTAGAATAAATATTGTAGAAATGAGAGTACTGAGAAGTATTTGTGTGGTATATCATTGACCGGTAGAGTAAAGAAAAGTGTGATAAGAGAGTGTTGTGGGCTAAAAGAAGATGTAGTGACAAGCATCGAGAAAGGCATGTTAAGATGGTTTGGGCACATGGAGAGGATGGATGACGAAAGACTGACAAAGAAGATATATAAGGCAAATATGTGAGACGGAGGATCTCAGGTAGGATGTCGGGGTTCGAGAGAAACACTGCTAGGCTGAACAGGTTCTTTATTATGTCTCACTACCGCTTACATACAGTATGACCGAACTAGGTAGGCACTAGGCTGAGGGCTGGAGCGTAGACTCCTGCTGCTCTCCGACGCTCGCAGGGTAGCTGCTCGTAGGGTCGCCGATGAGCTGGCCAAGGTGTGCTGCGCAGGCAGCTCTGTGGTCGAGGTTCAGGCTGAGCGGGGTCTCAGGCGGTGCAGCCGATGTGGGCCGAGCGGTCAGGCTCAGGCGTCCGTGGCCTGGCTGTAGGAGCTCGTAAGCAGGAACGGAGGCTTGGGTGGCAGCTGGCTAGTAGCGGCACGGCGCCAGCAGCTCGTGGCTTGTAGCCCGTAGAGAGAAGACAGGTGCAGTGAGCCCGTAGGAAGAACTGGAAACAGTATAGAGAATACACAACAAACAGTCAGGAACAGGCGGTCCCTAGATCGGCCGTTATGCTTAGGAGACACAGATACTACAGACAGAACGTATAGGCACACAGACAACTAGAATATGCTTACCCACAGCGGGACTGTAGAAAGAGAAGTAGGATTGTAGTTGTAGTTACTACAACCATCAGCGAGACGGTGTGTAGGGCAAGTGATCGACTTAGATCGCGCACCCATCTTATATAGATATAGGCCTATGACTCACAACTGCCTTTGGCTAGTGAACATGACCATATTTGGTAATATTGCGAACGGCTAAGCTGGCGTTAAGCGCCTGCGAGATATTATAACGCAATACGTGTAGTATTACGTTACAATACCCCGCTCTGTACAGCAGGATTTTTCGTGTCTAGGCAAGAAAAATCCGTCTAACTAAGTCCTCCGAACTTCTGTAGACAGTGCTAAGTAGATAGTGACTATGAAACTCAAACTGCAGGTAGGTACAATGAAAGAATCTAGTAAGGTTAGGGATCAGTGTAGTTAATTAGTTTTAAATCTTTAATGTGCCAACTGCCAATAGATTTACTCGATGAATCCGCTAATTCGTATACTAGTGGTGACTTTTTAGCAATAATAGTACACTCAGTAAACTTATGAGCCAGTTTTTTGCTAAATGATTTGTCCTTATCAATTAAATAGAAGGTTCTTTTCCATACGGTATCACCTATGTTAAACTCAGCCGGTTTACGACGTAAGTTGTATGTGTGTGAGTTTCTAGCGTGAGCTTGGATTAAAAGAGACTGGACCTTATCGAAAATACTTGATAGACAGCCTATATTTTCAACAAAAGAATCCCTAGGTATATAAATAACATCATCTGACTCGGCATCAATATAGTGTGAACCGCAAGTTACTAGTTCTCTGCCGTACACTAAAAAACTCGGAGTATAACCAGTTACCTCATTAACCGCAGTATTTAGCGCGAATTGAATTTTGGGAATTAAAGTATCCCATATTCTATGGTCGTTTTCGATAAACGAAGATATAGTCGTCACGATGGTTTTGTTGTATCTCTCAACATAATTTACGTGCGGAGTGTATTTCGGTGTAAAGTGCAAGTTAGGTATTTTATATTTTCTAATCATAGACTTTAGAGTTGCACTTAAAAATTGTTTACCATTATCTAGAATACCGGTTGAAGGTATGCCATGTATTAAGAAAACTTTTTCCTCGAGAATGTTAGTTATAATCTTGGCGGTAGCCCGCTTGATGGGAAAGAGAAGACAATATTTACTGAAGCAACAAGTAACAAAAAATATAGCTATTTTGTTTTCTAGTTGAGGGAAGGGGTCCAACAAGGTTGATACTAATTAATTGGAAGGGACGAGAGCACACCTTTGGTCGTCCCATAACACCTAAAGTAGCATGGTTTTGGTGTTTATGTGCGACACAAGTATCACACGAAGATATAAATTTAACAACGTCGGCGTGCATAACGGGCCAATAATAACGCTGTGCTAAACGTTTATACGTTTTAAAATACCTAAATGACCCGCAGCGAGTTCCGAATGGTTTTCTTTAATAGCTGTAGATCTATCCGAGTTAGGTAGGACCTCTTTCCATTCGAATTCTTTCCACAGTGCACATTTCGATACCATATATCGATATAAATTATCATTTTTGATGGAATAGTTAGGAAAAGATATAGGTGAGTTTTTACAGCCATTGTAGATAGTAGTATACCACTGATCCGAGGTGACGGTAGTATCATTATCAGTGTTAGTATCAATAGCCGACACGGCACTTGCCAGCGATAGTGCGTCGGGTATGACGTTATCCGCGCCGCGGCGATGTTTCACATCAAAATTAAAAGAAGACAGGCGCACCCCCCATCTCGGTAAGCGACCTGTAGGGTTACTTAAATTTAAAAACCATTTTAAGGCTGAGTGATCTATGTAGACAGTGAATTTCAAACCGTTATCTAAGTAACATCGCCAATGTTCTACCGCGACTAAAACAGCTAGCGCCTCCCGTTCCGTAATACTATAATCACGTTCCTGTGTAGACAAGGATTTGCTCATATAAGCTATAGGATACTCCACACCGTCAGTAGTTTGTGTGAGTAAAGCCCCTACGCCATAGTCGCTAGCATCCGTGTGCACTTCGAACGGTTTGTTATAGTCCGGACAAGATAGAATAGGCGCGGTAGATAACAGGTGTTTGAGTTTAATAAATGAGTTGTTAGCTTCCTCCGACCACACAAAAGGAGCAGCCTTTTTACTGGTAGAAATAAGTTTATTTAGAGGCCCTGCAATTGAACTAAAATTAGGTATAAATCTACGGTACCAAGACGCGGTACCCAAAAACCGTTTTACCACCTTTTTATTTGTAGGTACAGGATAGTTCATTATTGCTTCCACCTTACTAGGATCTACGTGAAGTCCTTTAGAATTGACTACGTAACCCAAGTATTTTAATTCGTTTCTAAAGAAATGTGACTTTTCTAAATTAATAGTTAAGTTAGCTGATTTTAGTTTCGCGTATAATTTAGATAACAGCTGAATGTGATGATCAAAATCTGTTCCTATAATACAAATATCGTCTAAGAATACGAACACCGCGTTTTCGAACTCTGGACTATTTGTAAATAATTGATGGAACAATCTTTGTTGCGTAGCCGGCGCATTAGTTAAGCCGAACGGCATAGTAACAAATCGGAATGTTCCGCGGGTAGGTACGTAGAACGCGGTCTTGTCCCGATCGCTACTCCGAATAGGCGTCTGCCAAAAAGATTTAGATAGATCAATCCTACTTAGGAATCTAGCATTTTTAGGTTATCTAGGATTTCGGAAACATACGGTAGTTTGTACGCATCCTTACGTGTAACCGAGTTTAGTTTTCGGCTGTCTAAACAAAACCTTAATTTACCATCTTTCTTAGGCGTTAATAGGATAGGCGAAGACCCTGGGCTTTCACACGGTTCTACGACTCCGAGTTTAAGCATCTCGTCTAGTTCCTCAATAATAACACGCAATTTTTCTGGCGGCAGACGATAGTATCACTGACGTATTGGCGGTGAGTCACCTCTATCAATACGATGCTCGACTAAATGGGTACGTCCAAGGCCTTTCTTCTCGGAAGATATACATTCGAATTGCTTAATCATCTTATCCGCTAAACGTTTTTGGTAGTCATTAAGCTCAGTGTAGGATTGTGAGGCAGCATTAGGTTTATTAGGTAAGGAATTACTACAAGGGTCATTATTAGCTAAAGAGACAGAGTAAATAATAATTTGGTAACAAATTAAATCTTTTCCAGAAGTCAATACCTAAAATTAACGAACTAGTAACTTCTGGAATTACGTACGCTTTTAAATAACAAGTTTTATTTTTAAAAGTGGTGGGTAGGTTGATATAGCCGATCGGTGTCAGACGATGACCACCCGCCGATCGAAAAAATATAGTAGGGTTGTCACACTTATTCAAAGGGAGATTAGTTTGAGAAATAATTTTTATATGAGAATGATTGCCCAATATAGTCACGGCAGAACCTGAGTCTAGTAACCCAGTAAGGGGTAGATTCTGCATGGTTACATTAACATAGGGTCGAAAATCAGTATTAGGTTTTTGATCACGGATCGCAGCCACAGAATAACTGGAAAAATACACTTTTAGTGTGTTCAGCCAATTTTTCCAGTCTTTTTTGTCAAAATATTTAGGTTTAGAAGATGTACAAATGGTAGGGTTTGTCATCTTATTTGACGAACTACGATCCGAGTAAATTAGTTTTTTGAAAAAGATTTATTTTTACAGTTAGGATAATTTACGAACGTGACATCCCTAAGGCCACACTTAAAACATATCGGATAACGTTCTCGCTTGCACGTCCCTAGTGAGTGATCAGTTGAACGGCATCGCGGGCAAAACACACACCTCTTATTAGTTATTTTTGTAGGAACAGCTGATTTAGATATCATGTTGACATTATAGTGTTGTAGGTTAGGCACAGGTGTATCGTTCGGTTCGACATTTATAGATGCGACAGAAGCGTAGTTTTTTAGTTTAGACGATTTATAGTACTGTGAATTATTATAGTGACCGTGCGTGTCCTTTTTATTTATGTAAGCTAAATCAGGTGCTACTGTGTTAGACGTAGGGTAACTAGGTTCGTGAAATTGTGCACTTAAACACTGGAACCTCTCATAGTTTAGACAAAGTGTTTTAGAGTGTCTATAGTGTCTATAGCCGTAGTACATGAGCTAGCAAGCTACTGTAGAATAACACGGTCTAATATTGTGAAGCAATATATTTAATTTTTCATGTTCGGTTCGGTGACAATCGCGCAAAAAGTTGGAACATAATTGATAAATAGATGATTATACCCTCAGTTTGCCCTTGAGTACGATTACGAATCTCGGCTAAAAGTTTATAATCATAGTTGTACGGTGTTAAATCAGCAGTGAGTTTACTAGCTAGTTCGTCCCATGTAGAAATGGAATATTTAACACCGCGAAACCAGTGTAACGCATTACCCGTAAAAATTTCGGACGCGTAATCGAATAATCTATTGGCAGGTAGATTTCTCACCGTTCTAAATTCCGTCACGCGTTGTAGAAATTCGCGAACGCAGCCTGTTCCGTCGAATTTGAGTTTCGATAGTTCGCCAACCCTCAAATGCTCACAGTGGACAGTTACCGGAGTCGACGCTGCCTGTGCAGGGGTTGAATCCGTGCAAGTCATCGTGACTCCGACTTCCGCCGACGGAACATTCGAGTGTTCTATCTTAGATAGCTCTGTCGACAGCATCCGAAAGCGTTCAGTCAGGTCGGATATTTTCTTGCCGTATTTAGGTTGGGATTTGTCTAATCTGCCCAATCTGTGGTAGACCTGGTTGTGCAAAGCCGTAGTTCGCTTCGCCAAGTTGTGGTCGTATAGTTCCTTAAGGGAAGAGATTCGCGAATCTAAATCGACAACTGACAGGCTAGCTCCCTTGAAGTCGTCTGCTATGTCTAGGCCTGACTCTAGGATTTCGTCATTCGGAATCAGCTAGAGTAGTTTAGGTAGCTGCTTCCGTAAACCTAAAACAGAGGTAGCCCACTCCTTTCCGCGAATAGCGACCTCGTAGGCCAATTCATTTTTATTAAGTAGGAAGTACTTAATGGGGTTAGTGCTCATGATGAAATGAAGTGTATGATAGGAAAAGAACGTAAGTATATTACAGCCCTCTGTGTGCAATCGTTTTTCTTTACAAAGAAACTACGACGATTCGGTGTAAAAATGTAGACAATAAGTGACTTGCAAAAATAAGAAACGGTTATTTCAAATTGCGAACAGTTACGTAGGGAATCGGTAGTTGTTTGAATTAGGCAATAGTAAGATAACACATAATAGTTATACAAGAATAGAAATTAAAGATAGACAGCAAAACACAGATATACACAAGTTAAATAGTACGCACCGGTTCGCTGATGACTGCACCTCCTCGTTTACAAAGACTGACCTCCTAAACAAGAACAACTGCAGTGATTGGAAGTGAGACAAATAGAGTTGGGCGCCACTGAGACGGAGGATCTCAGGGAGGATGTCGGGGTTCGAGAGAAATACTGCTAGGCTGAACAGGTTCTTTATCATGTCTCACTACCGCTTACATACAGTATGGCCGAACTAGGTAAGCACTGGCCTGAGGGCTGGAGCGTAGACTCCTGCTGCTCTCTGACGCTCGCAGGGTAGCTGCTCGTGGGGTCGCCGATGAGCTGGCCAAGGTGCACTGCGCAGGCAGCTCTGTGGTCGAGGTTCAGGCTGAGCAGGGTCTCAGGCGGTGCAGCCGATGTGGGCCGAGCGGTCAGGCTCAGGCGTCCGTGGCCTGGCTGTAGGAGCTCGTAGGCAAGAATGGAGGCTTGGGTGGCAGCTGGCTAGTAGCGGCACGGCGCCAGCAGCTCGTGGCTTGTAGCCCGTAGAGAGAAGACAGGTGCAGTGAGCCCGTAGGAAGAACTGGAAACAGCATAGAGAATACACAACAACCGGTCAGGAACAGGCGGTCCCTAGATCGGCTGTTATGCTTAGGAGACACAGATACTACAGACAGAACGTATAGGCACACAGACAACTAGAATATGCTTACCCCCAGCGGGACAGTAGAAAGAGAAGTAGGATTGTAATTGTAGTTACGACAACCATCAGCGAGACGGTGTGTAGGGCAAGTGATCGACTTAGATCGCGCACCCATCTTATATAGATATAGGCCTATGACTCACAACTGCCTTTGGCTAGTGAACGTGACCATATTTGGTAATATTGCGAACGGCTAAGCTGGCGTTCAGTGCCTGCGAGAAATTATAACGCAGGCGCTGAACGCCATTCCCATTCACACGTAACGTAATACTACACGTATGTAGTATTACGTTACATGTGAATGGGACAGGACGAAGAGGAAGACCTAGGCGGTCGTTCTCTGACCAGATTGGAGACATCTTAAAAAAGGACAGGTCAGAAGTACCCTAAACAGAAGAGCATGCATAAGAAACTTGATGGAAGTGTATGAAGCAAGAGAGATATGTCAGGATCGTTGCAAATGGCGTTCCGTAGTCTCTGCCTACCCCTCCGGGAAACAGGCGTGAATCTATGTATGTATGTATGTGTAATTAAGGTTAAATTTGTATAGAAGCACCCTAAGAAATAAATCAATACTACTTACTCCTAAATAAAAATTATAAGCCTTACACACACACGTCGAATACCAATAAATCATAATAAACGATCTCATTGAATCCCTTCACTGACCCATAAATACACAAGCTCGAGATTTCTCCTTAATACAAGCGATTCTTACAAAAACAGGCACACCCACCTCTTTATACAGGGTGGATTAATATTGGAATTCATGAAAACCTTTAGAGAGACATAAATCACTGTGCTATTGATGGTACGCCTTATTAACCGGGGATAAAGACTGTCACTGACTTGGCAGCCATTCTACGTAAACATTCTCACTAATAGATTTATTGAATAAGTTTCTCACACTCTTAAGGTAAGGCTGGGTTTAGCATGTTGATTTTTTTGTTTGTTTTTCTTTCCCTTTTTTCGTGCGGAATTATGGAAGGATTACGTATTCTTCTTCTACTTATTAAAAGAACCCGGTGCATAACTTTATTTTATTGTCATGAGCTAAAAGTAACAGGTATTACCATTCGGACGTACTCACTTATGGGTTTCATTAATAATGCTTACTTATTATTTGCTTCACGCAACGTAAAATGTTTCATTAAAAATTCTAACAACTTATTTATAAATTATCATAACATATTATTATATTTGTCATAAAATTGTTAAAAGGTAACAATACCTACATTTTAAAAACATTTATAAATGATACAACTTTTATAGTAAAGCTCAACATTTTCGTTTTCTTTTATCGTCTAATAGATAAGAGAAGTAAGTCGTTTCTCATTCATAAAACTCGTAAGTTAGTAAACATTCCTTACGGCAGAAAGTAGTTAGAAACTCCTGTTACTGCGAAGTAAGTTGTTTGATTGCTATATTCTTGAGGCTAAGATAATGCACTCAGTTTTAATGACAACGTCACGGTAATAATATCTAACAGTATTGTAACTCCATACAAACGCACAAAACTCGAGTTATGCCTACGCGCCTCGAGCGCCGTACTCATTATACTGTGCCTATAGTACCCAACAGCCGCGATCGTGTTGCGGTGACGAACGGTCGGTGACAGTTTTTGTAGCAGTGTTCTTTATTTAAATTATAATTATAGCGACGCGTTGTAGACTAATATCGTGCTATTTGAATTCTTCGTTAGGTCAGTCACATAAAGATAAGATTTTTTGAAATTCAAAATGTACCAATTTGCTTAGTCTAAGTACTAAAAAAGGAAACAGTAGACAGTGCAACCAATAGGTCATTTCCTAGGGTGCTTACATACCTACATGATTTTTATTTGTTTGAATAAAAAGTAAGTGGGGAGACAGCTGAGTTACAATACTGTTAGATTATATTACCGTGACCACCTTGAACGTCACATGTGCGTACTTGATCGAAACGCCAAACATTCCAGGAGACACTATACGGCACTTGTCTTCATATGACACGTTAATTCAGTACACATAATATGATTGCACGGTTGGCGTAGTGCTATACGTCGCCGCCTCGCCGCTTGGCACTGCACTGTGGGTTCGATCTCCATAATTTAGACGTAGATCACTCAGCCCATGATTTAGAAGCTCCTATAATATTTATTTATAAATAAATATTTTTTTTATTATTTACAGACTCACGCCTGTATCCCCGAAGGGATAGGCAGAGGTGTAATATTACACCCTCATTTTGCCATGAATTTTCAGGTCCCACGTAATATAAAAAAAAAATTAACAAGTAAAATACAGACAAGTATGAGAAACATAATTATGTACAATAAAATAAAACTAATTGTGTAACTAAAATATCCTAAACTATAAAAAAGCAAAAGAGGAAATAATAAGTATGAAAAGTAAAGTAAATAAAAAAATAAAAATTGCCAACTACGACGCGTCAAAAAATTCCTCTGCAACGCTGTCGAGCGGTAGCGTGCCCAGAAGGCTGGTAGAATTTCCACGTTGAATGGCAATGCTTATTCTCTCAGCGAGATATAAACCAGCCCTCTGGTCACGGGAAGCATCGATCAGCCTTTTGGCGATTTCCTTATATAGCGCCTGCACCACGGCCCCATGGCCCCAGGGTTTCGACCCCAAACGGCTCAAAAACGTAATTACCAGCCAGGTTTCCGTATTTGCGCCGTTTCAGGGTCTCCGCCGATGCAGCAGCAGCGCCAGCTGATCTAGCTGTACTTTTAAGATGTGATGGCGCAAGGGTATCGACGCATGTCGCGTCCCACACCAGAGGCCTACCCGTCTTCCAAGGTAATAACGTCACACCGTCTGGTCTTTTCCCATCGTCGCGTACCAAACCATTAGGTTCAAAAAATATTTTTAAATAAAAAAAAACCAACTTCAAAAAACACTAAGGCACTAAAAAACAAAAAATAATTGGTTTTGGAGCAAACATTTTTGGAGTCGGTGCCAAGCAAAGTATTTCTGATCTGACTATAAAACCTCTACACATTTTTATATAACTTTCGTTGTTGATGGAATAGGTAGTTTGTAATTTAGTAACTTTTTGCGTAAGGGCTTGGCACCGAATTCAAAAATGTTTGCTCCAAAACCAATTATTTTTTGTTTTTTAGTGCCTTAGTGTTTTTTGAAGTTGGTTTTTTTTTATTTAAAAATATTTTTTTTTTGCTTTTTAGTGGTATACTAATAAAAAATAGTAATAGGTGGTACATAGGATAGTGTAGGTGGTACATGATGGGGAGGCCTTCCTTACGTGCCTCAATTCTGAAATGTAGACCTGTACGTTTCTGGCAATTTCAAGTATTTTTTGTTTTCAATTAAATAGCCTTAACACGTTCGTTTCAGTTCCATCATCAGATCTCGGAAATCATCCAATACCAAAGACAAAACAAACGAGCCTAAACACGATGATATTGCGTTATTGTATTACAAAGATCCCATGGCCACCTTCCTGCTCCATCATCAGACTTTGGTCAACATTCAGCACTAAAGTCCATGTAAAGACGAATCCAAAGAGCCCAAACTCAATGGTATTGCGTCTTTGTATTACAAAGATGCCATGGCCACCTTCCTGCTCCATCGTCAGACCCTGGAAAACATCCAGTACCAAAGTCCATGTAAAGACCAACAAACGACCTTTAGGGTCGTTTGTTGGTCGCTCGCTGATATTGGGTTACCTTCCAGCTCTATCATTAGACCATGGAAATCATCCAGCATCAAAGTCTATGTAAAGACGACTCAAACGAGCCCAAACTCGATGGGATTGCGTAACTGTATTACAAATATCCCATGGCTACCTTCCTGCTCCATCATCAGAGTTTGGTGAACATTCAGCACTAAAGTCCATGTAAAGACGAATCAAACGAGCCAAAGCTCAATGGGATTGCATCTTTGTATTACAAACATCCCATGGCAACCTTCCTGCTCCATCATCAGACCCTGCAAAACATCCAATACCAAAGTCCATGTAAAGACGAATCAAACGACCTTAACTTCGATGAGATTGGGTTACTGTATCACAAAGATCTCTTGGTTACCTTCCAACTCTATCATCAGACCATGGAAATCATCTAGCATCAAAGTCCATGTAAAAGACGACTCAAACGAGCCCAAACTCGACGGCATTGGGTTGTTACGGTCAAATCGCTTCAAGTGTGCTTATAAAATTTGAAGAGTTCCTTCGATTTCTCAGGATTCCATGATCAGATCCTGACCTGATGATTATGGGACCAACTAGGAGGTATACTCTTTCAATCAAAACAAGAATATTCGAAATCGGTCCAGGCGTCTTAGAGAAATCGGGGAACATACATAAAAAAAAAAAGATTCCAACGAATTGTAAACCTCCTCCTTTTTTTGAAGTCGGTTAAAAATGAGCTGGTACTCCGGCGGATACAAGAGCTTGACGGAGTATGTCGTTAATGTGGCATGTCGGGAAATACGCCCTGCACTCCTACTGCACGATAGGCCATGGTGGCCAACATTGTCGACGGCTTCGCGGCAGTGACAGCGATGTGGAGAAACGCAAACAGCTCCCAAGCGCAGGCAAGAAGCGATGCGGAAAGTTGTATCGTCCAACATAGTTCCTATGTTGGACGATGGAAGTGCTTGAAGCCATAACCCCGATTCTCACTCTCCTACAGCCAACAAACGGGCGCGCTTTGTAACACTAGATGCGGTATGTAAAAGATAATCTCTCATCTTGCTACAGAACGGCCCGTCCCATTGTCTCTGAGAGAATAGATTCCGGGGTAAGTCAGAGCTCGGGCAAGCCATTTTCCAAGCGTTAATGGCATCAGTCGTGCGGCACCTCAGAATTAACCAGTGGGGGTTCTAGAATTAAGATAACTCATATTATATTCATTTAATTGCTTCAAGGAAGCCCTCATCATTCTCTTAGCGTTATCCCAGTTTCAATCTGGGGTCCGCTTACTAGTCTAACCGGATTTGGCTGAATATTAGCTTTTTCACAGAGCGACTGCCTGTCTGACCTCCGCAACCCGAAGGGATAGCGATATTCCATGGCTTAGACCAGTGTCAGTTTATTTACAAGGTACTGCCCAGCCAACACATAAGTCAGATAGTAGCGAAAATATACCACAATAAGCAGTGTCAAGCTTTATTACTTTTGTAGTACAGCTGATGTTATGGCTTTATTTTGAATAAGAGAGTTCTTAAATTAAAATAATGTTGTAAGCTTACTAAATTCTGTATAAAGTTCGCGGTATTTTTTTAAGCTGAATAGTAATCAAGAGTCGAATCTGCTAAACAAGCGATATTCAAATAAAAGTAATTGAAACAGCTATTATCTGCACAGTAGCTGAAGTTTTTGCATTGTCCTGTATAACGTATTTAAGCTAAGAAGTTAAACAGCAAAACGCTGAATATTAGACGAAATATTTTCTTTAAGCTGCATAGTGTACGAAATGGTACTAATTTATTCAGATGCTGAATATTTTAGATTTTTTCTTCTTTACACAGCTGACTTCTGCATAATTGAAAATAAACTCCTTGTTTTACCTAACTTATAGCGCTTTAAGCGTACAATTGTCTTTATGTTCAGCTTAAAACAATATCAGTTACAAATGTGGGTATTTTAAGCAGCCAATAACTGATTAGTTGAAGATATCGTATGTTTATATCCAGATATTTCACCATTTTGTGACAAAACTGATAAATGCTTCATCAACAATATGCCTCATCAGAAAAATAATAACAAAAGCGTAAATGATTCATGGAATAAAAAGAAAGATAACGGAAGGAATAAGAAAGTGTTCACGAGAGTATGTAAAGATAAAAAATAGTATCTGTGCAGTTATAGAAAAGGGTTTGACAACTGATACAAATAGGCCCGGGTCAAGTACGACCAATACAGTTGAAGAGGGTTCTGTACACGATGATTGTGCATCACCATCAGGATTAGTGATACAAACAAATAGACCTGGTCCAACTTTAGGTGCAGATAACGAGAGTTATATGTGTGACAACTTTGCATCCCAATCACCGACTGTACAATTTGATAGTGATTCAAGTTCTACTGATTTGGAAGAAAACAATTTTTTTGCCATCGAATTAAAATCTTTATTTTGTGAAATACGTGAAGATGTATTAACGCGTGGATCTTGTTGTTGTTCGTAATCCGTATTATCCGTATCAGTTCTATTCAACATTTGACATAATTCTTCCTCAGCTCCTTCAAAAGTTTTGAAATGATTGCGTTTTAATGTACAGTTGTAGGTGTTCCAGTCCGGCTGTGGTAGGATTGCAGGGTTCTTGCAAAGTAGCTCGCCATTTTTTTTGGCCAGTATAACTTTCCATTGTTCTCCCAAGAAGCGGGCACTGTTGATAATTCAACCCGGCCTTTTTTACGAGTCGAAACGATTTTGAACATGTTTCTGAAAGAAATATATAACTTTTCTATAACACTTCAAAAATACTATAACACTTACAAACAACAACAACAACACTATTATAAATACTAACTTAATATAATAAATCTCGATGTTTACGTTTGTACTTATTGACTACACGAGCGCGACAAGGAAGCTACGATAACGGGGACCTCTCTACTTAAAGTTACAATTTGGAATGAGCAACAACGCAGCGAGCGTGGCCGAGCGCAAACCGATCGTAAGCCGAGTTTAGCCGAGCGCCCGTTTGAACCGTTGTGGTGGGAAAGAAAGCGCGATACTTTTGGTTGCGACTACCTACAATGTGCTGTGTGTTTATAATTATGTATATTTTAGTTGGTAATATAAAAAATTGTCAAACAACTAAATATTACGCAATGCGTCATTCATAGTAGTGCTGTAGATAACTTTAAATACCTAATAGTGGGTCCTACCTACCTACATTAGTATAGGTCCCATCAACCTCAAATATTCATGGATTTATTTTCTATAAGAGTATACTGCATTATGTAATTTAAGACCTTTCTCTGTGAAATGTATAATTATTGTACTTTAAACCAAAAAAATTCTGGATAAGTAGTCGAAAGTGAACTATTATGCAGAAATAAGCAAAATAATCACTGAAATAGACACTTTTATTCAAATTGGCCGTCCGCCATTAACTAACGTTCGACATAACCTCTTTTTATAAAAATCCTCGACATTTATCTTATGAAACACTTTGTTTAGTGAGTAGGAAACATTAGCAGTTATATAAAATTTGATTCTCATTATTTGCTGGGACTGAAATTTGATAAAAGTAAAGATAATTTAATTTAAATATTATTTTACATTTGTTTACCTTTTAAATTGTAGCTTTATCTTAAGGCGCTCAAAAAATGTACAATAATCATATTGATAATTCACAGTAAAGTGCCATGCGTTTATATAATTCACTTTAAACTTACTTAAAATGTATGTAACAATTTACTTACCAAATTTTTGGAGACGTACAATTTTTTGAACTAAGTAACACAAAATAATTTCGTCACACTGAAAAATACATATTTATACTTTTTTTACTTGCATAATTTCTTTGTAAAACTACTCCTGAGATCGGAATTTTGAATATCATTTGAATATCTGAACTCACAAACTAACAACTGCATAAAATATGTATAATTTCTGGACTAAAGAAAAATCAGAATTTATGCAGAAGATATGCAGTGTGTTGTACATTTATTCAGCTGCTATGTGGCTGTTAATCAAATGTTATCCAAATTTAAGCAAGATATTTTGTGCCCAAATTGCTTGAATATCATCTGTATAAGCGCTTACACAGAAGTTATACAAATACTTTATCCAGCTTAAAGTCAGAAGAATTGCTTTTACGCAAAATTTATTCAGCTAATCTGTGTTGGCTGGGTGACGCCCTGTAACGATTGTCAGAGATCTTCATGACAACCGGGACCGACGGCTTAACGTGCTCTCCGAGGCACGGGACAAGCGATAATTAACAATTCAATACGCACATAACTCCGAAAAGTCATTGGTTCGCGCCGTGGATTCGAACCCGATACCCTCTGCATGGCAGCCTGTTAATATCTCCACTCGGCTATTGCTGCCTATTGTATAATTTTATTTCTTTTTCGTTGTATTTTTACAATGCCGTTTCAAATTCTATCGATATCAATAATTGTTATTTGTTATCATATCATACAAACAGGTTCAACTAGGTATCACAGAAAATAATTGTGTAATTGGTATTCGATTAAAATTACTTCCAATAATGTAGTTTGCAAATTGGGTACAAATTCATAACAGTTTACACAAAATTGCTTACAGCTAACAGCTTAGTAAATTCAAATTATTTATTGCAACAACTGTACATATTCATAAACAACATTTGTGGTTGAGGTGTTCTTGTAAGCGAATAACCTGTGTTAGAAAACCTCGCCCCACTTTAACAAAAAGTATGGTATAATTTGTATGTACATATGTTAACAAAAAGATACAAAGCAGCAATATAACACAAATTGCAACTTAAATTGCTTGTAAAAAAAATACATAGTGTGTGTGTGTGTGTGTGTGTGTGTGTGTGTGTGTGTGTGTGTGTGTGTGTGTGTGTGTGTGTTAATTGTGTGCGCGTGAGTATGTAATTTACAATTTGGTATCTCAGTGAGTATGTTCGAGAAGTGTCTCAGTATCATGGTACGTAAGTGTTTGTAGCCATTCTTTGAATGTATTTTGGCAGCTATAAGATAGTTTTAGATAAATGTGTGTAAGCTAATTAACCCTATTATAAAGTAATGCAGAACGTTTACCATATTGTCTACAGGCGAACATAGTACTTGTCACAGGTGTGTTAACTTATATTTCCTTCTTTTTGACAGTGTTGTGGGATCAAAAGAAACACGCTTATGCATTTTTAAAACTGTTTGTATAATATGTACAATTTTCTTACTGAAAGCAGTTTACTCATTTTATATAGATTCTCTGTTGAAAATTGGAGTTTCTTGAAGTACATACTCTTGATCAAGGCACGTTGAGCTCTCTCGACTTCTATAAATTTAGTTTTTGTTGCACCGCCCCAAATAGGGATACAGTATGATAATATTGAATGTACTAGTGCAAAATACACATCATTTAGTAGATTTCTGGGACTACCTAACTTACTAATAATCTTTTTGGGAACCACGTATCTAAGACTTCGGAACATCCAGTTTAATTTTCGGACTCAATTGGCAACTTCATCAATTTGGGGGTACCAGGATAAGTTTTGGTTAATGTAAACGCCTAGATATTTAATATAAGGCACCCTATTAATAGTCGAGCAGCTAGTCAGTTTGGCAAGTTTCAAGTTTTACTTTCACCACAAAGATGTATCTTTAAACTAAAATCATTATCGGGTTGTGTACGTTTGCATATACTAAAGCAAATATAATTTGTCTTAGCGATATTGAAAGCAGTTTACTTATTTTATATAGATTCTCTGTTGAAAATTGGAGTTTCTTGAAGTACATACTCTTGATCAAGGCACGTTGAGCTCTCTCGACTTCTATAAATTTAGTTTTTGTTGCACCGCCCCAAATAGGGATACAGTATGATAATATTGAATGTACTAGTGCAAAATACACATCATTTAGTAGATTTCTGGGACTACCTAACTTACTAATAATCTTTTTGGGAACCACGTATCTAAGACTTCGGAACATCCAGCTTAATTTTCGGACTCAATTGGCAACTTCATCAATTTGGGGATACCAGGGTAAGTTTTGGTCAATGTAAACGCCTAGATATTTAATATAAGGCACCCTATTAATAGTCGAGCAGCTAGTCAGTTCGGCAAGTTTCAATTTTTACTTTCACCACAAAGATGTATCTTTAAACTAAAATCATTATCGGGTTGTATACGCTTGCATATACTAAAGCAAATATAATTTGTCTTAGCGATATTTAAAATGAGTAGTTTTTTTACGGTTCTCATAGACGCGTCAACGTTTGGCTTCGGAGGGTTTTGTAGATTATTATTTAACCCAAAACGAAACTGATTATTCGGGTTCATTTTAAAGAATCCCGATTGCTTATAGTTGTCAACAATTCGCGGGAACTGTTGCTGAGGCTGACTATAAAAAGGTCTATTATTATTAAAATTAGGTCTATAACCTTGCGGTTGTTGAGGCGTAAACATATTATTTTTATTTGGTGTAAAGTTTGACTTAAAAGGGGGTTTATACTGTTGATGTGGAGAAATACCAAATTTAAAGTTATTCGATGTAAACGGTTTTACAACATTTTGTGGGTTAGCTATATTCTGCGATGAAGGCGAAGAAAATGAGCTACTTTGGTTATACGCTTTGTTTTTATGTCTCGCGTTATAACGTGTCTGAAAGTTGACTTCTTCAGTGACAACGCTGAGGGCAGATTCTAACGTAGTACAACGGTTTAGTCTTACGAATTTAATTAACTCTTCTGGTAAATTATATGTAAAAACATTTAACGCGGTATTATTATATATAATATATTTTGCTGCCTTTATGCCTTCGTCACTTAAGAGGTTTACTTTAGATGTGAGCGAACTCCTACAGTTCTGTATTCTGTGGCATAAATCTATATACGATTCTCCTGACTTAATTTTAATGTTTTCTAATTCTATGGCAATGCACGCCTCTGAACGTGGATCGCCGAAATGTTGGATCAGTAATTCTTTCAACTGATCCCATGAAGCTATATTTTGCCTTTCACTAACTAACACGGCTGCCTTCACTATTAACCTACTTGTAATAACATGGTATCAATAAGCTAATTGTGCAGGATTGTTATCCCTTCTAAAACTAGTAATAACCATGTAATAACGAATTCACATTTTGTGATAAAAAGATTTAATAATTTTTCGTCCCCGTCAAAGCATGGGATAATACATTGGAATTCTTTAGGAATTAACGCTATTTGATTCATATTTAAAATAATAGTAAACAATTACACACACAAAAATAGAGCAAAAGAATAACTTATCTAAGTGTAAATTTATAGCTATTTTGGCATAAAAATACACGATACACTAACGATGGCGATTTTTGGTCCAGTTAGATGTATGGATAGTACACGAGGATATGGAAATACAGTGCGAAAAGGATTTACTCACATTAGACTGCTTCCCCTCATGACGAGCTTCTCTCCGGTCCGTAGCTTCTTGTGGTATTTGACGAATTCGTATTTGTAGATTCTCGAACCTAGGCCTATTCGCTCCGATCGACGCGGCGTACCGATTTGTGTGTACCGGAACGACGACTTCTACGCGATATTAGATCCGACCCGACTGCGCCAGTCAAATTTATTAAGACGTGTTTACTTAAAAAACTATTTATTTAATTAAATAAACTTGTTCTTCGCAGAGCACTTGCAGTGTTACGACGACAGAGAGGAACTAACTAATTCTATATCATACAGGTCTCTTTATACTAAATATATGTGTCACGCGATGTCATGTGGTTTCATGGGGTCTTGGTGGTCTTCCAGCAAGAAGGAATCATTATATTTAATGGTTATAGATTTGGCCATCGTAAACTTTATTGTAATCACGTATTTAATAAATGAAACCAAGTAACATGACAATCATTACGTAGCGTCATCCTATAGTTATTGTTTGGAGGGGGAGAGCAGGCTGCATAACTACCTACATTGTTTAACTTTCATACTAAAAATTTCCTTTTACCTACATTGTTCATTCTTAATTAAAAATTTAAACACCGATATCTTCTTTTTCCACCTTTCCTGAGTGAAAATAAAATCATTTTAAGACTCTGTTACTAACGCCAAATTTTTTGATATATTTATTATTACTGTACGCTTCAATTTAATTTCAGACATTTTGATGTATGGAGATCTGCTATTGTCCTTTACTAGACACTAAATATATAATTAATGTATCCCAGTATTCTGTTTTTTCACCTAATGTGGCTAATGCGCTGAGGTTTTTCTGAACTGTGTCAATATTTTTTTTTTTTTGGTGTCGGGTTGGAAAATCCTCATGGAGTCCCTTCGCCCCGGGGGAAGGACGAAGGGGACTGTCATACTCTTACTGACTAAAAACCAACCCGTGTTCCTCATGTACCCGTGTGTCGGAGGGTAGGTATTCGCATAAGCATTCATCGCTACCCCCCGACGGGTCTTGGCCCGCCAGATGGTCAGGCGGGCCCCGCACAAAACCCCCTTGGCGGCGGATTAAGGTGTTGGGCACCGCCGCCAAAACATTCAGCGGCCGCAGAGGATAGGGAGGACGGCAACGCAACACCGCATCTCCTCTTCCTCTGCGGCCCCACCGCGACGCATCGAATGGTGCGCCCCCATTTGGTCGCGGGAGATAGGGCGCGCGGCAACGCAACACCGACACGCCTCTCCTCCCGCGACCGCACCCGACTGCAAGGGACAGACAGAACTGTCCCCCGCACCCGCACCGTTGGACGCATCCTGCGCAGGCCCCTCCAAGCCCCTCCAAGTCCCCTCCTGGATCCCTCTTAGCTTCACCGCGGGTGACCCATCCACGGTTACTGAGCCACCCACCACAACAAGGTGGAGATCCCACGGGGGGGGGGATTTCCAAGCTACCTCAAAGTTGTCACCTGTAATTTCTAGTGATTTTTAACCGACTTCAAAAAAACGAGGAGGTTCTCAATTCGTCGGAATCTTTTTTTTTATGTATGTTCCCCGATTTGTCTAAGACGCTTGGACCGATTTCGAAAATTCTTGTTTTGATTGAAAGGGTATACCTCCTTATTGGTCCCATGATTATCAGGTCAGGATCTGATCATGGAATCCTGAAAAAATCGAAGGAACTCTTCAAATTTTATATGCACACTTGAAGCGATTTAACAATAACGAACCAATGCCGTCAACTTTGGGCTCGTTTGGGTCGTCTTTACATAGACTTTGATGCTGGATGATTTCCATGGTGTGTTGATAGAGCTGGAAGGTAGCCCAATCTCATCGAGTTTAGGGTCGTTTGATTGGTCTTTACATGGACTTTGGTACTGGATGTTTTCCAGGGTCTGATGATGGAGCAGGAAGGTGGCCATGGGATCTTTGTAATACAGAGACGCAAGCCCATTGAGTTTGGGCTCGTTTGATTCGTCTTTGCATGAACTTTAGGGCTGAATGTTTACCAAACTCTGATGATAGAGCAGGAAGGTGGCCATGGGATCTTTGTAATACAATTACGCAATCTCATCGAGTTTAGGCTTGTTTGTTATGTCTTGGCAAATACTTTGGTATTGGACGATTTTCGGGATCTGATGATGGAACTGAAACGAACGTGTTAAGGGCTAGTTAGTTGAAAACAAAAAAAATATTTGAAATTGCCAGAAAAGTATGAGTCTACATTTCAGAATTGAGGCACGTAAGGAAGGCCTCCCCATCATGTACCACCTACACTGTCCTATGTACCGACTTACCACCTATTACTATTTTTTATTATTATACCATTAAAAAGCAAAAAATCAAAATTATTTTTAAATAAAAACAAAAACTGACTTCAATACTCAAATGTATAAACAGCGAAAAGAATGTGTGTTTGTTAAGATTTAGTGAGATGCGTTTGCAGTGCGAATAACGAGAAACACCACAATGGCTGACGTAATTTAATAAAATTAATTGCGTGAGAAAACGTTTTGCGTAAGTATTGTGTGCGTGTCGTTAGATGAGTGATGAGCGAGTGTATTCTGCTTTTTATTCGGCGAGAGTGACCACGAAATTATGGGCGCGGTGGATTGGGCTAGGAAATTTAGGTACTTACTGGAACGGAGTAATGGAGCTTGATTAGGGTGTTTTCCTCGATAGCTTGAAGTGGAGCAGTGTTGTCTTCCTTAGATCTTAGTTGCTGGTAATCCACCCACGAATTCAGATCACACACACAACACATTTAGTTTATTTTATAGATTTTTAGCGGAGCGACGCAAGCGCGAGTTGTAATTTGACGGACACTGATTGAAGGCCGGGGGCCGGAAGGATATAATGCGAATAAGGAGAGGATTTTGACTAGCCGTCGCTAGTTAAGGCGCTGATACACTTGAGCATTCACTTGTAACAGAACAGCGAGCATTCGCCGGCTTTTTGTTTTGGCGAACCACTGGCGAACCGAACAACGAACATCGCTTCGAACATTTTCACGAGCATTCTAGCGAATGCTCGCGATGATGCTCGCCAAAACATTGTCACAAGTCACAAAGATGTCAGATCTGATAGTGGCGTGTGCTACATCATAGACTAATATCAGAGAGGTTGCACTAGGATAAGGTTATATTTCTTTGACCAATATTTATTATAACTGTAAATGCTACATTTTTATTTATTGGTTATTTTAATAAAAAGAGAAGGAAAAGTAAAAGTCGGTGGCAAGCCATTCTGTTTCGACTTAGAAATGGAAGTGGAGATCTACAATTAGTAGCAGAATTAAAACAACAAGAAATAAGCGGACACTATAGAAATTTTCCGTTATGTCATCAAGGGATTTCGAATATTTTTTAAACATGATTGGTCCTAACATACAAGAACAAGGCAGCGATAGCCGAGTGGATATACCAACAGACTGCCATGCAGAGGGTATCGGGTTCGAATCCACGGCGCGCACCAATGACTTTTCGGAGTTATGTGCGTATTGAATTGTTAATTATCGCTTGTCCCGTGCCTCGGAGAGCACGTTAAGCCGTCGATCCGGGTTGGCATGAAGATCTTTGACAGTCGTTATAGGGCGTCAGTACCTTCTAAATAAACTGACACTAGTATAAACCATGGAATATCGCTATCCCTTCGGGTTGCAGAGGTCAGACAGTCAGTGGCTCCGTGGAAAAGCTAATATTTAGCCAAAGCCAGTTAGACTAGAAAGCGGACCCCAGATTGAAACTGGGATAACGCTAAGAGGATGAGAATGATGAGATTGGTCCTAAAATAGCCAAACAGGACACGGTTTAGAGCTGCAATCACGATAACAGAAAGGTTAGCAGTAACTCTCCGTTTTTTAGCTACGGGAGATAGTTATGTAAGCTTACAGTATCTTTTTAAAATGTCAAGACATGCCATTGGATACATATAATACCAGAAGTATGCAAAGCAATATCTGAGTTATTGGAAGAAAACATCGAAGTGAGTGCAAACAGTTTATTTTCATAAAAGTAAAGGCTCAATGTGACTTTACTTTAGCTCTATTTCGTATCTAGGTATTTATGAATTCGTTAATTGACACATTTCGCACAAATCGGTAAGACTGCCATCATAAGCATTTCTGTCCTGTTGACTTGCATTTTGTACAGCAGCAGAAGTAGACGCATTTGATGGAGAAGACTGCACTGTGCCATAGCTCCGAAAACTTCCATATATATCTGTATCGTAGCTATCAAATTCTCCTTTATCAGCGCTATATAGTAAATTAGATATCATGTGTTGGACATGTTTTTTTGTATTCTGAGTATATTTTCTTAACTTATTTGCTACAAACATCCCAAAGGTACCGAACTCGTCATTCAGGGTGTTAAGAGAATCTGTTGAATTTTGTAGGCTATCAAATGCTGATCGCATCATCATGTCAGCATCCGTCTTCCGTTTTCTTTTATTAAGTACGTTGACGTTGAGGTTTATTAAAATTAAATAACTCGCGTTGAGAAGAACCTCATTTAAAAGTTTGAGATTTTTTTCGTAGACATTTTGATGTTTTATCCATAGAGATTGTATTGATATTCGTATTAATGATGTAATAATATCGATACCAAATTTTACAGACTAGCTTCGACTCGCGGCATCGCCGACATGGTTGTCAGTTATCGGAAAAGAAGGTAGCTTAATGTGATGTAAAGCTATTCCGCAACAGTTAATCAAAGATGTATTTACATAAAAGGGTAACAAAAATCTATCAATCATCACAAGCTTTGGCGTTAATAATAGTTTACATATAAATCATCTGCGGCAAACAGGATGTTGAGATTGTCGCTAAAGGATGTTGAGTCATTTTGGTCTAATCCTTCAGCAACATTGGATGTGATACCAAATGATTGGTTATGGGGTACACTTTATTTCGTATTATTAAGCCTTAGTCAATATCCAACCCGAACATAGTGTAACCAGATGTCCTCTGCATGGCAGTCTGCTGGTAAACAGACTGCCATGCAGTCTAGAAACCGATGCAGTCCAGATACCTCTAGGTTAGGCAATCGCAACCTAAGATACATAGAATAATAATGTATTGATCTTAATTTGAACAGGTTAAATACATCGCATAGGTTCATACGACTTATTCCTTTATTTTATTGATCTGAGGATTTTAAACATTCGCGATTTGTATACATCATACAAAATGAATTAGCGGGTCTTAATCGATGGTGAATTTTGATGTTGAGTCACTATTCACCAATGTTCCTGTTCAAGATTGCCTTGAGGTCGTACAGAGGAAATTAAGGGAAAACGGTCTGTCTGATGAATACACAGTTCTACTTAAGAATTGCTTGGATGGTAACTACTTCTTATATTGTGGACTACACTACCTCCAGATCGATGGAGTTGCTATGGGTAGCCCTATAGCACCAGTAATGGCCAACATCTCGATGGAGCACTTCAAAGAATCCATAGTCATGCAGGCATCAAATGTGAAGCTATGGAAGAGGTATATCGACGATATCTTCTGCATCATGAAGGGGAACCAGCAAGACGTGGAAAAATTCGCAGAAAAATTGAACTCCATACATTCAAACATCCGAAATGGAGGTAGACGGATCGTTACCCTTCCTCGACATTAAAGTGACAGTGAGGGATAATGGTACCCTTGGACACACTGTATATAGGAAACCGACATACACCAACAGATATCAACGCGAACTTGCACCACCATCCGCGGCATTTGGATTCCGTCGTGTCCTCGTTAGTGAACAGAGCGTATGACCTGTGTGACCCTGAACAGTTAAATAGCGAGCTATCAAATGTTCAGGAGGTACTTAGGCGCAATGGATACAAGAAGTAGATACTCCCTCTGAGAAGGAAAGATCGTAGACCTGAAGTAAGCAGAGTGCGGGCGAACATACCATATCAAAAGGGAGTGACGGACAAGGATGGAACAGAACTCAAGAAATACTCCATCAAGACTGTATACAGTCCGCTCTCTATGATTGCACACAATCTGCATACCCATTACGTCATTCCTCTCCAAACACCTGGCGTATACAAAGTCGATTGCAGCTGTGGAAGTTCATATGTCGGGCAGACTAAGCGTACAATCGCTGAAAGAGTGAAGGAACATATCGCAACTGTAAAAAACCGACTTATTAATAAGTCGGCGATAGCTGAGCATTTGTTGGAGCCTGGACCAAACCACTGGATAGAACTGCATCAACCACAAGTCTTATCCACCGATCGTCACTATTACTCCAGGATAGTACGTGAAGCGGTAGAAATCAAGAAACAACAATTTCAACCGGGAGGATGGAAATAGATTATCGGCTACTTGGAATCCAGTCATCAGCAAGTGTAGACACCTCCGCAGAGATAAATCTCAACAGTGTGTAGACGTCATTAGTGTAGTGTATCGGAGTACTGACATTGCGAACTTAAATAAAGACCAAGTGAGGGTAGGTGCCGAAACCCGCACTTCAACAAGACGGCGCTGAGCTCTCATCAGTCTCTCCGCGACCACGCTCGGTGCAAAACGAGCGAGACGTCGGAACCAGATAAGTATTTATACCTTTAATAAGTTAATTGTACGCTATTAAGACCCGCTTATTTATTTAGTTTGATCTGAGGATTTATCAACATTCTAAATATATTCTATCGACATTCATTCTGAGAAACTAGTTCTCCGTAGCTCAGCGTCTCCAACGTCTTCGGAAATGCGAGGTTGAGTGCCAAACGGTATGACTCATCTGTGAGGTGAGTCAAGAGAATTCCACACTTACCACAGATGCATAATATATATCACCATCACTAACCAACTTAAAGTTAGTGACAACCTGTGACAACGATTGTTTCCAATTAGGGCCGGAGTACATACCTACAGCAAACAGCATGCGAGCCGATACGCGCGGACGCGACGACGCGCTTCCGTGCGTATGTGTGAATAGACAATTCGTCCTGCTTATGGTGGCGTTATGGGTCGGTTGGTTTGGTTCCCCAAAAGATGGTTGAGCTAAGCTATGGCTGAGTCACACGTCATACTCGTGAACGGGTGCCGTCTGCCGGGACTGGTCGGCGCTGAACTGCTGTCACAATTCTATCTATATTATTTTAACTTATTTCTACTATATTGTAATGTAGGCTTCTCACATTGTTCTCATAATTATATTTCTACCTTATTTTATATATTTTTTTATAAGAAGCAATTTTTGTCTAGACTTTAGAAGAGACTATGACATCTGAGTTTGTTTCGGATGTTTTTTCTCAGGGCAGACAGGTAGGAAATATCGGATTCTACTAGCTTAATTAAAAATAAAACTATGACTTTGTTTAAGTGTTTGTAATGAACCTATGAACAAATAAATGATTTGACTTTGACAGTGGGAAAATGCTCTCCATTCACTTCGCCTTATGTGCGTGGACCTAATTCAGACCGTCTGTTTGGCCACTTCGGTTGTTTAACTGGTCTGGCGACGAAAGTGGCAGTGACGGTACAATGTGTATAACTTTACAGACGAACTTGAAAAACGCCTAAACGGCCGGATTGGACGTAGCGGGAACGACTAGCCGGTGAGACAATTTTGCCAACAACCACAAACCACAAATAAAAACTTCTCTAGACACAGCTGTTCAAATTACCACTAAAAGTTAAGTATTTCCATATAAGAAAAAAAAAGTTTTAAGATATAAGGGTTGCCCCATCCATTGGCATAACATGATGATGATGATCATGACACTTATTATTTGTTTCTCTTTCACAGCTATTCTAAAAACCTTTAAATTTATAATATTACCCGGCCCTTTGGTAGGCATACACGGAGACAATCATGGGTCCAACGCTAAACTCGCAAACTCTAAAAGGCCAGAAACCTTTAAGAGTTTGCGAGAAAAAAATATAGATAAATCCACGTATTACTCAATTCAATTCGCAATTGTCGATATTTATACGTGGTTTTACACGTAGCTTATCAAAATACATATAAAATTATATAGGCAGCGTGATGAAAATTCAAGAAAAAACGGAACATAGCTGTGTGCGAACACGTCGTTGTACAAACAGCGTTACACTTAGGGTTGCCATCCATACTTTATAATAACGTATTCTACTTTCTTTATGGAAATTATACTTTATACTTTTCAATACAAATACACTATGATAATACTTTATTCCCATCGTTTACTGTGATGCCTCGACCAAACACTAATTATGGATTCTTATCTATATATGGTTACACATAAGTTGAAACGGATAATGGAAACTATTTAGACTTAAAGAGATCCAAAAGAAATTCACTAATGATGATGATGAATTTTCAGTATAAATTTAGTAGTATGTGTGGGGTAAGACTAATTGATAGAATTCCGAATGCAACTATACGAAAGAGCAGTGGACTGAAAGATGTGGTGACAAGAATTTAGAGAGGAATGCTTAGGTGGTTTTGGCACGTTGTACGAATGAGTGAAGAAAGAATGACGAATCAGATATATAAAGCAAATGTGTGTGGGCAAGTCGGTCGCGGCAGACATCGGCGGATATTCGTCGACCAAATTAGAGACATCCTAAGAAACGGAAAGGTCCGAAGTACCCGAAACCGGCGAGCATGTACCTGGCCTACCCCGACGGGAAAAAGGCGTGAGTATATGTTTGTATGTATGTATGTAGTATAAATTTACTGAAAAAAGTGCTGCTAGCTGTGAGACTTCGACGAGAAGCGCCGGGACTACTCACTAAAATCATCATGGTATGGTGTTCCTCTATCCGATCCCATTAAATCGCGGGACCACGGGAACTGCGTTAGCATTACCTACTTCCACGAGCATGAAGCACACAAAAATACGTTCTTAAGACAATATATACATACAATGTGAAAAATACTTTTTCTTCCAAATATTTTATTTTTGTCCTATACAAACTATTTTATACTTGATTTTTGGCAAAATAAGTTGGCAACCCTAGTTACAATGACAGAAGCGCGACGATAGAACAATGACAGAAGCTCGGTTCGGCGAAAAGCTCGTAACGAATTTACTGTCCATTCGCGAGAATGCTCGCCAGAACGTTCGTAAGAATGCTCGCTGAAAACACACTTGTTTGTTTTTCTGTCTTGTAACATTCGCGAGAATGCTCATTACAGGTGGATGCTCAATTGTATCAGCGCCTTTATAAAATAATGAATTTGAGTGAATTGTTGAGTGAATGTTGCTAGAGTAATAATATTTGTTTTTATTTGTGCGTGTTTGAGTGAATGGTTTTCTATCCATAAATATATTAAATTTTATTACATATTTTGGCTAATTTGATTGTGACGCAGACAGTCCCAAACTAAGCATAAGCTTGTACTACATACATACATACGTAGACTCACGCCTGTTTCCCGTAGGGGTAGGCAGAGACAACGGAACGCCATTTGCCACGATCCTGACATATCTCTCGTGCTTCATTAGTTCCCATCAAATTTCTCATACATGCTCTTCGGATAAGGGTACTTCTAACCTGTCCTTTTTTTAGGATGTCTCCAATCAGAGAACCTCCGTCTAGGTCTTCCTCCTGTTCCATTCAAACTTGACTTATGTAACTTCTTGGATAGTCTTTCGTCATTCATCTCTCAGCATGTGTCCAAAACATCTTAAAATACCTTTCTCAATGGTTATCACTACATCTTCTTTTACCCCACAACTCTCTCTTATCACACAATTCTTTACCCTGTCGTTCAAAGACACTCCACACTTTCTTCTTAGTGCTCTCATTTCTACAGCATTTATTCTACTTTCATGTCTATTCTGCCATACCCAACTTTTACTACCAAACAGGTACCATGTAGGTACTGACACCTCTTTACACAGCCAAACGTGCCTTTTTGGACACATTTTGACTGTTCATAAAGGCCTTCAAAGCTGCATTCACCCTATTACCTGCATTAACTCTTCTTTCAATATCTTATTCATTCTTACCATTCCTAGTAAAGAGCGTACCTAAATATACAAAATCATTCACTTGCTCTACTCGTTGTGCATCGATCATAACATTACAAGCCGTAACACATTCTTCCTTTCAAAAACCGTAACTTTCGTCTTGCTCACATTCACTTTCATTCCTTTCCTCCCTAAAGCACCATGCATGATTGCTACCATCTCCTGCAACTCCTCTTCTTTTCTTCTCTTCTTTTCTCAAAGCTTGTACTATGGGTACTAGATAATGGATAAACATAATATGTACAAAATATACACTTTTTTTTGTAAATACATACCATTCCTAGTAAATCATTACACATAGAAACACCCAGACCATGAAAAACATCCATGTTCATGCACACAAATGTTTGACTTGAGCGTGAATCGAACCCGCGACCTTCGGCGTAGCAGTTGTTTACACTCCCGCGGCATCAACCGGTCGTCTGAAATCGATAGCCAACAAGTTGTCTTAAATGGCTTATATCAGTGTCAGTATATTCAAGCATACTGGGTTCTCATAATAACTTTCAGAGATATACGTGACAACCGAGACTGACGGTTTAATAGGCCCAGCTATAATTAACAATTGAATACGTACATAGCTTCGAAAAGTTGTGTACGCCGCGGATTTGAAGTAAATACGCTATGTACGACTGTTTGTTGGTTCCATTATTTCTAACAGACTGCATAATTATGTATTTCATCGCATTATATTCGTATAGCGTATCCACAAAAACCATTCGAACAAATCATTGCATTTGCAACTTCTATCACATCGATCCAAACTAATACATGCATACATACATACATAGACTCACGCCTGTTTCCCGGAGGGGTAGGCAGAGACTATGGAGCGCCATTTGCAACGATCTTGACATATCTCTCTTGCTTCATTCACACCCATCAGATTCCTCATGCATACTCTTCTGTTCAGGGTGCTTCTAACCTGTCCTGTTTTTAGGATGTCTCCAATCTGGTCAGAAAACGTCCGCCTAGGTATTCCCCTTCGTCCTGTCCCTTCCACACTTGCCTTATATATCTGCTTGGTCAGTCTTTCGTCATCCATCCTCTCCACGTGTCCAAACCATCTTAGCATACCTTTCTCGATGCTTGTCACTACATCTTCTTTTACCCCACAACACTCTCTTATCACACAATTCTTTACTCTGTCAGTCAAAGAAACACCACACATATTTCGCAGTGCTCTCATTTCTACAGCATTTATTCTACTTTCATGACTCTTCTGCCATACCCAACTATCACTACCATACATAAGAGTAGGTACAAACACCCCTCTATGGACAGCCAAACGTGCCTTTTTGGACACGTTTTGGCTATTCATAAACGCCTTCAGAGCTCCATTCACTCTATTACCTGCATTAATTCTTCTTTCAATATCTTCTACATTCTTACTATCTCTTGTAAACAGCGCACCTAAATATACAAACTCATTCACTTGCTCCACTCGCTGTCCATCGATCATAACATTACAAGCCGTAACGCATTCCTCCTTTTCAAAAACCATAACTTTCATTTTACTTACATTTACTTTCATTCCCTTCCTCTATAACGCGCCATGCATGATTGTTACCATCTCCTGCAACTCCTCCGCTGAAGACGCAAGTATAACCTGATCATCAGCATAAAGGAGGCATTTGACAAGTAACTCATTCATCCTTAATCCACAGTCAATATTTTTCAAATCTTGCAAACAACTGTCCATGAAGAGGTTGAACAGCCACGGCGACGCTACATATCCCTGTCTAACACCTGTTTCGATAGTAAACCAATCCGTGTACGACCCATTTATCCTCACACAAGCTCTAGAATCTTCATAAAGGGATTTCAGAGCTCGTATGAGGCTGCTGTTCACCCCATACATCGACAGTACCGACCACATTTCATTCCTCACCACTTCATCGTAAGCCTTTTCCAAATCCATGAATGTGCAATAGACCTTTTGACCTTTGGCCAAGAATTTTTCGGCTACGCACCTCAAGGAAAAGACTTGATCCGTGCACCCCATACCCTTTCGGAATCCTGCTTGTACATCCCATATTTTCTTGTCGGTTACTTCCATAACTCTTTCAATCAGTACCTTCGCATACAATTTGCCAACAATGCTGAGAAGGCTAATGCCTCTATAGTTCTTGCAGTCTTGTTGCGAGCCTTTTCCCTTATAAAGAGGCACAACCACCGCTGTGGTCCAGTCATCAGGTACTCGGCCGGTGCTCCAGCACAAGTTAAATAAGCGCTGCAGCTGACCAACAATGATGCCCTGTCCAGTCTTCAGCATTTCAACTGTAATCCTATCATATTCTGCAGCCTTACCTAATTTCATACTTCCCAACGCCTTCACAATCTCATCCACACCAATATCGCTTTCATCATTGCTATTATTACCATTAATTTCGTCGATCGATGTCTCTATCGCCGTTCTTTCATATAGACCTTCAAAATACTCCTTCCATCTCTTCAGCATGCATGATTCACCATTCAGTATCTTTCCATTCTTGTCTCTGATTGACTTGTATTCTGAGGATTGAGTTCTTCCTGGAACTGCACGAACGGATTTCCAGAAAAACTTTATGTTTCTCCGGAAATCTTCAGATAGTCTGCTATCAAACTCATCTTTCTTTTCCTCTTTTTTCCTTTTAACAATTTCTTACACAATTCTTTTTGACCTAACAAACTCCTTTCTTGCTTCATTTATGTCATCACTCGTTGCCTTTCCCATTCTTTCATTTGCTCTGGCAGCCAACCAATCTAACCAAACTTTCTTCTTCTCTGGCACTGCTGATTGTACATCCTTGTCCCACCATGTATTCTTAACCTTTCGTATTTTCCGTCTCTTGATCACACCACATACTTCAGACGCTATACATACTATCTCTTCTTTAAAAGATTGCCATAATTCTTCCATATCCTTTATGCTATCGAACCTCTCAAATCTTGCTATCAATCTTCGCTTATACTCATCTTTCACATCTTTTTCTTGCAGATTTTCTACTTTTAATCTTTCTAGGACCCTATTTTCATAATGTTCTCGGTGTCGCCATCCTTTAAAGAGTCCACTTATCCGGCTCATCACCAAGAAGTGGTCTGTGTGGATGCCGATCCCTCGATACACTCTTGTATCTAACACATTCTTTCTCAAACGTTCATCTACAATTACAAAATCAATCATACTTCTTCTAACATTCTTAGCCTCACGCGTATACATGTGTATCCTTTTGTGATCAAACATGGTGTTTGTCACACAAAGGCTCTAGTCTAAACAAACCTCAAGCAAAACTTTTCCATTCTATCCAAACTAATATACTACGGAAGTCAATATTCGTCGGTCGTGCACTATATTACTGCACAGACACGATCTATAGATAGATCTGTAGATTTTAGATTCGTTTTTGACAGAAGCTCCGTACAAAATATGTCAAACACGAATCTCGAATCTCAAAATCCATGTATGGATCAAATATTGAAAATGGCCGATAACCAGTTGAAATATTCAAGATCACTTCAAATTTCAAATTAAGAAGTTTTGTTAAGTTTAGTTAAGTCGTTTTTACGTGATTCAATTCGTCGTCATTCTGAAAATCACGCGATCCAACTATTTGAATCTTAGACTATCGTTATTTAATTCTCTGACTCCTCAAATATTATTTTTGTAACGTAAAGACGGTAAAGTGACAGATACCTGTCATTCGAATAAACATAATTACGTTTGCGTTTATGACACGCTTTACCTAAGAACTTTAATTAATTCCGTAGGTGTTATAAAAGCCAACTAAAGAAAATACACGAATCCACGTATATTGGGGAAGAGCTATAAGTTAAGGCTATAAGTTAAGTCGTATTCAAAATGAAAGTCCAGTCCAACTTCCTGCTAAGCTTTCCCAGCTAAAACAGTTATTTTTGTCACTTATTTGCAGCTTAGGCCGTCCCACTGCAGGGCAAAAGCCTTCCCATGCTCTTTGCACCTCTCTATCGAGAACTGCTGATATCTACTCTTATTAATTTATAAACTTGTTTCCCTTTCCCTTCCCCCCGGACCGCCGTAAGGTGCTAACGTGTATCCAGAGTGTTACATTTTATAAATAAAACAATACTAAATCAATTTAACGCATAAAATCGTGACAAATAATAGGAGTGCATAAACATTTAGAAGATAGTGAAGCAAAAGCTGCGGAATCTGCGCGCCTGGTACCTGAGCATCCACTGCGAACTACGCCTGCTACGATTGACACACACCACATTTAGGTGAGGTCATTAGCCACGCCCTTCACTAACGCTACTGGTAGTTGCGACCCCGCCCAAGGTCACACCCCGTCGCCGGCGCATCTATTGCCCCCGCCCACGCACTATACGTATACTCTGCTTTTGCTACCAGTCGTACGCTTCTGCGAGCCTAGTACACTATGGAAAATAAACTAAATGCGAATGTAACTGATCCCGAAATTTCAATTAGTTCCTCGGAGGAAGATAAATTAAATAATCAGTCAATACCCCCGAATTACATTACTCAACGCTCTTATAGACCGGAACATGTAACGAAAGATAGCTTTCATGAATTTAAGGAGGAGATCAGAAAACTACTTACATACTACAACTCATCTTGTAAAGAAGAATTATCCGACCTGAAGTCAACCCTTAAAGATATACAGCAGTCGAATCACAACATTGAAAGTGCTATAAACTTTTTAACATCTCAAAACGAGGAGCTTAAAAACCAAATTACTGTTTTGCAAAATAATGAAAAGGAAAATAGAGAATATATATTGTTTTTGGAGAATAAAATAGAGGATTTGCAAATAGGAAATCGGAAAACGAATTTTGAGATCAAAAATGTCCCTAATAAATAAATGAAAATAAACAGGACCTAATCGATATGATCACATGCCTCTCGGATACAATCGACTGTAAAATATCAAAAAATGATATCAAGGATATATATAGAGCCCGAAGCAAAAAACTCGATCAAACGAATACACCTATTGTTATTGAAACATATTCGGCTCTAATTAAGAATGATTTTCTCAAGATGACTAAATCTTTTAACGTGAAAAATAAATCAAAATTATATGCAAAACACCTAGGATTTAAAACCCACGAAGACTGTCCTGTATTCCTCTCGGAACATCTCACGTCTAAGGCTGCTCGTCTATTTTACCTGGCTCGAGACTTATCGAAATCCAAGAATTATAAGTTTTGCTGGACAAATTATGGAAAAGTATATGTACGTAGAAATGAGCAATCACCTATTATACATATTATAAGTGAGGAACAGGTACATCACCTATCATTAGGAGACTGACTAGATTTTGATAAAAGCGTCTTGTTTTGCTTAACGATTTTCGTTTATGGATTAACTGTGTATTACTTATTTCTTACTTTTTGTTATATGCTCTTTGTTCTGTTTACATATAATTATGAATTGTGTTCTGATAGCATCTTGCTAACAAAATATTGTATTACGATGCACCTATTTCTACTAGAAAATACCAAAATGTCTATGTAAACTGGCTATGCACTTCACTGTTATTAGATGATATGCGTTGCATACTTAATTTAATTATGTATCTACAATCACACACATCACTCACACACACACAGAATATACACTACAGTTCACTTAAACACGGCTCGCCCACTATTTTTATGTTTTCTACATATAATTTAAAATCGACTTACACAAACACACATACATACCAACATCCGAATTCAATTAAATAAAAATAATCCTTTAGAACACACTTTTATACCTAAATATATTCTACTTAATATCATGTTTATATATCCTCACACAATGTTAATTAAATGTACGTGTTTTGTATGTAATCTACAAACAACATACACAAACAGTACCAACACATATATTCACCTGGACGCCATGACATATATACCCACACTTAATATTCGCTCTACTCAACTAAATAAACTAAAACATAATAATAAAGAACATATATGTATGTTAATGTACATTCTAGCATATCTTATATTTACTTATCCCCAACTCATATTTACTAAAATAATGTATTATACTTTTATTTATAATTTAAATGAGTGATACTATAAAAAAACTGAACGAAATAGATTACCTAGAAATTGCGCGTTCGTTTGAATGTGATTTAACGCATCTAAATAAGCATTTACACGTAAAAAACAACGACTTCACCGTAGTGTCACAAAATAAACGAAGCATATATTGCAAATTTGATGACTTTCTTCTAACATTATCTAGTATCACATTCCAGACCGATATCATAATTCTCACAGAATGTAGAATCAATGAGAACAAAAACATTCCTCAACTGCAAAATTATCAATCGTATGTTACTCGGCGTCAATTAAATCAAAACGACGGTGTAGTTGTATATATTAAAAATACATTAAAACATAAAATAACGGAAATTAATCTCTGCCAAGCGTCCTGTCTGCAACTTGATGTACTAAATAACATAATGCTCTGTATATATAGGTCACCGTCAAACACAAATGCGGAAAGCTTTATAAGCTCTCTAAGCACTCACCTAGATACACTTAGTTCCACGAAAAAAATATTATCGTTGCCGGAGATATAAATATTAACATCGCACTTAAGTCAAACGAAACCTACTATGAACATAGGAATAGATCACATTATTTAAATATATCGTCCGCACATGGTATACTATCGGGGCACACTTTACCAACGAGAGATAAAAATTGTTTGGACCATTTCATGTTAAAAATAAATAAAACAAAAGTAATTGCTTCCATTGCCATATTACATACCAGTACGACTGATCATTATACTACGCTTTTATGTCTATCTAAATATAATTATAAACAAATTGCAACCAAAACTAAGAAAACTATAAATTATAATGAAGCTCTTGAACAACTAAATACCAAAAATCTTGCTGAACTTTTGTATAGTGATGATCCAACAAAGTTAATAGAACTACTCATATTTAAAATATCTGAATCGTTAAAAAAATGTACAGTTACTACTAACGTACCCAAAAGCTGTCGTATGATAAAGCCTTGGATGACACCAGGCTTACTGCGGTGTATAAGGAATAGAAACAAATTAAAAAAAAAATACAAGCTAATCCATACCATGAAACTAATAAAATTATTTATGTCAGGTATAGGAATTACTGCAACAATCTTATAAAAAAGTTAAAATAAAATATGAACGAGATTTAATAACTAAAACTGCTCATAACAATAAATTACTCTGGAAAACTATCAAAAATATAACATTCTCAAATAAAAATAATAAAACTAATACGGAATTAAGAAATCTGAAATCATCTCCCATGTCTTCAGCAAACTTTGTAAATAATTATTTCGCAAAAATTGGAAAGGACCTTGCCGAAAATATTAGTCAAAGAACTAATAATGACTTCCACACTCAGGAGTATTTGCGAAATTTGCCTTCTCAACTGAACTCCTTCGTCCTACTACACGCAAACCACGAAGAAGTAAATAATGTTCTTATAAATTTAAAATCTGATAGCGCTCCTGGGTGGGACAATATACCAATTAGTTTTTTAAAAATGGCTAGGTCTGAAATTGTACCTATAATAACACACCTTGCTAATCTCTGCTTTGACAAGGGCATTTTTCCAATACCCCTCAAGGAGTCAATTATTACACCAGTCTACAAGGGCGGGGATAGAGACAGTATTAATAATTATAGACCTATCTCCGTATTGCCAGCTATCTCTAAAATCATGGAAAAATTAATTAACACAAGGTTGCTTAATTACTTAACTGAATTTAATATTCTTTCAGCAGCGCAATATGGTTTTAGGAGAGGAAGATCGACTGAGGATGCAATAACTGCATTAACCTCAGTAGTTACTGAACAGCTTGATAAACGGTACAAAAGCATTGCAGTCTTTCTAGACCTCAAGAAAGCATTCGATACTGTCTCTCTCCCCATCCTCTTACACAAACTGGAGAAGATTGGTATCAGAGGGACTCCACTCAATCTTTTCAAAAATTACTTGTCCGACAGAAAACAAAGGGTGAAATTGGACGATTGTGTCAGCGAAGTGGCAGAGGTGTCATACGGCGTTCCCCAAGGTAGTGTCCTCGGGCCGACCTTGTTCTTGCTTTACATGAATGATCTGTGCAATATATCCATCAAAGATGCAAACATTTTCACATATGCCGATGACACTGCTGTTGTCTTCGCTGGCAGGTCCTGCGATGTTGTCAGGGCAAGTGCAGAGCATGGCTTGGAGATTTTCGGCAAATGGTTGCGCAACAATATACTTACTTTAAACGCAGATAAGACCAACTACATTTGTTTCTCTGTTTATAATAACTCGCAACCAATTCATGACCTTAATATTAAATTACATAGTTGTAATAAAGATATATATAGATCTAACTGTACCTGCCCAACTATACAGAAAGTTACCCAAATAAAATATTTAGGAGTATTTTTGGACCAGAGACTCTCATGGTATAGACATCTCGAACACGTTGCTCAAAGAATCAGAAAATTAATTTGGATTTTTAAGACACTAAGACATGTAATTCCAAGAACAATTTCTGGTCCAGGGCAAACGAGTAGAGATATACTGAAAGAAACATATATTCCTTTGGCACAATCTGTGCTGGCGTATTGCATCCCTGTATGGGATGGTGCAGCCAAAACTAATTTTATAGAAGTGGAACGCGCTCATCGCAGTCTACTTAAAATAATGTATTTCAAAAAAACTACATTCCCCACCGAAGAATTATTTCAAATGACGAAATTGCTCTCAGTAAGAAAACTGTACATTTTATATACTGTGTTAGGAAAACATAAGACCTTACCTTATGATCCTATTAATTACAGTAAAAGACGAAAGCATGTTGTAGCGCAGGTACCTAGAATCTTCACCACGTTTGCCAGTAGGCAATATAGTACACGTTCATCTCAACTATATAACTTTATAAATAAACATTTAGATATTTACAGTAAATCATATTATGAGATCAAAAACATTTAACAGATTGGCTAGAAATCAAAAGTTATGAGGAAGCTGAGCAACTACTGCAAACAGAATTTAAATAAACATGTATCACCTACATAAAGACATACTTATTTACACATAATGTATATAATAAATAAATAAATAAATAAATATAATATATATTTATATGTTTATATACACATATATTTATTTATCTTTGGACACATCCGACCAAACACACACGCACACACACGTACACGCAGACACACACACATACATACATATATGTTTAATTAATTTTATCAATTAGCTGTAAGGAAACAAAATAAAATACTTGTTAGATCATAATATCATGGTTACCTATGTATGTACGTGTTGGAGGAGCGGTGCTTTCCTGACATAAGCCTTGCAGCCTAAAAGGAAGCCCCAGCTTTAAGTTTAAGATATTTTGATGTGGTTAAAAAAAATAAAAGATTTTTATTGTTTATTTATTTATTATTATATAAATCATTTTGCCCCTTGTAATTCAAATATTTACCAACCAGAATATCTGATTATTTTAAAATTTCATAACATAAATAAATAACCTATAAAAACAAACGTACCGTATACGGGCGCTTGTACACGGTAAGAAAATATGCCGGGTCTACGCAAGAATTCGTATCGTAACTAGAAAATAACTGTGTACACTGCTCGCAGCGGTGCACGAAAAATATCTTGTCTGCGCACACGACGCGGCGAACGTTGTTGCGGAGCGGTGGGGGGGCGGCGTAGTAGGGTTGAGCCTCATTTTTTCTCTTGTTTAATAGGATGAACCCAGTAAAGTCTCTTGTTTTTTGTTTCCTTTTTCATTTTGTTATAATAATAATTTGCATTTATCATTAAAATAAATAAATAAATAAATCATTTATTTGCATCAAACAAGGGTTTACAATAAGATCTTAAAAATTAATACATTGTCCATTTGGCCTTGTTTTACCTGATCAGGCGTGCAAATTGTATTGTTATTAGTAGGCATAAAGTTATAGAAAAAAAATGTAGTCATGTTAATTTATAAATAATGATTATTGATTAGAGAAAGAAAATTTATCAAACACAACAATACTGTCCATAAATAAATTAAGAAAAATTGTGTTACCATTCATTTATATCGTATACATTGTTTTCACATAACATTTATTTCAATTTTCTTTTAAATATTGGCAGTGGCAGATCCTGAACATAGCTTGGTACCTTATTAAATATTTTTATACACATATAATAGCAACACTTTTGAAATATGGAAGTTCTTGAAGTCATTTCTGAAACAATTCTTTCTCCACCTTGTGTTTCTTGGAAATACATCTTTAGCTTTTTTGAAAAGATCTGGGTGAGTTTTAACGAAGACACATATTTCAAAAATGTACATACCAGGTAGAGGCAATATATTTAGTCTTTTACAATGTGGCCTGCAAGATTCGTATGGAGGAATACTAACTATAGCTCTGGGGCCCAATTCCGCTAAATAAATATAGTCGCGATATGATGTCAGTGTCATACTTACGTCACAAAAAGCGTATTCTTCTAAATTATATGATATTTGAATGAAATTGTAACGAGATCGTATGTGTCAACGACGAACTGTTTATTTAAATTATACGATAATGACATAAGGTTATCAGAATACCGCTTTTAAATCCATTCAAAATATGATATCAATGTCATATAAAAATAGCAGAATTGGCCCCCTGATGCATCTTTTTTGACTTAGGAACGCCCTTTGGAAGTCAGTCAAGTTGCCCCACAATATTAGACCGTACCTTAGTATAGACCCGACGTATCCATGGTATGCTAATAGTACTGTTTGTATGTTTGATATAGTCCTTAGTCTGTTTAGGACGTACACAAAGCTATTAACTTTTTTACACACGCCTTCAACATGTTTTTTCCAATCACAATACTTGTCCAATATTATACCTAAAAATTTACTGTTTTTTGCTTTGTAGTTAACATTTTTATAAATAATCGAAAATGATTATCAGACTGCCTCGTTGGTCTCGCGGCATAAATGTGCGCGTGGGATCGGGAGGTCCTGGGTTCGATTCCTGGGTCGGGCAGTGTTATTGGGTTTTTCTGTCACGAAATTCTCAGTAGCAGCACGGAGTCTGGAAATGTGCCCGGTACGGCAATAGGCTCGCCCCTTATTACGTGGGACTAAAGTATATCTGGCGAAAAGTGGGTGTAGAAATACACCTCTGCCTACCCCTTCGGGGATAAAAGGCGTGACGATATGTATGTATGTATGTATGATTATCAGACTTGTTATTACTTGCGCGCCCTACGCCCGACTGACAACTGCACGAAAAAAATCGTGACGTGTACACGTTCCGATTGGTCTAGTCTGCGAAAGACACGAAAAGTTTTCGTGTGTAAAACAGACAAAATTCTTGTCGTGTACACGAAGAATTTGTCTTGTCTGCCGCAGACACGGAAAATTTTCTTACCGTGTACAAGCGCCGTACAGATACAAACATATGCTTACACACAAACACTATTTTTATCAACACACAAATTTCTACTCACAAAATCAGATGCTCTATTTGCGTTCCTCTGTATACAACGTCTAGTATAATACTCGTATATCTACCTAATCTATACATTTGATTGAACAAGCAAGTTTACTAATCGAGTATATTTACACAATGCTCTTTAGATATATAAGTTAGTCCCTCCGTATTTACTTAATCCACATATGTAACTCCAACTCGGTCTTCGATTAAATTGATCTTGAGAGTATTACATATATACATTACATGTATTTATACCGTGATTTACAACTTTGTTTGTTCGTTAAGAAGAAAAGTAGTAGAAATACTAAAGTACTAGCCATCTGGCTAGTACTTTAGTATTTCTACTACTTTCTACTACTAACAGTTCATCTGAACTATTAGTTTTACAACTTAGGGCCCGAATACAGATGACGTTTTAATCCTTTACAGAAAGTCTATCGCACTTTTTTGATTTTAGATACAGCGATCGAATAGCCAAAAGGCAATATAAATTTCGTTTGAGTCACTTTATCGCGAAATTATGATGCAGTGACCAAATTCAGAAAGTAATATTAATACATAATTGCCAGCAGTTCATGCTAATATGTAACATAATTCATATTGCTCAGGCTTTAGTTGTTACAACCTACTCACTTTGAAACTTCTGTATAAGCGTTAGTCGGTGATATCTACTCCCTGACATACAACGCACAGCCAAAATTATTAGGTGCATGAAGCATGCATGTTCCTTGGAAACCACAGATGTGCACTAAGAAGGGATTTCCTGAAATGTCCAAAGGATCGGGAAGAAACGGTTAAATTAAAAATATATGTGCGGGCGTAGCTGCGGGTATCTTCTAGTACCCTATATTATGGTCTTCTTGCTTGGCCGAGTTTTCTTATCGACCATTGAAAATTAAACATACTCGGCAGTGACGTATGAAGATGACTAATTTGGATAATCTTTCAAGGTTATCTATATGCACAGTCATTACTGAGCTATCAATCCCATCTTAACTATCAAAGTGGAACGTCAGCTTCGTTTCATGAAGTTTTAGGGTTTAAATAGAAATCTGTAATCGCGATTCCAGTCTTTTACTCCCAAGGTCAGTACACTCAATGACAAAGATTTCCTCTTAGAGGTTAATACCCTTAATTGTCCTTTTTGTCTTCCACTTTGAGTGAGGAACTGAAAATTAACTTCCTTTTCTAGTTCTACTTTTCTTCAAATTGAGTTCGACAACTTTGGGACGATTTTGTGTTGTATCTTTGAAGCGAATGGTAAATCTAAATTACTGTAGTACTTTTATTATAATGTATGACAATAAAGCCCTTTTGAAACAACTTATTTAAAGTCCAATTAATATAAATCTAAATTCCACAAACAATGTAATTTAACTTATAAGTTATAAACTTTAAGCCACAACTAATAACTAATTGGTGCATATGGGTCCAAAATACAAAAATATTAAAAGTTTTACAAATAAAAGTAATTAATCAAAGTAATTATTGGGCTATAAAAAGTGACCGATCGTTATGTTAGTATTTATTTTAAACTTTCGTCAATACAGATTAAGGACAGTAAGAGAATATGATTGGAAAATCAAAAGGCATTTTTATAAAACTACACACAAGCAACATAATTATTCTGTATCATGGCAGATTCCACAAACATTCAAGACACACCCACACTCGGGTAAACTATTTGTGGATCACATAAAGTGCCTTTTCGTGTGAGGATTAGCAATACTTACGGCCTGGCCACGGACAATTCGCTCCAGCGAAAATTGGCGCGACGCAACCGGCGACGCGACTTGCGACTGAATAAAATCTAGGAAATGTTCTAAGCATGCCACGCGCAGCGGCGTCAGGCGACGCGACCGGCGAATAGCACCAAGCGGTACAGCGGCGCGTCGCGCGACAAGTCGCGCGACCATAACAAATGTATGAATTAGTACAGCGCACGCCACGGCGTTGAGCGGTAGTCGTGGCGACTAGCGCCGGAGCTGAGTCAGTATAAAATGTTTTAGTTTATTTCTCCGCAAGCATGATATTATTCTTAGAATTTTTAGTTAGGCTAGCTATTTGGAACGTCTGGATGTTATCTATATCTACATAAATGTATACAGTATAAATAAAGTTGAAGTGTCTGTCTGTGATTTCAAAATACCTAAGTAAGTTTTAAAAAGTGCATATACCTAGTTAGTAAGATCACAATTACCTACATAACCTTTTCCGTATTTTAACTCAAAACTCGAGTTACAATACCTACAAGCGTCGGCTCAGTACGCATTCAGTAGGTACTTACAGAATGTCTATCGAAGCGCCTTGAGTTTGGTATGCAGGAGGTTAGGTGGGTACCGAACGAGCCTGACGCTCGTAGGTATAAATCGCGTTCCGACCTTTTGTATTGTTACGGACGGGGTAACGGGATTGGAAGGAAACACCGAGTAGCACTGATGACACTTTATTCGACTTCACACACGACGCGCCGTTTAACTTCGACGCGGACAGCACCAACACTAGCGTCTTTTGCACTGCACTTTTCACTGCACTTCACTGCACTTCACTGCACTTTACTGCACTATACTTTCACCTCACTTTATTTTACTACTTCTTCTTTCTTCCTTTAACTTCTTTCTTTTCTTCTTCACTTTACCACTTTTCAACTTAAACTGGCGCTTAGCACGTCTACACCGCCTTATATACCCCTAGGAATATTCTAGATCTACTAATTTCGATTGTCTTTTCGTTATTCAATTGTTTTTTTCCATCTCCTGTCTCTTTTTAACCTTTCCATTCCTTCCTGAACTTTCTATAATTTTCTAATTATTATTGGAAATATTTAAATAATCTTTTTTTAAATATTTGCCAAATATTTATAAACATTTTCCAAATTTCATAAAAACCAAAATCCACATAACTGTTATGACTGGGATTTGAATCCACTCCAAGAACGGGAAACGTGAACAGGATGCGTTATCCGCACGACCATCGCCTTGTTGTCAATGACTGGTGATTTTGGCGAACACTTGATACAGAGTGTATACGTCATCGAACTAAAAACTCATTTCAAAATAATAAAATAGTCTTCAAACTTCTTTGCTAATTATTGTGTTTCGTGACGACGGTTCGACATGACACCGGCCGTCACAGTATAAAGATAAAATACAGCATAGCCCAAGAAGACAGGCCTGCTCACTTCGGTGACAGCGTGCCGTGGGCCGGCGAAATGACGTCAAAATGATGTCACATTTACATTGCCACTTTTTGAAAAAAGCTATTTAGGGTAAATATTATCTAATTGGAGATCTTTTAAGAACAAAATATTATACAAGTCCATATCTCATAGTTATTTGTTACGATTTAATAACATTTTGAGCTCAGCAATGCTACTCTTACTGGCCTAATATTTTTATACAAATTACCTATCGATTTAAATGAGTACAATATATTTACAGTACTGGCAATATTACTCCTGTGACAGCATTGACAGATACAAAGTACTCAGCTATTGAAAACGTTTCTCTTTCCAACACATTAAAAAGTCGCTCGTGTTCACTCGTTTACTCATTTTTAACTGATATTCCCAAACTTTTCTATCATCATGGTGATGTGTTATATACAAGAATTGTAAAAGTAAATGGGTTAACTTAATATATCGGGCAACTTAATATATCCAAGTAAAGAACTGTTGGATGTTTTTAAAATATTGGATAAAAAAATATTGAGTACCACGAAAAATCATTGTGTTATAAAAATTATATATTTACGCATGTGGCAAATGTCGTCTATCAAGACATAAAAAAAAGCTTCCCACAAAAATTACATTATAAAATCGATGTTAAGATCTGCGTACTTATATACGATTACGAAAGCTAAATAGAAGCACAATTACGCATAATAAAAAAAGAAAGCTATACCACCTAACTAACATCGATTATTAGAAGCTCCTATTTACCTACATTGATTTAACTGATTTATTTTCCTTTTTTATTTTATATATTTTCTTTTATAATATGCCTTTACTTTTTATTCGGAATAGGTATAACATAACATTGGTATGTACCTTTATATATTATGATAATTGAAGCAACTTTGTCAATTCACAATTTACCCACAAACTTGTGGGTAAATTGTGATACGAAAAGTTTGAGAACCATCATACTTTCCCGATGACGTACCCTTGGCAAAAATTGCCAGGAATTTTGACAAATCGAGCAGGCCTGTCTTCTTGGGCTATGAAATACAGTAACTATAGATTTCAATACCGTGTACACAATATCAAGTCTGCCTCTGTGATCTTGCGGTAGTGTAAGTGGATCATGAGGTCTCGGGTTCGATTGCAGGGTTGAAACAAAAGTGATATTGGCACCAAAGTCCGTACAATGTCGAGCTAAATTTCATAAAAAGATCTCAGCTAATGTCGTTTCGCTCCTGGTCTACACTGGTCGCGACGGCGAGCGCGTGTGCCCGTGGCATGTCTTTCGCGTCGCGCGAATTGTCGCGTCGCCGGTCGTGTCGCAGGTCGCGTCGCCGGTCCCCGTGGCCAAGCCGTTACGAATTGCGTAGGCGAGACGAACCTTTTTACGTCTTCAAATGTTATAGGGATCTTTAAGACAGAGATTGAAAGATTATTTTTGACATCGTGTCGATTACAGACTATTTCGCAAGTCAAATGATAAAAGGTAGGCATTATAGTTCAGCTAGATATGGCTGTGCTGTTCTTGTTATATAATAAGTACACAGTTGTTAATTCCCATGTAATGTAACTTTCTTATAAACATAAGTATAGATGAGGCTAACAATAAAAAAAGGAAATCCAGGTAAAATTGTGCAGCGGTGCGTTTTGTTTGACATCATTTTACAACAATATTCTCATTGGTGAAATCAGGTTTTTTTACATCGTGGTTGAAGCAGCAACTTCGACGTTTAATACTTTGCTGTGATCTGCGTGCGAACTACACACGAACAAAATTTTGTATGATCCACAAATTGTATTCTTTGTATCAGTTGTTTGATATTTATCAATTTCCCGGGATACAATTTGAGTCGGTGCTGTCTTTTAATAGAAGACAAAATAGAATGGATAAACTTAATAAGCTAGATATGTACCTATGTATTATTACCAAAATATTAAAGCAATCATTATAAAAACTTTTAGTAAAAACTAATTAAATAGATTTCTTTTAGCTATGAAATTTGAATTTTACTAATATTGCCGCGTATTTCTCCTAGTACAAGACACCTGTCCTGGGTTTTCATTTTCAAAAATCATGTATAAATTTTCAAGGTACCTTCAATAATTCATTTTGTTATTATTGTACATGGATATTGTTGGATAAATCCGAACCATCAACATCCTCCAGTTTTATCATTTATGAATAATTCATGGCGGCTTCTGAAGAGACATTATCGGTATCGGCAAGTCGCAGGTTGATGTTATCAATTAATCATATTTTTTTCTGTAACAAAGCCGATTTTTTTTAATTGTAGGTGCCCAATCTCACTTGAAAGTTAGGTGGCAATTAGAAATTGATATAACTGTGTGGTGGTGTGGTGTTTCAACCTCATCCATGGAACAAATAATGTCACCATAAACTAAATCAGCTCAAATACAAATAGGAAAACATTTATCTAGATGACACTGAATAAAAGAGCATGAATTTCAAAGCACTTCTACGCTCGGTTAGTTACCAAGATCGCAAGCCAGGAAAATACAATTTTAAAATGTGTGACAAGTGTAGAGAAATCTGCGTAGAAGGACTTTGTGAATGGTAAGATGTTGTTTTTTCTTTTTCCCATATTACGTTGCTTCTACACAGTGTAGGCGTTGGTATAAGCGGTAAAATGTAACCTTTTTGCTGCTATAAGGATGCATAAGCTATAAATGTCACAAATGTGCAAATTTTCTTCAAATTCCGCTCAGTAAATTTTGTGTAAAAGTATAAAAAATATCTTTCCATCAACCCTCCCAAAGTTACACGTCTATAAAAGTGGTATGACAAAGTTTATATTTATTGTCTTATGAATTCTTTACACGACTGAAATTAATTCACTTGAAAAAATACTTTGCTCTTTATTGCACTAGTCGACACGAATACCAGTTAATTGTATCAAAGTTGGTATATCTTGTCCCACCAATAAAATGATTCCCATTGATAGCTCTTTATAAACGTAAATAAAGCTTTATTTTATATATCATATTATTTGTTTTGTTACTTTCTGTATCTGCCCGATTAATTTCCCTGAGCTAAGATTATTTCCTTAGCATGCAAAGAAAAAACCTATTTATTGCATCAAAAGTACCTAAACAACATAACATAACTTCACGCCTTTTATCCCCGGAGGGGTAGCAGAGGTGTATTACACATCCACACTTCGCCAGTTATTTTCCGGTCCCAATGTAATACGGGGCGAGCCTATTGCCGGGCACATAGTAAATACCTATATAATAAATACAAAATATAGTTTACTTAAAAATGGACTGTAAAATTGTGATCAGAATCTTTTTATAACAGACTAGGCGGAAGAAACCTTACTTCTGTAAACAAATAATTATAGATTTATATTTGTATCTCATTCAAGCGAGTTAAGTGAAGTTTCTAATTAAAATAGAAAGGCTATAAAAATTAAAAAGTTGACTTTGCTAAAAAAAAGACAACGTAATATTGCTTATAGTCACTGCAAAAAACAGATCGCTCACAGGCTAAGTAGAACAATACAAGCTAAATGTGTCTGTGCTTTAAAAGTACTATTAGCTCTGCAGCAGTGACCGTTAATAAAAAGGAAATTTATTATATCCTCACTCGAAACAGTAGTTATTCTAGCGTATTACTTTATATAAAATTTAGGTTTTACCATTCTTTTTTCTATGGGTTTTACCCTAAATTAGGTTACCTTATTTATTTATTTAACACTTTATTGTACACTAAGTTGGATATTTAAAATGGATCATTTTACAAACATAGTACAATGGGTGTTCTTATCGCTAACAGCAATTTCTACCAGGCAATCTTTGGAAGGCTATTATTGGTAGGAAAGAAATGGTAGTTGTCAGTGTGCCAGTAAATTAAGATTATACTTTAAATATATATGTCGGCGGGTTGCTTGCTTTTTGGCCGGTATCAACACTTCACATCACAATTTGTTATATGTTCACACCAAATCAAATTAACAAAACTGACTATAATTATTTTGGATAACTGAACATGAAATGAGTGACAGTTTCTAGGTACTTGTTGTCCGCCCGGAGTCTTCAAGAGCAGTGATAGTTGTCTTGCTCCGTTCAACGTTAACCGTCACCCCCTCTTCAACTGTAGCGAGCGTCACACTAGACTCTGTCTAAGCGCACCATCTTCGCACTTCCGTTCCGTAGTCGTTGACGTCTCGTACTGATGACCATTTCGATACATATAACACCATCTAGTCCCAAATTAAGCAGAAGCTTGTACTATTGGTACTAGACAATAGATAGACATAATTTTATGTAAGGAATGTTATTTATTTATTTATTAACAAGAAGACCAACAGCAAAAGTAACAAAATACAATGTAAAAATAGTTAAGCCCTAGTAAGCCAATTACAGGTCTCCACGGATATGTAAAATTGCACATTCTGCACAGTATATAATAGATATGTGGACATAGCAACAAATTCATTAAAGGTATTTATAACAATGCAAAAATTCAGTGTTTGTTAAAAAAATCCAAGCTCAGTAACCGTCTCACCGTTTCGATCTTTGCGACAAAAATATCAAAATCATGTTGTTTACATTGTTTATTTAGAATATTACTCGCTCGCCACACAAACGAATTCTGCCGGTAATTTGTAGACACTAATGGAAGATGAATAAGGGCGTAATTTTACCCAGTAGATCCGGACAGTCAATGGATCCAGATATGATGTTCAACAGATAAATAACATCAGGGAAAACTCGTCGTATAACTAGTGGCAATAGGTGGAATTTTGAGCAGATTTTCTTCAAACATTCTTCTGATCTGTAGGTGATTTTACACCTAAAGCATAAGTATTTAATAAATCTGCGTTGTATGCCTTCTAGTCAATTAATATAAACATCATATCTGGGATTCCATACCTGACTGGCGTATTCCAAAATGCTTCGCACATATGTACAATATAAGATTTTAAAGGTTTTCACCTCATTAAAATTGTTTGACATTCGCATGACGAATCCCAAAGCTCGAGATGCCCTATTAGCGAAATTATCTATGTGGGCGTTTAATAGTAATTAAGAGTCATGTACAACTCCCAGGTCCCGAATCTGATTGCATCTAAAGAGCTTATGGCCTTTAAGATAATATTCCAACAGAATTATGTTAAGTTTCTTACTGTACGTCGCCAAGTTGTATTTAGAAGGGTTAAGGTCTAATTTATTATTTAAACAATATTTAGTAAGGCGATCCAAGTCGGACTGGAGAGCCAACACATCAGACACTGATGCAACGCTTGAGAATATTTTTATATCGTCTGCAAAACATAATAGATGTGAGTGATGAAAGCATTTGTTGATGTCGTTAACAAAGATTAGGAATAGCAAAGGGCCAGTAAGGGATCCTTGAGGTACTCCGCTAGGAACAATAAACCAACTTGAAATATAGTTATTGACTACTGCAGATTGAGATTGATTCGATATACATGACGAGAACCATCTCAGCAAGTCTCCACGTATGCCGATAAGCTCGAGTTTCTTAATTAGAAGCAAATGGTCAATTTTGTCAAAACAGTTTTCATAATTCATAATACTTTATTTGTGGAAAGTAGGTTTGTTACAGATCTTAACGTTATGTTATAGTACCACTACATCCTACCACATTTGCGGTGTACAAATAATATGAGATAAAAAGAAAATAGTTACAATCAAATTAATATTAAGGAAATCATTAAAAAATATATTATAAAAACATAACAATGTCACCAATTCAAATAATAATTCAAAGTGATAATACAATATAATGTCATCAATTTAAATAATCCTTAATTAAAATATTTTACAAAATTTCAAATAATAATAGGAATGTCACAAGTAATAATTGAATGTGAATAGGAATTAATTATGTCATATTACAATTACAATTATATTACATTATTTTGTCATTAAAATATTCATCAATAGAATAATAGGCTTTATTTATAAGAAACTCTTTCAATTTGTTTTTGAATAATTTTAAACTTTCAGCAGTTTGTATACATTTAGGTAACTTATTGTATATCTTGGGGGCCATCACAAATATGCTGTTGTGATATAAGGTGGTTTTAGCTTGAACTAGATGTAGTTTACCAAGTCTACGGTTACTAGTTATCTTTGAGAATCTGGACCAGTTTTACTTAACAAATAACGCCGTTTCAATATTTTTATGGATGGCATTGTCAATATTTTTAACTGGATGAAGTGCGGTTTACATGAATCAGTAGAACAGATATTACATATTACTCTTATGCAGCGCTTTTGAGACTTAAAAAGAGTTCTTTACCAGTTGCATTGCACCAAAATATAATTCCATATTTCATTGTTGATGCAACCAATCCGTGATAAGCAGCAACAATTGTGTCTTGGTTAACAGTTTTACTCAGCGTATGTGTAGCGCATATGCATATTGATTTAGTTTGCCACACACCTGTTCTATTTGTTTATTCCATTTCAGAGTACTTTCAATTTGCAAGCCTAAGAATTTTGTTACTTTAATGTCACTAATACGGTTATTGTTGTATTTGATATCCATATCCTTTGTTTTGTCCTCTTTTTGACCAAAATTCATAACAGTAGTTTTACTTAGATTAATTCTCAAATTTTGCAATTCCAACCAATCTACCAATGACATAATATTGCTTTCAATAATTCAGTTAGTAGTTAGAGGATTATCATGATTAAATACGACGGTGCTATCGTCAGCAAACATTACCATCGGAAATTTTGTAGCGGATGGAAAGTCATTAATATAGATAATGAATAGCAAAGGGCCGAGTGTACTTCCCTGTGGAACTCCGTATTTTATAGTTCTAGCATTTGACTTGTAAGAAGTTTTTGTTTTGGTTTAAAGGCATATTTTATCAATAACTGTAATCTGCTGGCGATTGCTAAGGTATGGCTCTATTAGTGTAGATACATTGCCTCGGACACCATAGGCATTTAATTTATCAATTAATATTTTGTGGTTCACATAATCGAATGCCTTTGTCATGTCCATGTATAGTGCTTGTACTGGCATTCTTTTGTCCATTCTAGAAATAATAATATTTAAAAACTCATAAGTAGCTACATCAATGTATTTATTTTTTCTAAATCCTTTCTGGTTTTCTGTGAACAGATTATTTTTTTCAAAGTAGTAATTTAAGCTGCTATAAATGACTTTTTCAAAAATCTTTGAAAATATGGGTACTAAGGCAGTCGGCCGATAGGATTGCATGTTTTCTTTATCTTCTTTTTTAAAGAGCGGCTTTACCAGGGATATTTTCAGCTTTTCGGGGTAAACACCTTGGGAGATACAGTTTTTTATCATGTGGCTCAATATAGGTGAAATTGGCACCGACACCAGTTTAACTATTTCCGTACTAATGCCGTCGTATCCTGTGCTTGTTGTATTTTTTAATTCCTTTATTATATGGTATATGTCTTGGGTTATTGTAGGCTGCATAAACATAGATGTAGGTTTATTACTAAGAGACGCGTTATGAAATTGGGTTTGTTTAGGGATGTTATCTGTTTTTACTAAATCTACATAGAAATCATTAAAAGCTTGTGCTATTGCGGAGGGGTTCGTTAATGTTAGGTTATTAATTTTTATTTGATCTATATTATTCTCAGGTAATCTATTTTTGTTTTTGTTAATTATTTTCCAAGTTGCTTTACTTTTATTCTTTGCAGAGTTTATATAGTTTATATTTTGTGACCTTTGTGTAAATTGTATTATTTTCTTGAGTCTGTTCGCTAATAGTTTAAAATTTAATTTATTTTCTGTGGTAGTCTATACTTCCACAATAGCTCACGCTTTCTTTTTGAACATAATTTAATGCCACGAGTAATCCATTTTGATTTTTTGGTAGCAATTTTTACCCTAATTAGGAAAACATAAGTCATAGAAAAGCAAAAATGTATCATGAAATATGTCAAAAGCTGTATTTGCATCCGTTGCTTCGTATATTTCAGTAAAACTGAGATTATTTATGCAGTCAATAAATTTATTTACGTTTTCTTTAGAGAAATCACGCCTATTTGTAAGCCAATAGTTAAACTTGCATGTTTTTTAAACCGGGCATTGTAATAATTGGGCTGTATGAGCAGAAACCGCTAGTTCTAATATTTCGCTTTTACACTCTCGTATATTATGTAAGAAATTGTCAATACACGTGCCGCTGATCAAACGAGTTGGCAATTTAAATTCAAATTTCATATTAAAACCATTTATAAATTGCTTAAATTGGTGTGAATAGGTTGTAGATCTTATCATATCAATATTAAAATCGCCACATACTATATATTTCTGTCTTACTTTAAAAGCAAACAAAGAAGAATGCCCATTTTTCTTAGAGACGCCGGCCCAGATGTGGACAGTCAAAAATCGTAGTAGTTGTTATTGCATTCGATAAAAGAGTGTTAAACTAGAATTTTGAGATTGATTAGAGGTCCATCACATTCATAGATTTATTACAAGAAGTACTTTTATGTGCTAACAAAACATTAGGTGTGTACCCACTTTTATTAGGATAGTTAAAGTATTTCGTAGTTTTGCGTAGAAAGGAATGAGTTAATCATTTGGTAAGGGTAGAAATCCGAAAGAAAAAGCCAGAAGTCGTAAAAGATCCAAAAACATAAAAAGCATTCACAATGTGCACGAGCAAAACAAATAGGTAACAAACAAAATAAACTAAATATTACATTATTGACATTTACTTAAGAGTCAAAAAAGTGTTGCCATTTTACAGTTTTAAATGATATTGATTAATCGATATGGATTTCGGACATAAGCTATCTATATATTTAGTTCAAAATCGAACTTATTTGTAGTTAATCGCATACATACCTTAAAATTACACATATTTAAGATGTTTTAGGACCAAGTAGAGATTTGCTATTAACTCAAATCATTTTGAGTAGAGAAAACGTAAAATCTATAAAGAAGAAGTGATAATCGATTTAATATTATGATTTCTTTACTGGCAATTTCAGATCTATTACGTGTTGGCTATTTAGACGTTAACACATCTTTTTAAATCTATTTATTGAATAAGTTTCTCGGCACACCTTTAGTAATGCCTATAAATTAAGTTATAAATAAAGAGGATTATTCAACAACTAATTGAAACTTTATTGTGCTGTTCATGAGTTCCAAACTGGGCCAGAAATGGGCATTGTTCTTTAGGATATTTTCTAAACTGTTAAGAAATATAGCAAATTTATTTTTTACATCCTTATTTTGTGGGATCCTATAAACACATATTATTATTATTATATTATGCTCCGTTAGCTCTATCCTACAGCATTCAATAATATTTGGAACACTCTATCTTACGATACGGCCAATAACTTTATACTTTATATCTGTTCTTATCATTATACAAGAACCCCCATGTCTGGAAGTTCTCGAGTAACAGGTAGCTAATTTAAAATTGGGAATCTTCAATACATTTATATCAGAGGCTATCATATTATGCTCGCAAATACAAAGTACATCAACAGTTTTGCCTTTACGGCTTAACTCTTGCAAACACATAGCAAACATATCTGACTTATTTATTAGGCCATTTATATTTTGGTGCAATACAATTATATTATTATACACAAAATAACTGGTCTGAATTTGAGTGATTGCAATGCAATATTGCTTAAACTATTTAGCGGCTGCATTGCAATTGTTGGTAATGGTTGAGGCGTAGTTATATTGAGATCAATTAATATGTTTTCAAGAATCCTCTTATATATATTTCGCATTCCACTTCTATTAATTTTACCAGTACTGTTTGAGAACATATCAAATGACAAGGTGAGGTTACTGTCGAAGAAATATCCGTATTCATTATTTTGTATATCCTGATTCAAAAGGTAGTTAAATGCTTCTTTTCTGTAATTGAGAATCATTGCTCCTCTTATATACGTAGGCGTACAGATGATTATGTTTGTATGTGTAACTTTATGTAATGATTCTTTTATGATATTCAACAAGTCTAAATTATTACTATCGTCTTTCAAATCGTTTCTTCCTAATCTTAATATATAAAATCCTTGCGTTACTGACTGACTGACAGACACGCTACAGCCGAAACTATTGGGTGCAGGAAGCTGAAATTTGGCATGTATGTTCCTTGGGGACCGTAGAGGTGCACTAAGAAGGGATTTCCCGAAATTCCCACGGGATCGGCCAAAACGGGTAAATTTAAAAAAAATGCAGGCGTAGCTGCTGGCTTCCTCTAGTAATACAATACAGTAGTCGTTCAAGGTGAAATTATTTAACTTATTTTCTAAACCGTAGAGTATACTACATTTGCTGTAATCAGTGTAAACGACATCAACCTGCCTACCATCACTCACATTCTTCGATATGTAATCGTTCAGGATCACAAGGTTGCTCGTCACTGACCGTCCTTTCAAGAAACCGTGCTGAAAAGTATTAAAAGGGTTTTTTGAGGGCACTATATATTTGATAATAAATTATTTTTTCAAATCTCTTTGCCAAAATACATAATTTAGAAAGGACTAATGTCTCACTAAGGACAACTTAGAGTGATAGATAGTGATCCTTGACTAGAAATTTGAACCTTTACCGTCTGAGCCTGCCATATGTGAAACGGTCATGCATTCCATAGCCGAACAGCAGTGACAGAAAACGATTTATCATAATAAGCTGTTAAATGTACTGACATCGTCAGTTTAAAATTTTCTGATGACCTTAAATAACGGTTATGCGTATCATGAAGGAATTCGAATCGTACTTTAAGATAGGAAGGAGTTGAAGGGTTAAATAGTTTATTGTAAAACAAAGAGGGAATGTGACATTCCGGTGATATCGTATGGGAAACCACTTGAGTTGTGGTCCAAATTGTGATACATGATCGTATTTGCGTAATACAAATATGAATCGTATACAGAGATTTTGAAGGCGCTCAAGTTTTCCAAGTTGGTTTTCGGCAAGATCTGGATAGCTGCTGACATGTGAGTAATCATTAATGGGTAATGGAAGAGTTTGCAAATGCAATTTTGGTGGCAGTAGGAAGAAAATTCCTAAGTCTTCTTAGTGAACCTGCCGAAGCAAACACCTTACGACTCACTTCTTGGACCTGCGAGCGCCAAGGAAAGGTAGGATCGATAGATAGGCCCAGATTCTTTACTTTATTCTGTATGGGAATAACAGTGCCATTAAAAATAATGTTAGGCAGTTGTGACTAGTCGATCTTCGCTATCATTCTCGAATTACCAACAACAATAACCTGGGTTTTCGAGGGCTCGACTTTAAGTACATAGAATTTACTCCAGCTACTAATCTGTGCAAGATCATTGCTGATGGTATCTATAGTATGTGATAACAGTGCGAATGGCGACTGCGTATAGATTTGGAGATCATCTGTATAAAGGTGATAGGAAGAGCGAAGATTGATAAATATAGAATTTATCGAAATTGCGAAGAGTAAAGACAGGGCACACCAACAGTAGTGTTACAACAAGACGAAAGTGAATTTTCAATTCGTTAACGTTGTCGGCGGCCACACAGGTAACTACGAAACCAATCAATCACCGTAGGAAATATGTTAAGAGAGCAAAGACGGCTAAGTAAAATGTCATGATCCACTGTATTGAAAGCGTTGCTAAAATCTAGCTGAGATAGGATTGTGAGCTGTCCGCCTTCCATACCAGCCCTTATGTCATCCGTAATATTGACAAGGATTGTAGTGGCACTATGACCCGAACGGAAACCGGATTGGAATGGATTAAGGAAATTATTTTTAGATAGGAACGAATTGATTTGACTGTGGACGCAACGATCGAGGACTTTTTAAGATAGAGACAGGACGATAGTCAGAAAAAATTGAAGGATGAGAAGTTTTCGGGATGGGAGTTATAAGGGCATCCTTCCACATTGATTGGAATTGACCACTGGATGTGGAGTAATTATGGGCAGGATTAAATCGAGGATTGAAAGGAGCATATTACAGCTGACACAGTCGCTACCTACCGCTAACTGCGTTGAAAGTTATTGTCATTATGTTCTTCTTAACATCAATATCGGTGAAATAATTAAAGACAAATGATGTATAACTAGGGGTTGGGAGGGATGAAAGATAATTTATACCGAGGAGTTCCGTACCTTTCGCGAACTGATGTTTGCGATGCTTGGTTATTTTATTTTATTTTATTCATTCTATTAGGTCTTATTTGTGTGTTTAGCGCGTATTAGTGTGTTATAATAGTAATTAACTTAATATTCGAGCAGTTGAGGTAAGTTTACGATATATTGAACATTTAAACAATTTTGCACAAGTAATGAACACCTAGTGAACATATCTCGATTAGCCGGCTCATTTTGGTTGGTGCCTTACCTAAACCTAAGTGTCATACAATATGTACTTTATTATTTTTGTCTTTTGTTCTTAAGTTTCTTGCGATCCAATTATTTTTAATCTATTAACAAGGTGATGACCAGGAAGGCGCGTCTAGAGGAGGAAAACATTACAATTAACGCTTAAGGAACTTAAGAAATAAAAGGATTTGTGTGAGACACTACAAAGTGAGCATGATGACAATGAGAGGGAGATGCTACAGATTTTAGAGAATAATTCTCAACTAAGAACTGAGATGGCAGAAATTCATTCTCATGTAATTACATATTTCGATGAACGCGATAAATTACAATCCATAGTAAACAATTTTGACAGTTGTAGTAATGAGTTTGAGACCGCACTCAAGCGCATCACCCAATTAAAGGGCCTCCTAAGTGAGGCTAACAATCATATTAATAGATTGGAGTGTGCAGACCGGTCCATCAAAGCAGCCACTACACAATCACTGTTTGATGAGCTGGTTGGTAGCGCTCCATCTATGGTTTCTGCCAACTCAAACATAGAATAAGTTATTACAATCGACTTAACTAATGACAATTCAATTGTTCAATCAACTAAAACCATAAACTCATAAAATAAACTGAAAAAGTATGTAAAGTTGAATAAAGAAATTAAAAAAAAAGGGAAAGTTATTAAGAAAATTAAGAAATTCAAAGTCAAATGTCAATTATTGCCGAAGTTATTTAGCTCTAAAGGAAGATTTGTCTATTCGTTTGACTAAACTAGATAATAATCTTATGAAGTATGATGCTGATATCCATTGTCTGCAGACAGAGATTGACCGCTTAAAAGATTCCCTATGTAACATGACAAAGAAATATCAATAATCTCAAAATCAAATTAATGAACATATCTTGGCCATGGATGACTTAGTGGATTTGTGTAAATACAATGAGCAAAGACTCATTTCATTAACTAATAATAATCAGGTTCATGAACCTAGACTGACACCACAAAGTTTTTCACAGCCTACTAACTTGAAAGATAGTTCTGCTATGTCATAGCCCAAGAAGACAGGCCTGCTCACTTCCCCCCCGTGGGATCTCCACCTTGTCGTGGTGGGGGGGCTTAGTAACCGTGGATTGGTGACCCGCGGTGAAGCTAAGAGGGATCCAGGAGGGGACGCTCCGCGTGGGCTTGACGGAGGCCTGCGCAGGATGCATCCAAAGGGGCGGGTGCGAGGGACAGTTCTTCTGTCCCTCGCAGTCGGGTGCGGTCGCGGGAGGAGAGGCGTGTCGGTGTTGCGTTGCCGCGCGCCCTATCTCCCGCGACCAAATGGAGGCGCAACATCTTTGCGTCGCGGTGGGGCCGCAGAGGAAGAGGAGATGCGGTGTTGCGTTGCCGTCCTCCCTATCCTCTGCGGCCGCTGAGTGTTTTGGCGGCGGTGCCCAACATCTTCATCCGCCGCCAAGGGGGTTTTGTTCGGGGCCCGCCTGACCATCTGGCGGGCCAATACCCGTCGGGGGGTAGCGACGAATGCTTATGCGAATCCCTACCCTCCGACACACGGGTACATGAGGAACACGGGTTGGTTTTTAGTCAGTAAGAGTCTGACAGTCCCCTTCGTCCTTCCCCCGGGGCGGAGGGACTCCATGAGGATTTTCCAACCCGATACCAAAAAAAAAAAAAAAAAAAAAAAAAGGCCTGCTCACTTCGGTGACAGCGTGCCGTGGGTCGGTGAAATGACGTCAAAATGACGTGACATTTTCATTGCCACTTTTTGAAAAAAGCTGTTTAGGGTAAATATTATCTAATTGGAGATCTTTTAAAAACAAAATACCATACAAGTCCATATCTCATAGTTATTTGTTACGATTTAATAACATTTTGAGCTCAGCAATGCTACTCTTACTGGCCTAATATTTTTATACAAATAACGTATCGATTTAAATGAGTACAATATATTTACAGTACTGGCAACATTACTCCGGTGACAGCATTGACAGATACAAAGTACTCAGCTATTGAAAACGTTTCTCTTTCCAACACATTAAAAAGTCGCTCGTGTTCACTCGTTTACTTATTTTTAACTGATATTCCCAAACTCTTCTAACATCATGGAGATGTGTTAAATACAAGAATTGTAAAAGTAAATGAGTTAACTTAATATATCGGGCAACTTAATATATCCAAGTAAAGAACTGTTGGATGTTTTTAAAATATTGGATGAAAAAAATATTGAGTACCACGAAAAATCATTGTGTTATAAAAATTATATATTTACGCATGTGGCAAATGTCGTCTATCAAGACATAAAAAAAGCTTCCCACAAAAATTACATTATAAAATCGATGTTAAGATCTGCGTACTTATATACGATTACGAAAGCTAAATAGAAGCATAATTACGCATAATAAAAAAAGAAAGCTATACCACCTAACTAATATCGATTATTAGAAGCTCCTATTTACCTACATTGATTTAACTGATTTATTTTCCTTTTTTATTTTATATATTTTCTTTTATTATATGCATTTAAGTACTTTTTATTTCGAATAGGTATAACATAACATAGGTATGTACCTTTATATATTATGATAATTGAAGCAACTTTGTCAATTCACAATTTACCCACAAATTTGTGGGTAAATTGTGATACGAAAAGTTTGAGAACCATCATACTTTCCCGATGACGTACCCTTGGCAAAAATTGCCAGGTATTTTGACAAATCGAGCAGGCCTGTCTTCTTGGGCTATGTGCTATGTCATCTCAGTCAGCGGTGATGAGTAACAGCTTCATGAATGTTAGCACTTCCTTCTCACATCTGAATACAAATATGAACACCAACAATGTAGTAATATTTAGTGATGAGATAGGTAGGAACTTGAGCCAATTCTTGAGACAAAGGACAGGTCAAACAGTAACCAACTTTTGAATGCCTGGAGCAAGTTTTGCACATATCTTTCAAAGCATTTTGAGTAAAACATACTGTCCCGAATCAACAATAATCATTTTTATTGGGAGAAGGGGTAATGCAAATTTAAATACTATAAAAAGAATCAATCAATTGTTAAACATTAAAGTTAGAAAAAATATTTTAGTTGCATTTCCCTACAGTAAGTTGTTGCCACAGGCCGAAAATGACTATAGACATAAGTTAAATAGCAAATTTCATACACTGACATTTCACAATGATTTTATTGACATAATTCACTATAAAGCATTCATTAGAAACTTTTATTTGAGATGTGATAGTTGTTATCTATCTCAATATAATCAAAGACAAATAGCATCATCGCTTGCATATTATATTAATAATACAGCCAAAAATTTGGCTAATAACTCTGCTTTAATTGAGCAGTCTAATTTGACATTAAATATTAGCTTGGAGTCCGTTCCAAATTCTTTAAATTAAGTAATGAGACAATAGAGTCAATCTCTGGCAATAACCTTGATAAGACATTAGTTACCTTTTGTAATCCCACACTTATTGTTAGTAAGAAAAACACACTTTCATCAACCACATAATTATTGTAAAAAAAATAATTTAAAGAATTGTATCAACCTGGTGCATCAGAATATACAAGGGTTGATGAGTAAGGAATTAGAATTGGAATTGTTTATGAACTGTAACAATATTGACATCTTATGTATTACAGAACATTGGCTAAAAAGTTCATATTCAATTTCAATAACCACCAGGTGGCAAGCTCATTCAGCAGAGAAAACTTTATTCGAGGCGGCTCGCTAATTATAATAATAATAAACTTTTAAAATTTAAGGAAAGATCTGATATTGTAAGCCTTTCTGTTGAATGAGTTATAGAGATATCATGTGTCGAATTTGAGCAGTTCATTGTTATGAGTGTATACAAGCCTTCATGTGCGCCTTTTGAAAGTTATATAGTAATTATGGAGGAAGCCCTAAGCAAAGTAAATAATTGCCATAAAACGGTTGCTGTTTGTGGTGACTTTAATATTAATATTTTAGAGAAATGTTCTTTATCAATTAATTTCTTAAATCTTTTTAAATCTTACAATTTAAGTCATACTTTTTTAGAACCAACTAGAGTGACTGCCACAAGTGCTACCTGTATTGATAATATATTTACTAACACTAAACCTATACATAAATCCGTAATTAATATGCTACAGTCTGATCACAGTAGTCTGTTGTCCAAGAAAAAGCCCTAAAGTTAGGAGTAAAATTATAAATTTTACATTTATTTATTTATTATTTATTTTAAACTTTATTGTACACCAGTATCAACATTCTGTTGTCCAAGAAAAAGCCCTAAGGTTAGGAGTTAAATTATAAATTTTATATTTATTTATTTATTATTTATTTTAAACTTTATTGTACACCAGTATTAACATTGTACAAATATTATATAATAGGTAAAGTACAAAGGGCGGCCTTATCGCTTAAAGCGATCTCTACCAGGCAACCTTTGGATGGAGATATTGGTAGGAAAAGTAGTGGTAGTTGTAGGGGTACCAGTTTTAATATTTATATTATAAACATATACATTCATATAATACATACATATATATATATATAATATATATAATAATACATATATAAAATATACATAGATAAATTAATTGGTACATAATACTAAATACATATTTTTAGAATAGGAAATAAATTACACGGAGAAGTAATGTGCCTTAACTAAAGCTTTGAATGAAGTAACCGTCTGTGCCTGCCTTATGTTTAGAGGTAATGCATTCCACAAGCGAACAGCCGTTACAGAAAAGGATTTATCATAGAACGCAGTGGAATGTGCCGGCATTTTCAGTCGTAAATTTTCTGATGACCTTAAATATCGGTTATATGTATCATGAAGGAACTCGAATCGTCCTTTAAGATAGGAGGGTGTTGAAGGGTTAAACAATATATTGTATAGTAATGTTAAAACGTGAGCATTCCGACGATGTCGAATAGGTAACCACTTGAGTTGGGCTCGAAATTGTGAAACATGATCATATTTGCGTAATCCAAATATGAATCGTATACAGAGATTTTGAAGTCGCTCAAGTTTATCTAGCTGGTTTTCGACGAGATTTAGATAGCTGACGTCTGCATAATCAATAATGGGCAGCAAAAGAGATTTTGCTAGCGCAATTTTGGTGGTAGTGGGAAGAAATTTCCTTAATCTTCTTAGTGAACCTGCTGAGGCAAACACTTTACGACTCACTTCTTGGATCTGCGGATCCCAAGACAGAGTGGAGTCTATAGTGAGACCTAAGTTTTTAACTTTGTCCTGTATCGGAATAGTAGTGCCATCAAAAATAACTGGAGGCAGTAAAGACCAGTCAATTTTAGATTTCATTCTGGAACTACCAATAACAGTGACTTGGGTTTTCGTGGGGTTTACTTTGAGTCCAAAGGAATTTCTCCAACTGTTGATCAGTGCCAGATCACGGTTAATGATAGCTAAAGCTTGCGATATGAGGAGTGAAGATTGTTTGAGATAGAATTTATAAAAATTGCGAAGAGTAAAGGAGACAATACGCCACCCTGGGGCACGCCAGCAGATGTACCACACCAAGAAGAAAGTGAGTTCTCGATGCATATACGCTGTCGGTGGCCACACAGGTAACTGCGAAACCAATCAATCACCGTAGGACATATGTTAAGAGAGCAATGGTGACCAAGTAGAATATCGTAATCTACTGTGTTGAAGGCATTGCTGAAATCAAGAAGAGCGAGCATGGTAAGTTCGCCGCCTTCCGTGCCAGCCCTGATGTCATCCGTAATATTGACCAAGGATGGTGATGGTGCATGCAATGAAGGTGCTGACCCGAACGGAAACCGGAAAGAAAAGGATTTAGTAGATTATTTATAAATAGGAATGAGTTCATTTGGTTGTTGTAGATAAGACGTTGGAGGACTTTGGAGAGGAATGGTAGGATTGAAATGGGACGATAATCAGAAAAGGATGACGGGTGAGAACTTTTTAGAATAGGAGTAATTTGGGCATCCTTCCAGATTGACGGGAAAATACCACTGGAACAGGAGTGATTTAGGATGTGAAATATGATAGGAAGGGTTAAATCGAGGATAGGAAGAAGTTTTTGGAATCGGAGTAATTTGGGCATCCTTCCAGATTGACGGGAAAATATCACTGGAAAAGGAGTGATTTAGGATGTGAGATATGATAAGAAGGATTAAATCGAGGATAGGAAGGAAAAACGGGGCCTACACGGACTGGTTTAACATTGATCGTGGTGTTAGACAGGGATGTGTAGCGTCTCCTTGGCTGTTTAATCTGTTCATGGACAGTTGTTTGACCGATCTGAAAGAGTCTGAATGTGGATTAAGAATGGGTGGGTCAGTGCTTAAGACCCTGCTATACGCTGACGATCAGGTTCTATTTGCATCGTCAGCGTTGGATTTGCAGCAGATGGTCACCACGATGAATGAAGCGTATAAGAAGAAAGGTATGAAAGTGAATGTTAACAAAACCAAAGTCATGGTCATAGAGAGGGATGATAGTGTAACTGAATGTGACGTAATGATAGGAGATGAAAAAGTGGAGCAAGTGAACGAGTTTGTGTATTTAGGGTCTTTGTTTACGAGAGATGGAAAATGTGAGGGAGATATTGAAAGGAGAGTGAAAGCAGGAAATTGTGTGAATGGCACCTTACAGTCCATCATCAGCAATGGTATTATCCCAAAGCAAGCTCGCCTTGCTATACTGCAGGGAGTTTTGGCGCCAACACTGATGTATGGTAGTGAATCATGGGTATGGCAGAAGAAACATGAAAGTAGAATCAATGCTGTGGAGATGAGAGCTTTAAGGAGTATGTGCGGAGTAAGGCTGATTGATAAAGTGAAAAACAGTGTGATACGAGAGAAGTGTGGTCTAAAAGAAGATGTAGTGACAAAGGTTGAAAAAGGAATGTTGCGTTGGTTTGGACATTTGGAACGGATGGATGAAAGAAGGAATACGAAAGAAGTGTATCGTGCGAGAATGAATGGAAATGTCGGTACGGGATGCCCTAGGCGGACGTACGCCGACCAAATAGGTGACGTACTGAAAAAGGGCCAAATTAAAAGTACCCATAACCGACGCGCATGCATGATGAGGTTAATGAATGTCGAGGAAGCGAAAGAAGTATGTTTGAACCAAAGCATGTGGCGTTCTTTAGTCTCTGCCTACCCCAATGGGAGACAGGCGTGACGATATAGATAGAAAGATAGATAGGAAGGATTATATTACGGCTGACACAGTCACTACCAACCGCGTTGGATGTGATTGACATTATGCTCTTCCTAACATCACTATCGGTGAAGTGATTAAAGACGAATTGTGAGTAACTAGGGGTAGGCAGAGAAGAAAGATAATTAATTGTGCTTGCCTTAGTAGTCCTATCAATATTGGACGAGGCAGAGAAATGTTGATTGAGCAAGTCAATATTGAAATCATTAGGATTGATGTGTTGACGAGCCTTGCCGACCCCTAGAGTTTTAAGAAATTTCCAGACCTTAGCTGGATCACCGTTTTGTACAGATCTGTGAATATGTTGGCGTTGTGCATCCCTACACACTTTATTGCAGAGATTCCTTATCGCGACATATTTTTGTAAGTTAGGAGCGTCAGGCCTTATTTTGTATCTAAATTTAGCAGCTACTTTCTTGTGAATCAGCTGTTTGATATTTTCTGTTAGCCAAAATGAAGCAAGGAGGGTGCTTCATTTTGACAGGGTGAATTGGAGCATGCTTGTCGTACAGTTCAGTGATTTTACTTGTGAAAATGCTGACTTTTTCATCACTAGATTGCGAATTGACAAGTTGAGTCCAATTAATATTTCTGGCATCTTTACAAAGGTTATCAAGGTTCATTCCACCAAAATTGCGCTGCATAAGTACTTTATGTCTTATTTTAGGAGGACGAATTTTGTAGGATAGAAAAAGCAGATCGTGATATGAGAACGTGTCAGCAGGGTACTGCCCGTGTATAACAACATGTTCTCTTGAATAAACCATTATAAGATCAAGGAGTGTAGGTGTAGAGTTAGGAAAATGATGAGTTGCGCTAAGTGGCAAAATAGACAGATTACACGATGCACAAGTTGAAGAAAGAGAAGATGAGCGGGCATAATTTTTGAGCAGGCAGGTATTAAAATCACCCATTATGATTATGTGACTGTAAGAGGGCAGGGTATTGACCAATAAGGTTTCGAATGTAGAAAAGTAATCTATTCGTAAAGAAGGACAATAGTAAACGCCGATTAGGATTTTGGTGTGGTTTAAAACAACTTCAAGAAATAAATGCTCGCCTGAACTTGGCGGCGGTGGCTGTGCTGACATACCAACAATTGTATAAGGAATATGTGAACGGAGATATATGGCAACACCACCACTGCCCCCAACGGCACGGTCATTTCTGGTAAGTTGAAAACCAGGAAGGGAGTATAATGTAGAGGGCAGACAGGGCTTAAGCCATGACTCAGAAACAAGGATAGCGTGAATATTCTTACAGTCTAAATTCGCCAGCATATTAGAGAAATGTGCCGGAATGCTTTGGGAATTGATGTGAACGACATTAAAATTTTTAGGTTCATCAGAAAATTGTGAGTTAAGACATTCAGCTAGTGACGGCACACTGGAAAAACTATCATCTACGCTACATGTCGAATAGAAACTATCGTCATCCCTTACATTATTAATATCAATGATGGTAATATGTATAATAAGTACATACAATATATATTTTAAATATCTATAAATACTAAGAGTAATTGATAACACAAAAATGACGAAATATTTGTGTAAATTTTCTGTCTGTTTATACCTATAAATGAAATCCGAATGGAAGTTTTAAAAAATAATTTATCTAGTAAAATACGTTGGTTGCCTACTCATGACCGTCCGTATCAGTTATATTACACATTATTTAAATTTATTAATGATGAATTTTCTATTGTATTTAAACCCAAAAAAAAAAAAATGTCACTGACCGTCTGACGTTTAGTGATTGGGCAACTGAAGGCATTCATAAGAGTCGGATTAGGTTATATGAACTTTACAATGAAAAAACTTTTAATAATAGTCCAGCCTTTATTAATTATGTAAAAAAATATTCAAAAACTTTCAGACAAGCTTGTTATGCTGCAAAATCAATTTATTTGAAAAATTAAATAAAATGCGCTGAAAATACCATAAAAGCTACCTGGAATGTCATCAATAACGAAACTGGTAGAGCCAAAGCACGCAGTCGCGACTACCTTCTAACTATTAATAATGTGAGTGTTGCAGAGGACTCGGAAGTAGCGACAGAATTTGAAAAAATTTTTGCTAATATACCCATTTTAACTACAGAGTCACTCAAGTCATCTTCCATGTCTGCTGAAATGCTACTTAAGGACTGCGTACCAGAATGTGTCACAACCTTTGAATTTACTGCTGTTACTACTGAAGATGTTCTTAAACAATTTAAAACTATTAATATGAAAAAAACAATGGATAGAAGACTGTTTCATCTATTATTACTTTAATTGCTCCACATCTAGCCACAGTGTTCAATGGCTGTGTCGCTTCTGGAACATTTCCTGATTTAATGAAATATAGTATAATTACACCCTTATTTAAATCTGGTGACACATCAGACCCCTCAAATGTTCGACCTATTTCTGCATTGCCAATTCTTAGTAAAATTTTTGAAAAGTTAATACTTAATCAATTGCTTAATCATTTTAATAGACATAATCTTCTTCACAAGAAACAGTTCGGATTTACGAGGGGTTGTTCAACTACTGACGCAGCAGTTGAGTTACTGAAAAGTATTTCTGCAGCTTGGGAGAAGTCGCAAGATGCGTTAGGTATATTTTGCGACTTATCAAAAGCCTTTGATTGTGTACATCATGATACTCTTATCAGGAAATTATATCACTACGGCATTAGGAACAAAGCTCTCGATCTCCTGACTTCTTACTTGGGCAACAGAATCCAGAAGGTTAGGTTAGGAAGGTTGTTAAGGAAGGTAAGTTAATGGTAAGACATCTCCAGGCTCAGCTTTAAAAATGGGCGTCCCGCAGGGTTCAATTCTAGGTTCATTTCTTTTTTTGATATATATTAACGATTTACCTAATTATGTAAAGAACAATCATGAGATTGTGTTGTTCGCGGATGATACATCTTTGATTTTTAACATTAAACGACAACAGGTTAATTTTGACGAAGTAAACAATGCACTCTCTAAAGTTGTTAATTGGTTTAATGTAAATAACCTATTACTTAATAATAAGAAAACGAAACTTTTAAAATTCTCTATGCCTAATATTAAACAAATGGAAACCAATGTGCAACTTATTGAATCTAGGATTGAGCCCGTCGAGACCACCATGTTTTTAGGTATTATGCTTTACATCAAACTACAATGGGGTCCACATATTGAAAAGCTATCGGGCAAACTCAGTTCTGCAGCTTATGCAGTTAAGACAATTAGACGCCTCACAGATTTAGAAACAGCTAGAATGGTTTATTTCAGTTATTTTCATAGCTTAATGTCGTACGGGATTCTTCTCTGAGGGAGTGCTGCAGACCTAAATACAATATCCGTTCTACAGAAAAGAGCTGTAAGGGGAATTTATAACCTCGGCTCAAGAGTTACTCTAAGAGAAAAATTCAAAGAAACAAACATTCTAACTGTTGTATCACAATATATTTATGAAAATCTGTTATATGTACATAAAAATATTGACAAATTTTGTAAAAAATGTGATATACATTCTGTAAATACAAGACACAAGAATAATCTGGCAGTTCATAGCACTCGTCTCCACAAAATAAGTAGCTGTTTTATGGGGCAATGTTTACGCTTTTATAACAAGCTCCCTTATACTTTAAGAAACCTATCTATAAATAAGTTCAAAATTATTGTTAAAGTGAAAGTATGTTCAAAAGCATACTATAAAATATCTGAATATAAAGACGACCAAAAGCTTGGGATTGAGCTGTTCTAATTCGACATACAAAAATAATTGAATAAAATGCTTTTTTTTAATGACGTTTCGTAAGTACTTGTAAAGTTTATACGAAATAAAGAAGTATTTCATTTCATTTTATTTCTGAATAACTGCATTCGATTCATATTTCATCTTCGTAAGTATGACCATGTGTCTACTTATCGTTCCCAATTAAAGCTTCTTCCCATACGTCAACGCCGTAATCTGCGTGCTCTCACTACTCTAACTCTAACTAATTTTCTTCACTCTTCTTTCGCAATTCAGTCAATCCTTCTATGGAATGCGCTCCCTCCTGAGATCAGAAAGGCTAAGACCAAACTTACTTTCAAGTTCAAAGTGAAGGCACTCTTGTTGGCTGAGTGTGCGACTGTATCTAATAGTTTATCACAACCATAATCTTATGTATGTGTATATTGTACATATGTAGATATATTTATATATGTACATATATTTATATTTAATTATTTATAATACGTTTATGTATTTTATTTGTTAATCACGTATGTATTAAGTTTATGTATTAATCTATTTATATACCTTTATACAAGTCTATCATGTTCTACATAGATAAGATAATAGTACATTCCCCTCACCCTATACAATACACCTACTTCTTCCTCTCTGCACCACCTAGTCAGGGAGACTGGTAGAAAATGCCCATGGCATTAAGTCCGCCTATTTACTTTGTGTATATGAAGTTTTAAATAAAAATAAATAAATAAAATATTGGACATCCGTCAGGTCTTGGTGGCGGAATAGCGGCAAAGGCTTCAACGCCCTACCGCCGGCCTCGCTACCGTCAAGGCGATCCGGCCAGTACTCGACGACTGGCTCGGGAGAAGGCACGGCTCCTTGTCGTTTAGGGTGACGCAGATGCTGTCGGGGCATGGCTGCTTCGGCAAGTACCTGTGCTGCAAAAACAGGGAGTCGGACGCTCGGTGCCACCACTGCATCCATTGCGGGGAGGACACGGCGCAACACACGCTCGCCGAGTGTGTAGCTTGGGAGGAGCAGCGCCGTGTCCTCACAAATGAAGTAGGAGACGATCTGTCGCTGCCGGCCATAGTGCGGATGGTCGGTAGCGCAGAGTCGTGGGACGCGGTGGTGTCCTTCTGCGAGGACGTGATGTTGCAGAAGGAAACTGCGGAACGGGAGAGGGAGATCTCGACTTCCTTCCCCGGCGGCAGAAGGTGCACCGGGCGCAGGAGAACGGAGGATAACGCCCCTTTCCGGCCCCCTTGATGGGTCCAGGGGCAAGGGACTTGAGAATGTCCCCGTCCCCTATTCGATGGACCCGAGTTGCAGGCGCGCGGGTGTCGGCGTGCGCCTCTGAGGCGATGCACAGGTTGTTTCAACAGCTCACTACCCCGTGTAGGAGACGAGGCCCAGACAGACCCAGCCTAGTGTGGAGCTGCGGAAGTATTTTGATTCCGCGGCCCTGCGCGCACGTGCTAGAAGACACCGGGGTGGTTTTAGCCGGTAAGAGTCCGGCACCGTTCCCCAGGCGGAGGTAGTCTATAAGGATTTCCCCCCCGTAAAAAAAGGGGGCGCATTCTTCGTTTGGCAACTGGGACTGATGGAGTGCCCCGATTTGCTGAGGTCTTGGTGGACTGTTCGATTCTAAGGAGGGTGGTTGCAACATTGTCACGTCTACCAACTGATTAGCGGATCGGTAGGCCGCTCCGGGACGGGTGGATGTTTGAAATAGATATATTGTCTTTAATAATTAGTAGAAATCGAGAATATTAGTTTGGTAATATTTGTTATCTATGGTAATTTTTTGACAGTCACATTTGTAAGACTGACAAGTTGCTTCCGTTGAACTTGCCTCTTGAAAAAGCACATTTTTTGCTGCGCGGCCCGAACTAAATTTTGTAAAACCTTGTAAAACTGCCGCTTTTAATTTGCCCGGCACGGTTTAGTGAGCCCTTGATAAATTTGTGATATTATAATTGGAACTCTTGACATTTGTGAAATTGTGAATTGTACGACAACATACCTCGTGCCTTGAAGACATTACGTTTGGAGTATAACTAGCTGAGTAGATATTCATTCAATCTATCGTGGCCGCTTTAGTTGTGTATTTATCCAACTTAGTTCCAGGCCTGACATCAGTGAAGATACAGGTAACTGTACATTGTATTTGATTCTTAGCGCTAAGTATTTCAGTCCAATATGTCAGACACTTCTTGCGTTGCCCTGGTAAAGTGGATGTATGTTAACTAGTTTCCACTGCAGCATTTCCCACCTGCCTAGGGCGACTTCTGAACATTACATTTTTGCGTTTTTAGTGACTTCTCATGGTGATTTAAGATTATGTAGATTTAATACAGAAGAAAAACATAAATATACATTTTCCATCTGACAGTGAAAGCCCGCTTTTATTCTTCTCCATTTTGTAAATGTATGAGCTGCTGGATCACGTACCTTAAGGTGGGTAGTGAACTTATTGAAAAAGCACTAATCAAATGATAGAAAGTCAACAATTGAGTAGCACAACTACGCAGTACTCGGTCGTGATGCGCTGAGCGACGAACAATATCGTACACAGATATTTGTGTGTGGATTTGTCGTGAATTATAAAAGTGTCAAATTAGTACATGTGTAAATGGAGGCCCAAACAGTACGAAAACAGCAGATTCACTTTTTAAACGACTTCAAGAAAAGGAGGAGGTTCTGTATGTGTGAATTACTTTATTATTAAGTAATTCACACATACAGTTGTTGTTTCATGTTTATGTTTTTTTCGGTATTTCAAATCATCTTAATAAGTCAGATTAAAGTGTTATGTGAATAATTTGATCCATGGGATCAAATTATTATCGCAAAGTGTATCGCCCACACCATAGTCCAATGCCCCTCTCAAGACCAGTTAAGACCCGCATAATTATATATTGTCGCTCCCCTCAGTGCGTACCTTGGTCAGCAAATTAAGCTGTCGGTCTCAGCTGTCATCAAGATCTTTGATAGGCGTGCGTTAGGTAAGTCAGTAGTCTCAAATATCCAGACACTAGTCTTACCATAATATCTCGCAAACCCTCTAGGGATCAGATAGCAGTTAGTCTGCGGACAAAGAAATATAACCGCCAAAGTAGGCTAGTTAATTAGTAATTTAGTTTACTTGCAAAATAATTTGCAAGATTATAAAAAGAGTCCATAGAGAGAGATGGAAAAAGGGCAGCGAGGCCTTTGCCCTGAAGTGGGACACGTTAGGCTGCAAATAATAAAAGTTCCAAAATACCACCTTCCCTTTTTTGCACTAAATACTTATAACGGACAGCAATAGAGAAATTTTAATTTAGTGAGTACTTAATAGTTTTCTGACTACTTATCCATCAATACTTACTTAAGTAGGTATAGCCTCCTAGCGTCCAGCCACCTTAATGAATTAAGTTCTTAAGTCGCTTGTAAGTAGTGCGCATACTTTTTACATCTAAGGATAATGTCGGAAATGGGCGTACCATCACACCTTGTCCAGAGGCTGCACCTTGACGGGTCAAGCTTTATGAAATTGGATGAATCACAATCTGAAACATTCCATACCGAACGAGGGGTCCGTTAGGGATGCATACTTTCTCCGAAGCTGCTTAACCTCTACGGCGAGTATATGTATTATGAGGAAGGCGCTTGATGGCTGGGACGGCGGCGTTACGGTGGGCGGTACGAAGATCACGAACCTAAGATATGCCGATGATACAACAATCCTTGCAGCCAGCGAGTCCGAGATGGCTGCGATCTTGGAGCAAAAAAGAGAGAGTGAGCCTTGAATTTGGCCTGCACATAAACCGTTCTAAGACCAAAGTGATGACGGTGGACAGAGCTCGAGTTTTAAGTCCATCAAATGCGCTCAAGGATTATGAGAAAGTGGAGGAATTTATATACTTGGGGTCACTGATCTCTAACAGTAGTAACTGCGAGAAAGAAATCGGACGCCAAAACGGGATGGCTAAAAGTGCCATGACTAGCATTGATAAAATCTGGAAAAACCGTAATATTTGCCGAGTAGTTACTTAAGATGCGTTTGGTTCGTACGTTGGTATTCTCTATCTTCCTGTACGGGGTGGAGGCCTGGTGTCTCAGGAAAAACTAATAAAAAAGATCGATGCCTTTGAAATGTGGTGCTGGAGGAAGATGTTACGCGTTCCTTGGACAGCTATGAGAACTAATGTCTCCATCCTCGAAGAGCTGAAAGTCACCAAGCACTTGCTGACTACGTGCCAGGAAAGGGTCCGGCGTTTCTTTTGGGCACATAATGCGATCCCCATTGCACAGCCTGGAGAAACTCATCATTCTCAGACAAATGGAGGCGAAGCGCGCTAGAGGAAGAGCGCCAGCTAGATAGATGGACCAACTCAAGGAGGTAACTGGAGGCCAGATAGGGAGCGGTCCCTATATATGGCGCAGAACCGGACCGAGTGGAGAAGATTGACATGCAGTCACGATCCTCAGCATTGAGGGAACGACCAGAAAGACATCTAAGGATAAAAATGTAATAAAGGGACTACATAAAGAAAAGATTTAACTTGAATTAAATTTTATAGTAGATTGAGGTGATATTCTACAAAGCAAACAGAGAAGCCAAGTTAATTGTTTTTGCAATGAGTAATATAACAATATGTGGCACTATTTATAAATATTTATCTCTACGGACCAATTATTTTTTTATGTCCACACAAATCGCGGCCAATCAAAAGACAAGAATAATAAAATTTGTATGGTTCATAAAAATATGCTGAACGAAGGTCTGTAAGATTTTACAGACACGTTATAGTGTAAGTCAATGAATTAATTTTTTTTATATGAAAACAGAATTGTTGTTATAAAACGTAAATCCAAAGTTGTTCTTTAACATCGAAAACTCAGTTTATCTTCATTTGCTTTAATCAAAAAATAACAATCCAAATTATTATGTTAATTTTGTGCGAAAACCAGTTCAAACTCCAAGCAAAATCATCAAAACAAGGCAATAGCTTTAAAAATTACACAGTATTAATAACGAGTTTGTTTAAAGTACGCAAAATACAACTAGAGAGTTATCAACATCTGTTTACTTAGCAACCAAATTGAATTTGTTGGAGTAAGTAAATTAACTTCCACCACCTACCTCGGAATACGCAGGAAATAATGATGAAAGGACATTTTAAAGTAACGTTGCCAAGTCGTTTCCGTGACTTTGGTGAGAAATTTTGAAATAAAGAGTTTGGTTTTATGAAAGACGGCTATTTCGTGATCTGTATAGAGATTTGATTCCTTTTAAAGTTTTAGTGTGTCTACGTGTACATTCTTACACTCTTAGTCTTGTGTGTTATACATCTCTATCTCGATCTAACACCAAACATTCATAAACAAAATGAAAATCTTGGGCGTTGCATAGTCAATTATTTTTGTTCCAAGACGAAAGCCATGTCAAGAATTATTCCTAACATGTCATGTCCTTTAAAACACTGTAGCACTGTAAAGTATGATTCTTAGGGCATGTACAATTATGCGTTCCGTCTAGACCTCAAAAACGTATTATTTATAATTTCGTATCCTTTTCATTTCTCGAACATATTCTGAATTGCCCGTATCACGAATCTGACAGGACCTGTCTAGTGCATAAACCTCTAGGGCACACAAAAAATGTAAGTTTAACCGTAATATATTTACACTAAGCCAACTCTACTCTAAAATAAAATATTTCACGAATTTTTATTTACTTTCACTAGTCTCGGTGTTTGTAAATAAACTTTGCAAGATGCATTTAACCAACTTTCCAGTTTTCTATTCAGTTGATATGGTGCATGCATGGTGTACCTAAAGAGGGTGACAAAGCAACATTATCATGTCAACGAGCTGATCTGATGATGGAGCGGCACTACTCCATCAAGTTAGGGCTAATTCAATTCGTATGATCGAAGCCTTTGATGCTATAATATGTTTAGCACATTTAAATTCTTGATTAAAAGAAGCTAGTTTTACTTTCGATGTATTGACCATTCAATTGTTCTCTCGTTAGTATAAGCTTATTTTTGTTCAGTGTGTTCGATGAACTGCTTTGATGGTAATCGATCGAATCAAAAATATAAAACAAGTGAGGGTAGCTGCCGAAACCCGCACTCCACAAGGACGGCGCTGAGCTGACATCAGTCCAGCGTCGGTCAACTCAGTTCTACGAGATTTTTATGGGTGGGCTGATAGGCACGACAGAGACATCGATAGTGGGGAAACGAGATAGCGATATAATGGCTGATGTAATGAATGACCACTGGAAAAATACACTTAAGATTAAAAAGTTTTTATTTTATTTTATTACAAATACTATGAAACGCTTTGAAATAATTATGAATGATATTTTTGGTAATTAATGAATATAGCAAAGTATTTTAACTACTGGTAACACTACAAGAAAAATGTCTGCCGCCGCTTGCGCACCATTTATCTTGTAATTTCGGTTTATTTTCGATAACTACTGTTTTGATTTCTCCTGCATTAAAAACGTTGAATCGTAACCTTATTCCTCCGTTTTAGTGTTATTTTGTGAATTCCAGTGTTATTTTGTGAGATATAGACTACAGTTTTGAGAAAGTGACTCTTACATATTTTTATGATTTGTATTTATTAACAAATAAATCTATTATAATAAAGTTACATGTTTTATTGAACTCTAAATTGTGTTTTTTAACAGTTTTCTTTGAAGATGTGGAACGCTGATTTTATAAGTAATCAGTTTCTATAGAAATAAACCAAATCTAAATCGGCTTACACATTAACTTCAAGGAACTCTTCGAAAAATACAGTGCTTCTTATTTTAAACCATAGTAAACAAGCTAATAGATATACCTATATAGGTATGTATATATACCACCAATTTTGCATCGCCCGCGCTAATACAAACATGACGTTAACAATAGTTTTTTGTGGACTGCAAATAGATGGCGCTAGACGCCAAGGAAAAATTTCTTTACTTTTGTATGAAGTTGTCATTCTTCTCTCTGAGTATAAGTGTTCTGTGCATCAGTCCCTCCGCGAACGCGACCGTTGCCAGCCGGTAGAAACGTAGGAGAATAACACAGGTATTTATTCCTTGAAATAAGTAAATTATCGCGACTGAGACCCGCTAAATGCTTTGATAATGCACCGCTTTTTGGTAAACTTGTGTAATTTATTGTTGTATCTGAATTTGTTTATATTTTTCTATGACTATGATTCCTTTTTTAACATCCTTGGATTGTTATCAAAGACTTCATGTTATTAATAATTACAAATTCCAACGTCAATTCTATGAAAATGAACGTAGGCTGATGGCAACAATGGTATGTTTTCATAAAATTTTCTACAAATTGCGTCACTGTATTAGGTTCATTAGACAAGTACTAGTACACAGAGATGTCTTTATTAAACGCCCAGCAGACTTATAAGATACCTGAATGTAATTAAACTTAGATAAATCAAAATGAAAATGTTTTTAGCTTCACATTATTATTCAAAGTTGTTTAATACGTTGGCTCGAAGATTTTATCATTCCATTTCTTACAACTACATCTCCTTTGAGAATTTAAAATAAGTTATATTTATTCAGAGATACTGTTGTGACTTTCGTTTTGTTTGTTTATACTTTTAGTCAAATTAAGTCATAAGGCATTTAAAATTTCAGCGGATTTTAGTGATGATACAATATTACTACAATAAAAATGTCTTTTAACACACGATTAAGGAAAAACGATTCAGCTGAGATTCGTTTACTGCCTAAAAATCGTTTGGCTCGCAAGATTCTGTGACGCTGAGTTGCGAAAAAAAGTTCCCCATTAAGAGGTTTTATATTTATAAAAGATTTAAGATATTGCATGTCAGTATTAATCGTGTCATAAAATAGGCCTCACTACCAAACAAGGACTAAATCACTAAATGTAATTGCAAATTGAGTCTATGAAAGAACAATGCCCATTTTTCTTAGTGACACCGGCCCAGGTGTGGACCATCAAAAATCGTAGTAGTTGTTATTGCATTCGATAAAAGAGTGTTAAACTAGAATTTTGAGATTGATTAGAGGTCGGCCACATTCATAGTTTTATTACAAGAAGTACTTTTTTATGCTCAAAAACATTAGGTGTGTACGTAGGTACTTTTATTAGGATAGTTACAGTATTTCGTGGTTTTGAGTAGAAAGAAATGAGTTAATCGTTTGGTAAGGGTAGAAGTCCGAAAGAAAAAGCCAGAAGTCGTAAAAGATCCACAAACATTCACAATGCGCACGAGCAAAACAAATAACAAACAAAATAAATTGAATATGACATTATTGACATTTACTAAGAGTCAATAAAGTGTTGCCATTTTCAGTTTTTATATGATATTTATTAATCGATGTAGATTTGGGTCATCATAGAATAAATACAGAGTGTAAAAAGACCCTTAACGAAAACTGAAATCCCATGCTGTACCAATCAGTACGAACATTTTTTACTTCGGCACCATACCTGGGAAATTACTGGTTCAGGAGATATTGAGGCTCCAAGTTAGTATGGAGATTTTCTAATTAGGTACAAAATCGATGCAATAACCCCGGCAATATGTTCTTTAGATGCCCTATAACCCCATGGATAAGTAGGTATTTCGAGCATTGCACGCGCGCGCTTTTAATTTCGGTTTAAAAAATGTGAAAACTCAAAAAAAAGCTTCGTTTCCCAGGTATAATTTTTGGTTAGTATGACTTGGCATGATGTCCACAACGAGTAGACTTCGGCTTGGTGATGGGTCTTGTGACACCCTGTATATATATATATTTGATTCAAAACAGAACTTATTATTAGTAAATCGCATATATTCCTTAAAAATACACATAATTAAAATGTTTCAGGACCAAATAAAGATTTGCTAGTCACTGAAATCATTTTGAGTAGAGAAAATGTGAAATCGATTAAGATAATCGATTTATTATTATGAATTCTTTACTGGCAATTTCTGATCTATTACGGGTTGGCTATTTAGACGTTAACACATCTTTTAAAACCTGTTTATTGGTTATGTTTCTCGGCACACCTTTAGTAACGCCTAAAAATTAAGTTATAAATAAAAAGGATTATTCAACAACAAATTGAAACTCTATTGTGCTGTTCATGAGTTCCAAACTGGGCCAGAAATGGGCATTGTTTTTAGCCTATTGAAAATGTTATGTGTTCCAATGCTTTCATCTATTGTTCTAAAGAATTTAAGAATGATTCACACGGTAAAACCAGAACTAATTTTGGAACTATATTATATATCTGATTTATAATAGCGATTCAATTGGAATAATGAACTGTCTTCTTCGCAGCGTCATCCCGGTTGCATCCTAGACTTTCAATTTCCTGCTGTTAGTTAACCAGATTTGACAGAATACTTATATACATAACTTTCAAAATGGCGACTGCTGTGGGATCTTCGGAACCCAAAGGGATAGCGATCTTCCATTCCTCAGACCAGTGTCGGTTTATTCAAGCATACTGAACCTCCATAACGACGGCCAACAATCTTCACGAAAGCCGGGAGTGCCGGGACCAATTGAGGCTTAACGTGCTCTCTGAGGCACGGAGCAAGCGATAACTAAATGAACAATTTAAAGCAATAATAATTCTGTTCTAATTATTTCAATCAAGCATCATAAATATAAAACCTAATATTTCAAGTCCAGGCTACTCAAGCTTTTAAAGGTCATTTTTGTAACATGCCACCCCTAAAGCCTGCAATACATGTTGGACGAGCGTCGCCGAGTGAACGACAATACCAACGTATAGACAGTATATTTGCATTGTCTTGCCATCGCTCGGTGTCGCTCGCCTAGTTAGCCGAGTAAAGTCAAGCGCCAACGTCTATAGAACGCATTTGGCGTAGCTTGTCACAACTTGCGATCGCTCGCGAGCACTTGCCGCACTTCGGAGCGCTGTCGGTTTTTCTACATACACATACATACATAGACTCACGCCTGTTTCCCGGAGAGGTAGGCAGAGACTACGGAACGCCATTTGCAACGATCCTGACATACCTCTCTCGCTTCATTCATTCCCATCAACTTTCTCATGCATGCTCTTCTGTTAAGGGTACTTCTGACCTGTCCTTTTTTTAGGATGCTTCCAATCTGGTCAGAGAACGTCCGCCTAGGTCTTCCCCTTCGTCCTGTCCCATTCACATTTGCCTTATGTATCTTCTTTGTCAGTCTTTTGTCATCCATCCTCTCCATGTGCCCAAACCATCTTAACATGCCTTTCTCGATGCTTGTCACTACATCTTCTTTTACCCCACACCACTCTCTTATCACACTATTCTTTACTCTGTCAGTCAAAGATATACCACACATACTTCTCAGTGCTCTCATTTCTACCGCATTTATTCTACTTTCAAGTCTCTTCTGCCATACCCAACTTTCACTACCATACATAAGGGTAGGCACTAACACCCCTCTATGCACAGCCAAACGTGCCATTTTGGACACGTTTTGACTGTTCATAAACGCCTTCAGGGCTCCATTCACACTATTACCTGCATTAACTCTTCTATCAATATCTTTTTCATTCTTACCATCTCTTGTAAACAACGTACCTAAGTAAACAAACTCATTTACTTGTTCCACTCGCTGTCCATCGATCAAAACATTACAAGCCGTAACGCATTCCTCCTTTTCAAAAACCATAACTTTCGTTTTACTTACATTCACTTTCATTCCTTTCCTCTCTAACGCACCATGCATGATTGTTACCATCTCCTGCAACTCCTCCGCTGAAGACGCAAGTATTACCTGATCATCAGCATAAAGGAGGCATTTGACGAGTAACCCATTCATCCTTAATCCGCAGTCACTATGTTTTAAATCTTGCAAACAACTGTCCATGAAGAGGTTAAACAGCCACGGCGACGCTACACATCCTTGTCTAACACGTTTCTCGATGGTAAACCAGTCAATGTATGCCCCATTTATCCTCACACAAGCTCTAGAATCCTCATAAAGAGATTTCAGAGCTCGAATGAGGCTGCTGTCTACCCCATTTCGGTTTTTCTGCACAAATCAAAGGCGCTCGCGCGCACTCGGCCAATAGTGTCCACATGTTTGTCAACACGCCATTACGCTTTTGTTCTATTTTTGTAAATACTCAACATCCACCACCTTATTTGTCATATTTTCTTTTTCTCAACTTTAGTGCGATATACACTGACATAAAAAATATAAGCGCTCTTTAAATAAATAGCAGCAGCTGCAATAACTGCTACGTCGTCGACATCCATCTTGTTTCAATTCACAATACAAACTGACGGAGCCCAACGTGTGGGCATCTCTTCAAAATTCGTCTGTATTGGCCATTTGCATTGGTTTTCGATATACTTGCCAAACGTGTAGGCAGTAACACTTGACTTGTATTAATTTGCCTACGCTCGCGTTGGCCTAAGCTCGACCAACATCTATTGCAGGCTTAAGAGGCAAAATAAAACTTGAAATTTCAGGGCAGGCAAAGCCACAGGCAACTGCTAGTCAGATATATAATTTCAGTTTTACTTAATCTTGGAAGAAATATTTATTAGATCCAAAACATAAATTCTTATCCTGGATTATTTCACCTTTTATACAAGTAACTATTATTGTTACACATTTCAAACGCCTACGAGTAAGTAGGTACAGACTGTTTCGTAATTATCACTGAAATATTCATTTCGCTTGTATTTTGTATACTTGCCTATATTGAGGTCAGGTCAGGTCAATGATATGAACATAATGTAGTTATGCTGTTAATGTACTTTAAATTAATAAATAAATAGGTAAAGTAAATCTTTGGCATCAAATGACTAATTTACATATTAAAGTTATATTGGTGTCCCAGCTAGGAAGAGTGTATTGCCACTCGCATTACGCCAACTACGTTTGGAAGTCTTATGATTTAAAACTTTTTCCATGTTTCGGGTATATTTTTATACTTTGCACTCTTAGTACAGCATTGATCTTCATTAAATGGCTTATCACCTAATTTTTCTTCACTTGCAATTGGTTTGCACCAAAGAAAAAGATATCAAAGAGGGTAATTTTATGGGTGGAATCATAATTATAACCATTACTATACTGCGGAAACTGGTAGTCAAAGATGTTTTCTCCATAAACTAAAACTCTCAAAAGTATTTTTATTATTCATGTAGTCGTAATAAACGGATGTCTGTTCACAGCAAGTTCCACAGTGGGTGCTCGAAACATGCCTCCATTTTTACACTTCATACATTTCTATCATAATATTTGCTCATTCCGCAAGAAATGCATCAGTTACTACCGAAGTTAAAGCTCTTTATGTAAATACCAAATCTTGCTACGTTATCGTTCAAATCTTAGCTGAACTCTGGCTGAAAACCAGTCAGATTTGAGTGGTCAGATAAATTGAGCCGCGGAAAATTGAGGTTTATTACAAGCGAGATACGGAATGAGAGTTTGTAATACTCTTTTGTGTGTCTGCCTGTTCAAAAACATTGTCTCATATTATAAAGTGTCGGCGAAGATGTCGTGAAGTGCTGTTGAGATTTCAAGATGTTTTTGGAGTTGCGCTCCGCTTTAGCCGCTCCAATTGTATCAAAAGAGCGGATAAGGTTTAATGTTGTAATCAAGGTATTTGTGGTAATGTATAATAAATCCTTTGTCACGAGAGATTTTACAAACTGACAGGACAATAACATAACGGAGTCAAAGTATACCTAGACTCAAAACAACAATTTATGGCTCACACAAGATAGAGACAGAGAGAGATTTCAGTATCAATCAACCCACTATCTTCAGAGTTCGATCTAAGTTAAGATGCCAACCGTTACAGTAAAACTGATATTATCAACTCACAAAACGGTTCGGTGCTTCCTATAAATGCCATGTCATAAACATATAGAACGCCCTGCCAGCTTACATGTTTCTTTCCTCTTTTAATCCTGGGTCCTTTAAGCGGGTTCAAAAGACTTTTCTCGAGACCGGTAAAATATATGCAAGATATTATACCAGCTATATTTGGTCTTCAGTAGAATATTAATTGTCTGTCAACGTATTTTTTGTACACAAACATAACCTGTATTCATGCGTTTTGCTCGGTGACTGAAGGCCAGCAACTCAGTAAACCTCTCTTCTTGAGCCACCATCATGCTTACTCACTGACTCTTTTCCCGAGACAGCCTGCCAAAACGAAACAAAAAAGTATCCTGCAAATCTAAGACCTTGGAGCCCAGGGTCAACATATAAAACACAACACTTAGACCCGTTCTCACCAGCTCTTCATAGGCCTTACCTACAGAATAAATACAAAGTTGGAACTAAATATAGTATGTAAGATTTGCAAAACTATCGGGAACTTATTAGATAGCGGTGAAGTGGTCCTTAGTAGTTACTAGTAACAGTAATATTGTGCTTTAGTAAACCTAAATCGTATAGCAACATTTATCATTACAAACAATTTTTTTTGGATACGGCTTAACTGTCTTATTATTCGTAATAATCCGTCGAACGAACGTAATGTTCATATTGTGACACTCAGAAATTCAGGCCGGTTATTAAATATTAGATGGCGATTATTCAAAGCTCTATTATGATTAGGTAATTGAATTAGCTAATCTGAGTACACGGTGTCCTCTGGACAGACATTACTGTGATAATCTCGTTCCAGTGCTTTCTACGTGAGCTTCATTATATTTCAAGTATTAATAGGAAATTGAAATAGAGATTACAGATATTTATTTTAATTTTAAAGAACCTCAAGAGTATAAAAGACTGCATGTTTGGCGTAGTAGCTAAAACACCCCTTGTGTGATCCACACATAACATTTTTAAGTGTTGTCTTTCATAAACAAGAAAAATATATGTTCCTTTTTAGTTTTACGTCAATGTGTTTAAACGACCATTATTTACCATGCGGAACTCTATAACCCAAAGGAATTGCAATGTTGCATGGTTTTTGGTTGTGTCAGAATATTTAAAGGTTGCCCGTACCGATGACATATTTTTATATGTTTATGCTCCCCGCGGCACCAGGCAAGCGACAAATAGCAACTTAATTCGCCAACAGCTTCAAAAAGTTAGGGCACACCATGAATTTGAACCTTACATGGCAGAAAATTGTTAGCCTCACGGGGTTGTCAATGCTCTTTAATCTTTTAAATCAATCACAAAATCCAGATTAAAGATATAATTAGGTCAAAGTGTCGAAATTTCGTTGATAGATGCGTCAATAGCACTTATGGGCATAGTTGTTAGACTAGTTTCTGCACGCTTCCGCCCAATCCAACCAATAATAATAAAATAAATACAAAGACACGTAGGCGAAAACTAGAGGCCTAATTACTTCTGGAGACTTATAGGCGTAAGTGTCAAGAAAATAAAGCCGAGAGCCATAAAGAGTTTATTTTTCGTTCAAGATAATATGTAATATCCCCAATTCTGCCAATCCTCTACTCCATACATACTTCTCAGTGCTCTCATTTCTACAGCATTTATTCTACTTTCATGTCTATTCTGCCATACCCAACTTTTACTACCATACATTAGTGTAGGTACTGACACCTCTATGCACAGCCAAACGTGCCGTTTTGGACACGTTTTGACTGTTCATAAAGGCCTTCAAAGCTCCATTCACCCTATTACCTGCATTAACTCTTCTTTCAATACCTTATTCATTCTTACCATTCCTAGTAAACAGCGTACCTAAACATACAAAATCATTCACTTGCTCTACTCGTTGCCAATCACAGCCGCTTACTACTACAACTACACGTATGTTTCATTACTTATCACAAGTTAATCTTGAAAGCAATTAACCCTCATTTGTCGAGGCCGACATACACAGTAATAACTTTCTATTCGAGTTAGATTACTCCATTCAAGTTTGCGAATTTCATTCCAATCCAATCTCAACATAGTATTTTATAATAACCCTTCCACTGACTCTACTACTTATTATGTAAAACACCTGTATACCCATATAATTTTGTATTAATCTATAATCCCGCCAATTTACAGTTAGATTAATGTTCAATTTCTGACTTGATTTTGGAACGGGTCCAGCTTGGCAGCATATTCGGCAATTTGGATACCTCGTCGATCCCTACTTTTTTATCGGACATTAGTAAGAGCTCTAATCTAACTTTATTTACCATTCTGCCGGCCAAAAAGCATGCTTACAGATATGAATGCGCTGCTTTCAGAAAACTACAATATGGAATATCGCGTGCATACGAAGACGTCATAACGACTTCGGGGAGCTATAGCAGGTTAAATATGTATTTGTCATTACATACATTGCAAAACTCAAATAAGCTTAACAGGCATGTATTCCACTTGGGCAATTTTCCACAGCACTTACGGTGCTGTTACAAAATTGCTGATTTGATATAGCAAAAGTAAATTAGCAAATCGGAATGGCCTCTAAAAATATCTTCTTTAGAAATGGTGAGCTACTCGAAAATCGGAATTCGCAGTCACAAAACAGGCTGACGTTTTTATTGAATTGAAAATTAATAAACCCATCCGAATTATATCAAGTATGATGAGATAAAAATCTGTTGGTACGAATGACAATTCAAATAAGGGTCGTCCCTGCCTATGCGGATTTCTAATCAGGATCTCGTTGGGATTATTTCTATGTGGCTTTATTTGGAATCCTTACAGATAATTTCGGCGAACGAAATATGATTCCAGCTGTGCCTTTTTCAACTAAAATAAATGAAAGGTCGAGGAAATATAGCCATTACGTTATCCCGTGCTCCAATTTCCTTACACCCGCAAATAGCTCGTTCGATTCAAAAGATATTTTTTAATATTTTCGCGCTGACGACGTAGAGATGTGACTCTTTCATTCCCTTTGAAGGCTTACTTATTTCGTGTTCTTTGTAACATCGGGTGAAACTATCAAAATAATAATTATGGTCTGTGTATTCTGCAAATCTGTAAACGACGTTTTCCGTCTGGTAAATTGAAATTGTCACTCGAGCGAGTAGAGTAATATTTGTATGTACTGTGTAGCTATGTTTTGTAAGTTAAATATTCGTGTTACAGAGAAACGCTTCCCTGATATTTATGTTTTTTAATTTTTGTTTGTTTTTGTTGTGCTGAGAGCAATATGTTGTGCCTGTAATACTTTTTTGGAAATGTATTTATTGTTTTAACCTGAACTCTTAATGAGCATAGAATGTAAATTGTACGTTTTAAAATATAGACATTTATTAAAATTTTTGGATTAAAAAAATCCAGTGGAATTTTAGATTCAAAATTTGTTAAAAGATGAAAGTAATCTAGTAAATAAATTTAATAATTTCGGATTATTAATATACCATCAACATTATTTATAAACAGTTCCAATGCTGTTCTCACCATATGAAGGGTTAGGCGAAAAAGGACCAAGCTGTGGCTCTGTCTCTGTCTTAGTGTGGGTTGGCAGATATCGCATGTCATTCGAGAACATTGTAGAGAACAGAGAACAGTCATGATGTTTTCGTTCGCCATTTCGCAAGCTATCATTAAGATTTTATTACGCACCTAGCTTAAAAAGGCTAATGGGGCGCGCCTAGGTCTTATTTTTGATCTGGCCTAGTGGGCTATCACTACGTGCACTAGTAATAACGAGATATTTTAGACTTTATGAACCATAACATTCATAATATGATTATGGTGAATTATGGGTATGTATACCCCAGATGGGTATGTCCACCTCTTCGGGAATACAGGCGTCTTAAAAAATAAATACAAAAATATATTTTTACTCCTACTGTCAGATTCTAAGTTGAGCCAAAAATGTTTTTAGATTTTTATTATTGTAGCATTATCTATCTTACAATATTTACTCACATCGTATTTTTATTAACAATCCTTGCTTTAACCCATGAGAAGGCGGGCCCTAAAAAGTTACATGAGCAGGGGCGCGGTGAGCAAAACTCTCACGCAACTTCAAATGTCATTTTCTTTGAGATTGATTATTTTTTTTGTATAAATTTACATGTTATTGTAAATTAAAAATCTTTATTCAATTATAAAAAGTGTTTTATTAATAGAAAATAACAAATAATACAGACTTATGTTCAAACTAAAAAAAAACACTTTGGCCTTAATATTTTGCTAACTTTACATAAAAAATATAAAAAAAAAACAGAATTATAGTTAAAATGGAATGATTTAATCTTCTATGGGGTCTTAAGCTATGTGTCTTTCATAACACCCATGCCACATAAAAATAACATACTTGGTGTACACTGATATTCTGCACAAAATACATGCTTTATTGAACGCATTTTGCTAATGTGGCGTATGAGGTATGGGATTTGGCTTAAATGTGGCATTTTGCGAATGTGGAATTGTGCGCCTAATCCCACTAGTGAGACAACAATTGATTTGCCTAGCATATGCCTTTGCATATTTTGAACCTTTACATGCCATTTCTAAGGTGTTCGCATATAAAATAATCAAATAAGGCCGCGCAAGTTTTATTCTTTGAACCACTATTATATTTTCCCTGCACATGTTACAGGGTTATGCCGATAAAAATATACACTCAGTGAGATCTTTTATCTGTATAATTTATATAAAAATATTGCGTTACGGACTGACTGACTGACAGCCAAGCTACAACCGAAACTAAGGGACACAAGAAGCTGAATTTTTAGGGGTGCACCAATAAGGGATTTCCCGAAGCTCCCACGGGATCTGTCAGAAAAAAATAATATGAGGGCATAGCTGCGGGCACCCTTTAGTTTGATATAGGTCTCAAGATGTAACAACACTTGGGACGAAACCGCCCATTATCATTTGGGGGTTTTCTGATCACCCATTGTAGACCTTGTTTAGTGTAAGAAACAAATAAAACATTTAAATAATATATCCACTGAGATAATAATTAACTGCGCACAATAACTACGAAAAACCAATCAGATCAATTTTGTTATTAAGAAAAAACTACCTACACGAAAGGGCGCGCGATAAGCAAAATGCCGCGGTTCACGATGCATCTCACACAAATCCATCACCACGCAGTCGTGGCGGCACTGAGCACCGCGGACTTTGCTTCAGGGTGGAAGGGGTGAAATTTTAGGAAGGTACTTTGAAGCTTGTAGTGCCACAGTACAGCATAAGTTGAAATTTACGGCAATGAATTTATGCGTGACCAAAATGCTCATAGCGCGCCTTCTTACGGGTTAATGTACTTAACCTGCCTGAACGTTGTTTTAAACCAAAATGTTGTGCAAAATATTATTATTAAAATTCTTTAGAATTCAAAATAAAATCCTTAAAACCGACTAAATGTAGTGTAAATTCATGAATATTTAGGTAAAAAATGCTTACCAGATAAGATTTTAATGAAAATTGGTTGGATCTTGAGTTCCAAGAAAGAGCTTTAATTTTAAAAAAGGATAATTTATAAGCAAAATAACAGCGGGGTCAGCTACAATTAATTAAATATTAACCATGGCTCCGCCCGCGTAATATTTTTTTAATCACTTTAGGAAGGGTTTTACCGAAAATCAAGGAACACGCATGTCAAATTTCAACTTCTTGCACTTAATAGTTTAGGTTGTGCATTGTCTGTCAGTCAGCAAGTAACGCATTTTTTTATATATATTGATAGATTAATATTTCACTTTTACGATTTATTACTCAAAGTGATATTTGCATCACCCACTGTGAAAGCTCGGGCTCGGACCATATAAGAGATATTTTACCTTTTATTTTTTTAAATTTGCTCAACATTTTCATGCGAAAGCTCCAGAATACGCTAAATTCTATAGGTTTAAGTTCAACAAAGCCCTGGGGGTCTCGTTATTATCAGGCAAGCGGTCAGACTTCAATGGCAACAGATTTTCATCGCAATTCTCAGAACATGACTGGTAAATTTTAACACGTGATTTTTGTGCTTCGCGCGAGTGAAATCTGTTACTTTATCAATAGGTTCGATCTTTGATAAAAATATCGACACCTCCTACGTACAATATCGTAAAGACAATTCAGCTAATTTAAGAACCAAAATTGCCACACTGACATATTTTTTGGCTTAGTGATGAGTGTATGACCTCAAGTAAGATTTCTAGTTAGTTTTGCTAGAATTCCTTAAAAGTCACATACGATTTTCTACTTCGAAAATATCAGCCGTATATAATTGTATGTGGTACTTAATATCTTTTACGATAATATTTATCTAGAATTAAGTAATGTTTGTTGTATATAAGATTACTTCCATTAGAACTAATAATATAAAAATGTGTCGAAAGTTACAATTATCATAATATTAAAGGGAAAACAGAAAATAAAATATCTTTCATTGCATAATATAAATGTATTTCATTATCAAATCAGTCTAAATAAACATTGCTTTCAAAAAAAGAACTCAAAATACTTATCAAAGGCATTGCCATCATTAGTACAGTAGTTTCAGGAACTTGATATGATATCTTTATTATAAGATTTATTTTTTTGTTTTATTCATTTTAAGAGCAATCACTACTAGGAATAAAATGTTATTGAAAGTTTGTCTGAATTTTATTGGATTTTTGTTTCGAATATTATTATGGTAACGAGTTTCTGGTAGACGTTAAAAAAAATCATAGTGCGAACTGAATATTATTTGAGACTTACACATGTTCATCAAATAATTTTTTTTCGCCTTAGGTATCAGCACATTAAGCCGTCAGTCGCTGCTATTATGAAGTTCTTTGACAGTCGTTTTAGGGACTCGGTACCTATGAATAAACTGACACTAGTTTAAACCATAGAATAAAGCTATCCATTAGGTTGCGGGGAGGTCAGACAGGCAATCGCTCTGTGTAAAAGCTAATATTCATTCAAATCCGATAAGACTACAAAACAGACACCGGGTTCTAACTGGGATAAAGCTAAGAGGATGATATTAGGATCTTTATGTTTATTTGGTGAGTCTAATGAAATTCTACTAGTTGAAAACATTTTATATGATCGCATACATATCTTACACACATAACATCATGCTTTTCACGGTTCTATAATCGAAAATATTTTACTAAGTTTTAAGAAACTATTTCATACGCTACAATACCTTACATACATACATTACCTTACAGTACCATCGTTACTCATAAACTCATAGCCTTAGTTTCGTAGCATTTTCCGTTTGTTGTCTTTCCATTCGGCAGCATGTCGACGTCTCTTGTCTTTCCAAGGTTTTGTGTTCCTTTTCCTGGAAGTCTATTCACTAGCTGAGTATTACCAAAATCAGTGAAAGTTGACTGGGGTGTGTAGTAACAAAATAACTTTTTCAACAAGTCAAGGACAAAAGTAGTTTTCAAAATCAAAATCTATTATTTTATATTTAGATTGATTGTGCAATGAATGAATGGCGTGTTATATTCTCAACAGTTAACAGAGAATCTTTGGTGGGGTCCAAAAAAAAAGAAAAAGTATGATTTTAGCTCTTTTCCGCAGTTTTGTACGCGTGATACTGTCATAATGGCAACTTTCCCTCGGGTAAGTACCTTCCACAACTTGACGTTTATATCTTATACAGTGTTTGAGTTGTATAGCTGTACAGAGGGATGGATACATAGATAGAAAGGAAAAAAAGAGAGAAAAACAGAAACTTTGACATTATTTTATATAATTGGTATAGTTTTTTTTTACTACTTATAATTTAAAATTAAGTTAAACTTGAAGTTAAGTTTCAAATTTACTTGAACCTATAAAGTTAGGGTATAAATGTTAGACACTTGCTATTATTAATCCAATACACTGTTGCTTACTCTGAGGCGGGAGTTTATACTACGGCGTGTTTCTTCGGAATCTGTTAAAATGTCCACCGTTTCCTTTATCTCATCAATATCTGCTTTAAAGTGGTCGGTGATTTTCTAACACAAAAACAAAATTAATCATTTTATTGAGGTTTTATCAAGCGAATACTATAGTAACTAATGTTTCGTTTCGATTTAAAATATCTTCAGTATAACTAAGAATATAAAAATAAAGTAAAATCGAAGAAAATCGTAAGTCATTATTACGATAGTTGAAAGGTATCTGAAACCAATGAATACTATAGTACTAAGGAAAGAAGCACTAAGCTTAATGTGAAATCACATAAGTTAATATTTGTTGGCTACAGCATCGGTACAAAAGGCTACCAATTCATAGATCTTGAAACAAATAAAGGAGTAATAAGTAGAGATGTTGTATTCCTTGAAGCTTCAATTAAAAGAAACAAAGTAGATAATATATCTGAAAAAGAAAATGACATTAATAAACATGATTTACAGATAGAAAAAATTAAAAATAAAATAACAAAGGACAGTTATAATAAAGTAAAAGAAAATAAAACTGTATACTTACCTGTGTGTGTCGAACCCGGAGTATCTGTAGAAGGAAACATTAATGATAAGTCACATGAAACAGATGAAATACATGCTGTATCTCAAAGTACTTGTTCCACTGAGGATAATGATTCAGATCTATTTGTAGATATAAATGATGACATATACTTAATTGATATAACAATTGAATCACCACCAGTATCCAACAGAACTTTGAGACCGCTACGGCATAGAATCAACAATAACTATAATGATGTTCATCAGAGCCCTTCATCGCTTATATGTCAGAATGTAGAGGCAACAATTAACTTACTAAATTGTGATCCACAGAATCTACAAGAAGCTCTAAGCAGTGAAAAGGCTGATGAATGGAAGAGAGCCATGGAGGAAGAATATCAGTCATTGATAAAAAATAATACGTGGACACAAGTTACCTTACCAAAAGGAAAAACAGTAATTCCTAGCAGATGGGTTTATAAAACTAAAACGGATAGTCATGGATCTATCACACGCTATAAAGCTAGGCTAGTAATCAAAGGATATAAACAAGTAAAGGGCATTGATTACAATGAAGTGTACGCCCCAGTGGTTCAGTATACATCAAGTCGATATTTGATTGGTCTTGCTGCTAAATTTGGACTTAAAATACAACAAATGGATGCGGTTACTGCATTTTTGCAAGGCGAAATCGATGAGGAAATTTATATGTCTTTGCCCCCAGGCTATGAAGTAGAATATAAAGTATGTAAACTAAACAAGTCAATATACGGGCTCAAACAAGCCAGCAGACAATGGAACAGGAAATTAAATACTGCTCTGTTAGAAATTGGAATGACTCGTTCAAACATAGATCCATGTGTTTACTACCATATTTTAAATAAACATGATATGCCTTTTATAGCAGTATATGTCGATGACTTATTATATTTTTTAAATAATGAAGAAACTGCCAGAATGATTAAAGGGAAATTAAAAGAAAAGTTTTACATGAAGGATTTAGGAACAGCAAAACATGGTATAGGATTCACAGTATCACAAGATGAAAATTCAAATGAAGTTTCTATTGATCAATCCATTTACATAAAAAAGATACTTACAAGATTTGAAATGAACAATTGTAAACCGATGTGGACTCCTACTGATGGTAATGTTAAACTAAAGAAAGCGAACAGTCAACAAGAAATTTTGAATAACATACCATATCAAGAAATAATTGGCTGCCTGTTGTACCTATCACAGGGGACTCGACCAGATATTACCTACAAAGTGAATTCCCTAAGTAGATTCAATAATCAACCAACTAATGAACATTGGATGGCATTGAAACGAGTCCTGAGATATCTGAAAGCTACAATGTATATGACGATGGTATATAAGATGAATGATGATGGAAATATTTCAGGCTATTGCGATTCAGACTGGGGAAATGACAATGAAGATAGAAGGTCCTGCACGAGCTACATATTTCTTTTTCAGGGTGCCGCAGTAAGCTAGAATTCTAAAAAATAGCTGACCATTGCCCTTTCAACAACTGAAGCCGAATATATGTCTTTAGCGTCGGCCATTCAGGAGGTTCTTTGGTTAAAACAGCTGGCAGACGAGTTTCAACCTGAACGTAAAAGTATACCTATAACTCTTTATTGTGATAATCAGGGTGCAATTAGTCTTTCAGAAAATGCTGTCTACCACGCACGCAGTAGACATATAGACATACGCTACCACTTCGTGCGAGAGAAGATTGCAGCCAAACAAGTTACGGTGAAATATAGATGCACAGCAGACATGGTTGCTGATATTTTGACAAAAGGACTGTACCGCCCGAAGCATGAAAATTTCACCACACTAATGGGTTTAAAGCGTCTGCGTCCAGGAGAGGATGATGAAAGTTTGGACGCCTGCGCAAATTCTAATAGCAATGGCTGCACGGTTGGCGTAGTGGTTTAAGCGGTCGCCTCGCTGCTTGGTACTGCGCCGCGTGTCGTGGGTTCGATTCCCACACGAGACAACACTTTGTGTGATCTAGAAATTGTTGTCTCGAGTCTGGGTGTTCTTTGTGTCCGTTGATTGAATACTGCGTGGTAGAAATATTCTTTTTAAATGACGCAGGCTTTTTCTCTCGTCTATCGTTGTAAAACGTGCACTGTCAATCACATACATCTTATGCTAAAATAAATATTTTTAATATAGTTATTGCCTTTTTCATTAAATCATCAAAACCCCATTATGAAATAATTGATGATACCTAAGGCATTTGAACTTTAGTCAAAGCCAAGTTAGCTGTAGAACCAATAATATTATTATATTTCTTCCCATGAAAAAAGTTTTATCTGCCACATCCGATTTATTGTAATAATTTTAATTCAATCAAAGATGTTGGACATACCACATCCGACATATCATGATCGAATTTGTCCGATGAAAATGGCGACAAGTGACATTTTTTAATATTTTTTAACGAACTTATTTAATAAATTACCTTTGAATAATAGATAATGATATATTTAATACTCATTACAAAATTTATAAAGTTATCACTTTTGGTTACATTTTTATTCCAAGTTCAATCATTAAATAGCTCTACTGAAAAGTTGCATATTTGCAGATCCTACGTTGTTGATAGGGCGTGGCGATATGAGCCATTTCAATCAAGAACGCAGAAGTCACATATGAGTATGCAGCCTAGAACCCATATGTACCTAATCTTGAAGAAGTTGTACGAAATTTAGTAAAATTAAATCAGATTAAGTAAGATTTTACTATTCTCGTTCCATAAAACGTAAAGTTCGTATTGCTCCGCCTAATTTTCTTAGTGTATTTTCTTTATACAAACCTATATTCATCATCGCTTAGTGGAGATACTAATATACTGATATGCAAAATTCATTGAGTTCAACCCACAGCGCGAACCATAGATTTTTTGAAGTTTTTACATTATCTCGGTTGCATACAAGACTTACGCCTTGGAGTCCGGACTCCACTTACTAGTAACCAGATACGACTAAATATTAGATTTTTCACAGAGAGATTACCGTGTTACTTACCCTGCTATCCAAAGGGATAGCATTACGGCATAAGACAGGCCATGGCGTCAGTTGATGCACATTCCATAATTAATAAGTTATAATAGAAGCAAGACGAGCCTTCTATAACACAAATTATTTTCTGTCCTTTATATCTGTTCACACATGAACATGCCATTTCAGCGATATAATTCTACGTGAGCATTTACCGCAACATAGATTGTTCGTATTTTTATTCAATCAAGAAAAAATAACATGTTCACCTAAGGCATATACCTCTGAGATGGCACCTAACACACACAGCACACAACTGTAAAGTTGTGTGTGTGTGTGTACATAGGATATGTTTAGTATATGAGATCATGACTGCCTCCGTGGTCCAGTGGATAGCATATGCGACTGCTGATCGGTGGTCCCAGGTTCGATTCCCAGGTCGGGCAAAAGTGTAACTGGGTTTTGCCGAATACTCAGTAGCAGCCCGGAGTCTGGTGATGTGCCCGGTAACGGCAATAGGCTCGCCCCCTATTACATGGGATCTAAAAATTCATGGCGAAATGTGGGTGTAATATTAACACCTCTGCCTACCTCTTCAGGGATACAGGCGTGAGACTATAAATAAAAATAAATAAAATAAGATCATGTACTTTTAGAATAAACCAGTCATAAGTTTTATCCGACTTTGACTCAATACCCTTCCCACACCTCTGACGGTGGCCAAGACACCTTTAGCCATCAATACCGATCAGCTCCATGAGTCTGTTGAGTTGGCCGTCAGAAAACCATTTCCACCATACCTAATTCCTACCATCCTACCCACAGTCCGTCTGTCATCATAGGTCTCCGGTGGCAGATATCCCGTACCTATCTATATAAGTATATGTAAATACGTATAGTAGGGCTAGGATCTAATAGTGATTGTAGGAACATATAGGATAAGGGTCTTAGGCGCGTACGAATCGTAGGTCTGTATCACAGCATACCACAGTAGTACCACGATAGTACGTGCCATAGGTTAAGGGCCTAGTAGTAGGTGCGTATAAGTGCTGGTCTGTATTTCGAAATACCACAGAGCACCTAGCATACATACATATATAGACTCACGCCTGTTTCCCCGAAGGGGTAGGCAGAGGCATATTGAACGCCCACTTTTCGCCAGTGTTTTGATCCCACATAATAGGTGGCGAGCCTATTGCCGCTTATCGGGATATTCGTCCGTTGATCGGCAGGTGCACCACTTGCAGGTGAGGTTGGCTTGGGACCCTAAGTTCTCAATGGCCTCTGTAGAGTCTTCCAACAAGTAGGTCTTAAGGTAAACATGGAACAGACGAAAATCATGTCTAACATCCATGTCGTACCTGCTCCTATCCAGGTTGGGAACTCCACACTCGAAGTTGTCGACAAGTACGTCTATCTGGGACTAATGATCCAATTGGGTAGGTCCAACTTCGAGAAAGAGGTCATTCGTCAAATTCAAATCGGTTGGGTGGCGTTCGGAAAGTTCCAGCATATCTTCACGTCCAATATCCCGCAGGGTCTCAAGACGAAAGTCTTTGACCAGTGCAGTGTGTGTTGCCAGTGATGATCTACGGCGCTGAGACGTGGTCGCTAACTATGGGCCTTATCCGAAAGCTCATGGTCACTCAGAGGGCGATGGAGAGAGCTATGCTCGGAGTTTCCCTGCGAGGTCGAGTCAGCAATGAGGAGATCCGCAGGAGAACCCATCTAACCGACATAGCTCTCTGAATAGTCAGGCTGAAAAGGCAATGGGCAGGGCACATAGCGCGAAGAACCGATGGCCGCTGGGGCAGGCGGGTTCTGGAGTGGCGACCACGTACCGGACGATGCAGCAGGGGTAGGCCTCCCGCAAGGTGGACCGACGATCTGGTTAAGATCGCGGGAAGCGGTTGGATGTGGGGGGCTCAAGATCGGTCTGTGTGGAGAACATACGGGGAGGCCAATGTCCAGCAGTGGACGTCTCTAGGCTGACATGATGATGATTATTATGGCTCTCTGTTTTGTATTAAGTAAATAATTATTCACTAAATCGGTCTACAGTAAGCCATATTGTGAGCCGGACTGGATGGCATATTCCCAGGGTTATTACAATGGGTGGGTAAACCTGTCCGCAAAAGACTTCTGGCAATCATGAGGGCTAGCCTGGCCCTTAGATATGTACCGAAGAATTGGAGGGAAGAAACTAATTTTCATACCAAAACCAGGCAAAACAGACTACACCAATGCAAAGTCCTTCAGACCAATAACCCTGACCTCCTTCATGCTTAAAGCCTTGGAAAGGCTATGCGATAGGGAATTAAGAAGTGAAGCACTTAAACACCTACCCCTACATGCCAATCAACATGCATACAGCTCAGGGAAATCGACGGAATCGGCCTTACATCAGGTCGTGAACCAGATAGAAGCTGCTATACAACAAAAAAGCATCTGTCTGGGCACCTTCATTGACATAGAAGGAGCCTTTGACAAGACAAACTTCTCCAGCATAAGCAACGCCCTAGCCAGACATGTTGTGGATCAGATGCTCATACAGTGGATCCAAAACATGCTCAGCAAAAGAGCGCCTGCACGGCGACTCCCAGACAGCCTTGATAACTAAAGGTTGCCCGCAGGGCGGTGTTCTCTCCCCGCTATTGTGGAACTTAGTCATCAATGAACTCATAGACAAACTCAACGCAAGATATTTTTACACAATAGGATATGCAGATGATCTGACCATTCTCACCTCAGGTAAGGTAACTAGTACAGTGTACGACCTTACTCAACAGGCTCTACGCATAGTGGAGTGGTGGTATAATGAGTACGAATTATCAGTAAACTCGACCAAGACCGAACTTTTAGTTATGTTCACACACAAACGCGCACTGGGTACTTACCGACTGCCCAGGCTATTCAACACAGAGCTCAAGCTGTCTACCAAGGTAAAGTACCTCGGAGTCACTCTTGACAGCAAATTGACATGGAACAGCCACATGGAAAACAAGCTCAATAAGGCCAGCATCGTCATCTGGCAGTGCTAGAAGATGATAGGTAAACGATGGGGCCTATCCCCCAAAATTGTCTTATGGCTCTATAAGACAATATTACGTCCGATGATAAGCTACGGCGCAGTAGTGTGGTGGCCTCGGACCAACCTAACAACGGCCGCCAACAAGCTTCAAAAGCTTCAAAGACTTGCATGCCTAGCGGCCACGGGCTGCATGAAAACTACACCTACAGTGGCACTCGAAGTGTTGCTGGACTTGCCTCCATTACACCTGTTCATACAACAGGAGGCAACGATGTCGGCGATTCGGCTAAGAGCTCTGAAGCTCTGGAAAGACACTAACAGACCGCATACTAGCAACTTAAACACACTCTTTAAAGAAGTTCCTCTCACACAAGCCATTGGCGACCGAATACCGAAACAATTTGTTTTCGACAAGAAGTACAAAATCCAACTGTACGAGGATCTACACGATGGAGCGGTTGGCCACAGGGAGCTCACAATCTTCACAGATGGGTCTAAGACGGATACAGTTACGGGTTCAGGAGTATTCTCCGAGGACCTAAACATCAACATCGCAGCACCGCTGGGAGCCTACAACACGGTCTACCAGGCCGAATGTTTTGGCATAATCCTAGCTGCCACAGCAATCATGGCACGTGAGATAAGGGAACGATCCATTAGGATCCTCTCAGATAGTAAGGCTGTCCTCTCAGCCCTCAAAAGCCATACTATCACCTCGGCACTCACGCTTTAATGCCACCAGAAACTAACAGAGGTAGGTAAACAAAACAAATTAACACTGCAATGGATCAAGGGCCACAGTGGCTCAAGAGGGAATGACGCAGCCGACGTACTTGCCAGAAGAGAGGCCACTTTAGAGGTGATGGGACCCGAGCCCATTATTCCCCTCCCTTCTGGTTTTTATCGCAACCTGGTAAGGAATAGGACCAGTACCCAACACAACCAGTCCTGGATTGGTATTGAAACATACAACTACAGACAGTAGTAGCTCTGAGTAAAGCTAATATTCTGTCAAATCTGGTTAGACTAGGAAACTGAGCCTTGGGTTCAAGGCAACGTTTTAGATGCAACTTGGATATTATGCTGTTACCTCGTTTGAACCCGAGACCATCTGCGTAGCAGTCTATTGGTCTCACCATTAGGCTATCACTTAGCAGTAGCAGTCTTGCTGATTTCAGCATTAAGGGGCTAGCTTGACCGGGGCAGCAATACCTTCTCACAGAAACTCGGTGAGAGAAAATGCTGCAAGACTGGGGAGCCCCAATTCCTCATACCTCATCCCACTCTTCCTTTCCCAAATCCAAAGGGCGGCCACGCACTTGTAACTCCTTTGTTGTTGCTTATAACCATGGACGCCGGTAATCGCTGCATATATTACATAAAAAAATAAATTTGTTCAGGAAATTACTTAAATAATTAAATAAAAATTACACGACACGGCAGAAATATTTATTACAACAGATTTGAAGACTATGCACAACCTAATATTATATTAATATACACGATATCTTTTAACAGGAATACATTTTGTACAAATAATCTTAAAATAACGATGAATCTATGAATTGATCGAACAATATGAATGTGTTGAACATGATCCAATCAAATATTATTTGATAATACCTTTATTACATAAAAGCTTTTATTACAAGTAGTTGCGCCAACATAAAGTTTTAACTACTTCGTATTTGTAATATTTAGTAGGTAAAGTTCAAGACATTTGTGACTGGGATTATAAGATTATTAAGATTCATATAACATTGCCGTCGGAAATGATTGATGGAATTAAAAATCCCTGTCGCCCGGTTATGTCGATGATTTGTTAGTGTTTCATCTCGCATGCAATCAAATTTTATCGCGAACACTGTAAAAAAGACGAGCAGTACTACCAAATATAGAAATCGTATAAAAAACCTTTATAATATAGCGTTTATTGTATCATTATTGAGATTCACAACTTCAAAAGTTCTATTCGAACTGAAATTTAATCTTTCATGTGTGAGAGTCTCCAACAATTCGAAAAATATACCTAGGGGAACAACCTTTTTAAGAAATATAAAAAAAACCGTATGTAGTTAAAAAAAGTTAGAAACTTAGCAAACCTTTTAGAAAATAATTCTGACATAAGAATACTTCAGAATTTTGCGCCTATAATTTTATAATACTCTCATAATAATGAAAGCCTCATCTACTCCGGCGTCTTATTTCATGCATAATGGTACCTACGATATTCACGTCTTTACCCTTTTAATACCAAACAAGGTAACGTCACGGAACGGTAAACGTCAAGACCCACTGAAGCGTAACAACCATTGATATTCGAGTTTGACGATAGGAGCGTTACGACATCGTACGACGGCTGTTCTCCTTGTAAGCCTATGTACGAGGTAGACAATATCAATATATTCTTTAGTAAAACTTTAAAGTCAAAAGCCTGTAGGTAATGTCTTTCAGTAACGACGTATACCGTTAAAATGACATTAATTTACTGCCAAAAAAGGTTTAAAATAAGTTCATTTTAAAGTGTTCGCAAGCTTTAATAGTACAGGTGTGCTAGGAAATCACAATGACAGTGGAAAAAAGTTTATTTGTACGTTCATATCCTATTTTTTACGTCCTCATTAGAGTCTATCTGGTAGAATTTTCAACGGATATTTTGCCTTTCAGGGACTATTTACTGACCAAATCGCATTAATAGAGATACTGTTATTTCTGTAATTGATAGATGCATTAATTAACGACCAAAATACATGTACAATACAAGGGAACAACTTGAATTGATGCAACTGCTGAGACAAGAAAATAACGTACCAAGTGACAGCCGTGGGCAACAAAATGCAACGATAGACATTCTGGTAAAATGGATAAACGACTTCATCAAGATGACAAAGAGCCAAAAGTCGGAAGCTCACAATATGGCTTACTGTAGACCAATTTAGTGAATATTTATTTACTTAATACAAAACAGAGAGCCATAATAATTATCATCATGTCAGCCTAGAGACGTCCACTGCTGGACATTGGCCTCCCCGTATGTTCTCCACACAGACCGATCTTGAGCCCCCACATCCAACCGCTTCCCGCGATCTTAACCAGATCGTCGGTCCACCTTGCGGGAGGCCTACCCCTGCTGCGTCGTCCGGTACGTGGTCGCCACTCCAGAACCCGCCTGCCCCAGCGGCCATCGGTTCTTCGCGCTATGTGCCCTGCCCATTGCCTTTTCAGCCTGGCTATTCAGAGAGCTTTGTCGTTTAGTTGGGTTCTCCTGCGGATCTCCTCATTGCTGACTCGACCTCGTCGGGAAACTCCGAGCATAGCTCTCTCCATCGCCCTCTGGTTAGCGACCACGTCTCAGCGCCGTAGATTATCACTGGCAACACACACTGCACTGGTCAAAGAATTTCGTCTTGAGACCCTGCGGGATATTGGACGTGAAGATATACTGGAACCTTCTGAACGCCACCCAACCGACTTGAATTCGACGAATGACCTCTTTCTTGAAGTTGGATCTACCCAATTGGATCATTCGTCCCAGATAGACGTACTTGTCGACAACTTCGAGTGTGGAGTGCCCAACCTGGATAGGAGCAGGTACGACATGGATGTTAGACATGATTTTCGTCTTGTCCATGTTCACCTTAAGACCTACTTGTTGGGAGACTACAGATGCCATTGAGCATTGTGCTAAAGTCTTCCATGGTCTCAGCCATGACTACAATGTCATCAGCAAATCGAAGGTGAGTGATGTACTCGCCGTTGATGTTGATGCCCAGTCCTTCCCAGTCCAGAAGCTTGAAAACTCCCAGCGCAGCGGTGAAGAATTTTGGAGATATAACATCTCCCGGCCTCACCCCTCGCTGTAGCCGAATAGGTTTTGAGCTCTGATCCTGGAAGCAGACTGACGTGGTGGCGTTTTCGTACAAACACTTCTAAACTTCGACGTATAGATAGTCAACTTGGCACCGTTGGAGAGACTGCAGCTCTGCCCAGGTTTCGATCGAATCAAAGGCTTTCTCATAGTCCAAAAACGCCAAGCATAGATGCTGGTTATACTCCTCGGACTTTTATATAACCTGCCGCAGCGTATGTATGTGGTCTATAGACTATAGCTTTTACGTTATACGGCTTGTTCGGGAGGCTGGAAGTCATCTAGATTGTTCACGAGACGATTCGTGATGACCCTAGAAAACAACTTATAGACGGGACTCAGAAGTGAGATGGGTTTGTAGTTCTTCAAAAGGGTTTTGTAGCCCTTTTTGAAGAAAAGCACCACCACACTTCTGTGCAATGCCTGTGGCGTTTTGCCATAATTATAGAGCAAAGTAATTAAATAGAAGACTACGTGCTTCCTCAGAAAATCGTCTATTCTAGTAAAAATTATCAAAAACAATTACTGAAAATATTCTTGAAACTTTTAATCCAATTTCACATGCTTCAGTAAAACCAAACCCTTATCGATCCACACAGACCAAAGATACCATCCAACGAGAAATTATACCTACAATTATGAAGCAATATACATACGTACTCGTACATTCCTAATACATATTCTAAAAAAGAGATATAAAGGATACCGAGGTACCACAAGTATGTAATAAAAATTCAGTTCGTGAACTAACAGGGTATTTAATAAAATTTTCCCACCATTTTATCTGGTTTAGTGGCACGTCTATAATTGTAGCAGAGAATGGGTAATTATCTTCATAAAGGTTGTATGAAGATTCAAACTCAAATTGAACTCGGGTTATTATTGTAGCTGGCTATTTTCTTTTCTTTTGAAAATAGAAAGCTTGTTTACTCAAGCAATCGTGAACTATTTGCTCTCAGTCTGAGCCTAGAAGGGTCTCAAGATACATAGGAATTGTAACCAAAAGTCTGTTTATATTTGTGTGGTATAGGTCTTAGGATAGCGTTGGTAACATGAAGAACAAAACGTCAATTAAATTGCTACATGTCTTGTAGTGTTTTTGTAGTTGATTAATTTGCTCTTTGCTAATTAGTGGAGTTTACATCTAAGAAAATTGTAAGACATGCAATGTTACTTAAACCAGAGTGCCACTACTGCGTCTTTTTAAAGAGCAGTATGATTTTTGCGGACCTCAAACAAAATCTACAATACGTCTTAGTTTCTGAGTCAATTTACTATTTTCATATATTATTATATTTACCCACAGCTTGAGCTGATATCAATGCATAAACCTTTAATTAATTTCATAAGCTTACAAAAGATATTTCACTATTATGAGTATATTAATTTCAATAAATAGTTTTCTCGTTGTAAATATGTTTTCCAGCCACTTGATTTCGAGAGAATTCTAGATATTTTCGCTGCGGCCGGCGTGCTTTTATTACGTTTAATAAGGTAAATTATTTCTAACCGATATTACAGTTGTCTGCAGCAACGCCCCTTAAACCTGAAACCCTACATTTTCAGAAAATAAATGTCATTTAATGTTTTCCATAATTCATAATTTAATTCTAGCAAAAAAAGTTATTTAATTTTGTAGTTTTGTTATGAAAGAGCTCTGTAGAAAATAATGGAAAATTTTCGCTATGTGTTATTGAAGAAAATTAAATGCAGCTATTCTTGTAGAAGCGTGGTGCTGTCACGGCATCTGATTCAACTGATAAATTAAAAACTAGAGCCGAATTAAATCGAAGCTCTAAATACTGCTTTTATAGAAAATTTCGTGAAATTTTTAAATACACTAAATATTACACTAGCAGCTTTGATTCAGTTCTGATTACCTTATCTATATGTAATAGGAGTTTAACTTATTAGACGATTACTGCAATCCATGTTTTTGAGACGCTTTACGATTTACAGAGAATCAGTGTATTATATTTATCCACCTAGTAAAGGTATTCGGGCTTTCATAACTGCATAATCGCCAACTAAAGCATAATTCAATGTCTGTGTCGAGGGCCGTGGGAGACCGTTTATTTTTGTTTGGAATATGGGTATTCTTTGTTTCCATAGGTAATGTTTGTAAAGATTTATCCCTGACTAGACGTCGCCAGCGGCTTCGCCCGCATCAATCTTCTTAATATATATAATCCTTGCGTTACTGACTGACTGACAGACACGCTACAGCCAAAACTATTGGGTGCAGGAAGCTGAAATTTGGCATGCATGTTCCTTGGGGACCGTAGGAGTGCACTAAGAAGAGGGATTTCCCGAAATTCCCTCGAGATCGGCCAAAACGGGTTAATTAAAAAAAAATTGCAGGCGTACCTGCTGGCGTCCTTTAACTATATATATAAACCTTCCTCTTGAATAAAAAAATTATCTTTAAAAAACCGCATTAAAATCCGTTGCGTGGTTTTAAAGATTTAAGCATTCATAGGGACAGACAGACAGAAGACATACTTTATTTTCTACTATGTAGTGATTCTGGTATTGACTTTTTACAAGATCAAACCACTAAATTGTGGATTACCTAAGTGCAAAAACAATCAAACAAAAAAAAACTGTTTACAGACGAGTATACAGACAAGATCAACAACTCTGTAAAACCCAGCACATCCCAAGCACTCAAAATATCCACATACTATCAACGTCGTATCGAAAGTAATCATGAACTGATTCCAATTTTGTCACTTCGTACGTATTTTTCCATATATAAGGCTAAGGTTGGGTGAAAGCCTCTCCGGTCCGAATTCGCGTTAAGCCGACAGATAATACGAAATAAGGTACCCGCGAAATGGAGGACCGTTATGTTGTGAATGGTCAATAATCCGTTTTATAATTTTACTAGGATTTTGCCTTCTTGCCGTTCTTTATTTGCCAGAATATTCTTTAAAAAATATTCAAAGGTTGTTGCGCCTTTTACTCTTAAGTAATAAACCGAAATAAAAATATAGTGGCTTCTTTCTTCTCTTGAATAAACAATTACTTCGGGATTATTCATAGTGCACTAGCGTCTTCGCTAATATATTTTTGCCTCCACTAGCTAAGTTTAAGTAATGCTAATTCATACAGCTTGACAAATACCGGTGCGGGCTAATCAAGCGGCATTTAAACTTTATTGAAAGCTTCTGCTTATGGTGCATCCAAACCACAGTTAAACTTTTAACTTTGTGTAATACTTTAATTAAATTTAGAAATATACATTAAATAAACATAATTTTATAATCTACATGAAGCTTAATCTAATCTTAATGTCTAAGTAGTATATGTACAAAAAAAAAGAGAATGTAAAAAGACATTAAAAATTGAAAATATTTACACGGTTTAGGCGTCGTAAAATGCCTCCGCATCAATGTCATTGTAACGGAATCTTATGGACCCCAGGCTGATTAAAATTTTAGTTTTCTTAATAACTGAGTTTAAAATGCCAGCCCCGCCTAGTAATTTTGTGGCCAGGGTTCCCGCGCACCTCCCCGCGCAGGACCATGGAATTCGTCCTTACTTTATATTCCTCTGCTGACAGCATTTACCAAACGTAAATGCTTATAATTGAATGAAAGTGGACATCAAAATACTAAAGACAGCGATACATTAGTATTGGTTTGTCATCACAAAATCACTCTCCATATATTCATGCTTCACATATTGGTACTTGAGTACAAGGCAGCATATCTCAGAGACGGCAGCTCCAGGGAGACGGAGAACATAATCCAGGTATATTAGTCATATAGTATTATCGGCGCCGAGTATTTCAGCGATATCCAGTGTATAGTATTGAGCGTGCAGTAACAGTCTCAGAACTGATGTCACAAAACGCCTCCTTGCCGCAAGTCACAACATTGAAGCCCATACAAACATAGTCAATTAAAACGTATTAAGCCATCGCGCATAGTTTGCAGGGAAGCTCTCGTAACAATCGCCGCTAGATTAGCCGCCGGGACTTACGGTTACCGCGTGACCGACAGGTGGCTCTTCTTTCGCTCTTTAAAACCTTGTCAGCTGCTATGTACTGGCCTGTACGCAGGTTTAGACAGCGATTGTGAAAGTCCTGCATTCTACCACCTGATCGCGAATACGGAGACTCCCATCATACATCGCTCGTCTTCACATCCATCATCAACAAGGTACGAACCACTACTAATGGTACACGCGGTTATTAATAATATAACTAGTACAATATCTCATAGAGAACTTTATATTTTAGTCAGCCTGGTATACATATATGGTGTGATATAGACATAGATACACAACAGAGTTATTAATGTTATACAGTTCATGCAATAAATTACAGTAAAGTGACTAACAGACACTCACCGGACTTTTAGCTGCGTCGCTGCCAAACTTACCCCTTGCCCTGTGCTGATCACCTTGTCTTGAAGCCGCTCGCCTTGTTCTTCGATATCACTAAGCACTAATTATCAACCAACATTGAACCTCTTTCGCGCTAGGCCAGGTCCGATCTCTCTCGCACCATACGACCAACTGTCTGAACTACCACGCGAGTCCGTTCCCAAGATCTGCCCTCTTCCGCGTCCTAAGACTGACTGTCTCAACCACCACGCTAGAGCGTTCCAACATTGACTGTCTCGTACTACCACGCCGCGCTTTCCTGGGACCCGACTCGCTCCGCCGCTTAAGCCCGACTGTCTGCCTGATTTTTATCAACATGTAGAATCCTATAAGGGACTGTCAGTAATTGCTCCCAGGCTGTTCTCGAGTTCTCCCTGACGACAAGACCAATACATTCCGCAAATTTTTTGGATACTGGTGGTTTTGCCCCACGGGGAACTCTTTTCACAACCGGGATCGAATGTTTTGATTTTGATAGCGTTTGCTAAAAAGGAATTTGTGTGGTGTCTCCTAATACAGGTTGTGAAGATATTGTGGAGCCAGAAAGTGCATTTTGGGATTTATGTACTTTACCAAAATGCACTTTTAGGCCCCGCTTACCTTTGAAAAAGCGGTCCTGGGAGCAATCCGGACAGCGCACCAGACCAGTCAACGATGTGGTAGGTTGACTAGCACTCACGTCCACATCACCAGTGCCATCACAAGATTGCATTTGTTTAATTACAATATAATATTTACAAAATAAATCACAATAGTAAATTCACATTCACAATATTTACAAAACAAACTGTCACATGTCAAGAACTGTCACGAAGGCAGAGATAATTATAAATAAACAATTTCGTTGAGGCTTTTGTTGCTCGGCGGCGGCATAAAGACTCAAGTGAACACTTGCTTGCTGGTGAAACCTGGGTAGCGACCAAGGTAGCGCGACCAACATACGGTCGCTTAAATTTACGAAGTGAGGCACGGCTGGCAGCTTGAGCAATTTGCGATTTTAATCCGCTAAGTATATATATATAGTCGCAAATGTAAAACAAAAACTCTTGTTCGACTAGGAACGATCTTGAGTTTGTAATCTCGTTCAGATCAGGTAAAAATACTTTATTATTTTCTTAATTAAATTATTCAGCACGCCGACATGTTTTTTTTTTTTTTTTTTAACCACATTTATTTTGTTTTTTGCTCAACAAATGAAAACATGGCAATATTCAATAACTTTTATCAACAATCTACGGAGTGACCTCAAGTGTTACGTTATAGAATGTTGTGCTCTAACATTCTGAAATGTTGCTTAACAAAAAGTAACTGCAGTGTGGATGCACTGTCAGAGAAGATAGACCGCTATTGGTATAAAATTATATGCCTACATTTGTCTACTAGGTGTGAGTAAAAGATGTTGCGTCACTTTTTAGTAGATATGATCTGGAACAGTTTCCTTCAATGACAAAAGTTGTAGTCATTCAATGTAACAATACGAAACAAAATTTGGTATATGTTCTTTCTGTGAATGCCACAACGAGTCGAGCGTTTTATAAGAGCCATAACTGGAAGATAATACGCTTTAAAGTGGCTAGCAAGCTAAATTTTACTAGACTTTGATCCATTAGTTTCTTTGACAGCTAAAGAGCTAAATAGGTACAGAGCTGTTAAGCTGCCCGGATTTCACCATTTATTGCATATTTTTCTCCTGAAGCCTGAATTATCAATTATCTGATTTATTATTCATGGTCTATTCAATAATTTCGATTCTGATACATAAGGGAAAACTATTTGTCAGATAAAAACACAAAAAGGTACAACATATATTACTCCTTAGATGCCCGGTACACGCTCCAGTAAAGTAAACGAAAATGAACAGAGAAGAATAAATAAATTGTCAAAAGTAAATAAAAATAATTTGTTATTTATAGTAAACATATACTATAAATTTTACTTTAACACTGGTTAGTAACCTGCATTTGACACCAAATAAATTATGTACATTTGAATTCACACTGGACTCAAAATGATTACGTCACAACTATAATTATTACACAGTGAAAGCCTGTCGCAAAAATAAAATAAGGTATATATATTTAAAAATACAGTTTGTAGCTGAACCTTTAGAAACGTCAACACGTCAACTCACATGGTTACATTTTGGCGTGCTGAGTTGGTTGCGATAGAGACGATTAGTGCGAATACAACTATCAGAAATACACATAAATATACATAATACACAAATGACTTCTCGTTTGAACTCACCCTCAAAATTAATTCAAAAATAGGTACGTTGCACCAAGATTTAACGGCATATTTGTTCGCTTCCCAACAACAGTTTTAAACTCATTTATTATTAAGTTGTTTGCTAATATTGTGGGCAAAATGACAGTGCCCCCAAATAACGAACTCGAGCCCTAGTTTCTGTTTATTCTATTTCATGTTTTTTCACCTCGTGACAAGTTTCACCAAATAACACGATGCCGTTTTATCGCAGAATGCTGCTACAAGTACACGTAGGTATGCGGTTTTCTTAAAGCGTCGAATTTCGGAAATGTTAGCGAAACACGCATTTCAACTCGACCGCTCCCACCATTGAACTCTAATTCCATTAAATTCTTTCCAGGTTATGTAAATAGTTGAACGTCGTATATTTGAAATACTGCAGTGTGAATACAACGCCAGCCTTTTAAAGCCTGGCATCCGATTAACTACTAATTACTCATGTACGAAATATATGCTTTTAGAAATCATGTTCGAAGCAGATTAACTATTTACATCAATTTAACTTTATAATTTTAGCAATCTCCTTACATTCCACGCTTAAAATGTACAGCAACCCTTGGTAAATTTCCCGAAAGCTAGATAATTTTAAACGTCCGGGCTTACGATGCTCGCATTCGGAATGTTGCCCGAATCACACATCGGGTTAATCCCTTGGGATCTCCTTTAACGAGATGAAAATTTTTTGCCTGTACATTCTATGAAACGTGACAGCCTTAACAAAAAGGAACATTTATTTTTAAACATAAATGACATGCGGTGACGGAACCAATTACTGGCCGGATAAATTTTGACATGCATCGCTATGTGCGAAGTACATGGTGGGGGTATAGTAAAGCGATCGCAGCGCTTGCCGTGGCAGAAATACGCAAAAACCGGGAAAATAAAGTCACGGAGTTCGTAATAAACATAAAAATTTAAATTGCCTAATAATAGATGTTTTTGTGTTGTGAACTGCAAAAATAATGGCAAAAATTGTCGGTGTAAGTTCTATATATTTCCTACATTGGACTGGAAATTAAATCAAAGAAATAAATGGATAGATGCTATAAAAAGGAATCAGTAAGCAAAATAACCTTTAATTATGGTCAATTTTATTCGCGCTATATTTTATGTGAGATATATTTTATGTGAGATATATTATTGTCTTTATTATTTTAGTAGTTTAGTATCCCAAACCTGACGACACAATTTGTAGTGAACATTTTATGGGAAACAAAAAATCAGTCGAGGAAGAAAGTCTGAGTTATGCTTCCACGATATTCCCTGAAATATATTGAAAGAGGAAGGTTAATGATTCACAGGTCCTAGACAAAACGAAGAACCACAAAAGTCTCATATCAAGTCAAATAATAATTGAAGAAAGAAGTGACTTAAAAAAACTCAACCTCTTGTGGTCGATCAAGGATCTCAAGTCAATATATTTTCTGAATCAAAATTAAAAGATACAATCTTTATTTGTATTAGATTCATTTACAGTGATCACTGTGATGCTGAAATCCAAATGGATATAACAACAACATCAAAAATTGTAATGATAAATAATTCAAGAAAGAAAGATAAAAGCTATTGTACTGACAAAAAAATCGTATGAGGATCAATCTACCGAAACAAAAAGCTAAAAATTTGTTGGTATTTCATCAATTAAAAATGATCAAGAACTCCTAGTTCTTGCTGGTGTGTTATTTAGCAATTTTGAGTTTTTAGTATCAAGATCAACTATGAAAAAAAATCCAGTTTCCATAAAACGGACTTACAATTTTTTTGATAAATATGAAAACTCTCTTGACATTTTCAGCATCGAGTGTATTATTTGGTTTACGCAGAACCACAATCTTACGAATATTTCATTTGATTTAAAAAAAACTAGCTTTTTCAACTACTAATTTAATATTTTGGCCGAATAGAGCCACCGTACAAGCAACAATGCCCGAGTGTTTCAGTCCAGATTACATCAATACAAGAGTTATTATTGTCTGTACTGAATTCCGAATTGAAATAATGACAGCTGTGGATGATCGTTGATGGTAAAAATACCACTTGTCGTCTCTTTATTTATCTTTAATTTACTATATTTACTAGAAAGCAATAAAATACTGATATGTCATTACTTGGCATAATCCCGAATAGTTGCGCATGCTAGGTGGCGCAACTGTCGTGCACGTAGCGAATACGTGGTATAAGTTGCTCTTTTGAATCGCATAATCCAATACGCGACCATTCATGCCTTTGACCTCTCAAGCTGAAAGCTGTGCTCAAAGCGATATGAGAGTATTGTAACCATTCAAACAAAGCACCGATTATTCCAAAACAAATATATTTATATCAATTTCAGAATTATTTTCTATACATCATCGAGTGATAAGCAACTAGAAAATGAAATTTTATAATAACGAATAATTTACTGTAATACAACAATGAAACTTCAGATGATAAAATGTTTCCAACAAATGCTGACCAGATTAGAAAATAATTTTCACAAAAGCTATTGGAACTGCCTTGTCCCTGCTCTGCCTTTGTAACAAGAGTAATAAGGTTAATGGATCTATAATTTTCATTTTTTATTACACAGTGTAACAATTATTTAAATATACATTAGTTACAACGCAGAGTGTTTTATGAAGACCATTTTTCGGACACCGTCTTTTTATTAAAGAAGCTAATAGATATATTCAATAAAAAGAAATATTTCGTATCCCCATTAAGCTAGCATCTCTAGTTTTTTAGAAAAACTTTTTTGAAAATCTTCATATTTTAAAGCGGATATTTAGAAAAAAAGATATTGCTCTTAAACTAAGCATGATACGCAATAATAATGTTGCAAGCACCGATAGCGTCTCTTTCACTGTACATTTTACAGTTAAAATGAACCTCATAACTTGACTAGATTCAAATTTAAGCGAGATTTTGGATTTTTAGATTTTCTTACTTTTCTCGAAGATTCTACCAAATATGGAAAAGTTATATATACAGAAATGATGCTCTTTACTTTCCTCATATACTCAATAAATTTCAGACCCCAAATCCATGGAATCTAGAAGTTATTCCAAATTAAATGTTTTGCTAGGGTTTTCACATTTGTATTCCGGGTTTTAATGATAAAAATTTTATTCGATATTGATTTTATAACTAAATTATATGTTGTAAAGAAATCAATATCGAATAAAAATTTAATCATTAAAATCCAGAATATAAATATGAAAAAACTAGCAAAAACAGTTATATGGAATAACTTCTAGATTCCATGGATTTGGGGTCTGAAATTTATTGAGTAGATGAGGAAAGTAAAGAGCATCCTTTCTGTATATATAACTTTTCCACATTTGGTAGAATCTTCGGGAAAAGTAAGAAAATCTAAAAATCCAAAATCTCGCTTAAATTTGAATCTAGTCAAGTTAAGAGGTTCATTTTAACTGTAAAATGTGCAGTGAAAGAGACGCTATCGGTGCTTGTAACATTATTATTGCGTATCATGCTTAGTTTAAGAGGAATATCTTTTTTTCTAAATATCCGCTTTAAAATATGAAGATTTTCAAAAAAGTTTTTCTAAAAAACTAGAGATGCTTGCTTAATGGGGATACGAAATCTTTCTTTTTATTGAATATACCTATTAGCTTCTTTAATAAAAAGACGGTGTCCGAAAAATGGTCTTCATAAAACACTGTGCAACGTCTGGCTTCACTGGGCCAACAATTAGAACGTCCGTGCATTTAAAAATATAAATAGCCTATGACTAAATACAGCTACGTTTAGAACAATAAATATACATACATACATACATAGACTCACGCCTGTTTCTCCGAAGGGTTAGGCAGAGGCATAATAAACGCCCACTTTTCGTCAGTGTTTTGATCCCACGTAATAGGTGGCGAGCCTATTGCCGCTTATCGGGATATTTTGATTGCCAGAGCCTCGTCCGTTGATCGACAGGTGCACCACTTGCAGGTGAGGTTGGCTTGGGACCCTAAGTTCTGAGTGGGAACATAAAGGATATACCTACTAGTTAACGTGTTATGTATTGCAGGTATGTACTATATTTATTTTATAAGTTTAAATTATATGTATATATGTATATTTACACGTAATATTTTATGTATCTTGATTAGTAGTTTACATGCAGTTTTAGCACCCACCTTGATTCGTCTCTGCACCACCCAAAGGTTGGCTGGTAGAGAATGCCTTGGGCATTAAGTCCGCCTTTGTACAAATTATATTGTTTTGTGCAAGAAGTCAAATAAATAAATAAAATAAATAATATCACAAATATCTTTGTTTTATACTTAACATTAACACAACAACATGGCGAATACGACTAGAATTAAACACGGAGAGATTGTGTCGACGTTCGAGAATGCTTTGAGTCTGATTTCGTTTTGGACTGGATGTCCGTATTCTTCGGTTTGCATAAGTTCTTTGGGGCAAGGGAATGTTTCTAGAGATATATCGATGAGTTTTTTGGCTGTTTTTGTGTATTTTCTTTGAACGTAGTCGTCGGGTTTATCGTAATCGTCGTAAGTGTCGTCGGCGCGGGTGTTATCGCTGACATTCTCGTTATCTTCCTGGTCATTTAAGTGTCTTTCGACGGGGTCTGTGACACACGACACTTTTTCAAGGGCGTTGTGGAGTGTGTTGTCTCGCGTCGTGTTGCGTACCGAGTAGATCCATGAGAGCCGGCAATTACAGCTGAGTGGGTTACCTGGAAAGAGAAATATGGTAAGTTTTTTGTATATAAGGGGTCTATTTTCAATCATGTGTCCGATATACAGTGGTCACTTATGATTTCATTATTCAGGCATGGAAATAAAAAAGTACTGTAACGATACGTTGCGATTTTACAATTAAGGTTTTAGGAGGTACAGGTTTGCAACATTTATTGTACCAACGAAATTGTCCAGACAAATGTTAAAGAATAACTCTTAAAATAATCTCGTTTCTGTACAATATGCGTGTGAGCGCTGTGGTTGAAAATAGAAATATTTTCTATAACGTAAGAGCAGCTAACGAACCGGCCGGCGGCCTCATGATAATCTGCTGACTTTATTCCTTAGGGACCATTAATTCCAAGTCAGCGTGACATGCGCGTCGACAAATCAGTCGATTACCCGCTGGATTCAATATTCTATATATCCATTTTTTGACATAATCTCCATACAAAATATGTCAAACTCGAATCTTGAATCTCAAAATCAGATCATAGATAGATCGAATATTGAAACCGGCCGTAATTCGCTGGCACCATACCACCCGTTCTGCGACTGAACTAAACCGTACCTGATCCACCGTCACGTAATACTGAGTATTCGGCGCTTTTGGTGAGTAGTGCAAGCCGAATACTACGACCGATAGTTCAGTTCCTAAAGGTTCGGCGCGGCATTTTCAGCAAGTGTGTCGCTAATGTCGCTATTCTAACAAGTACTCTCTACGGAAAAATAAAAAACGGCATCGTATTATAAAGCGTCAATGAGAACACTGACGCTTTATAATACGATGCCGTTTTTTATTTTTCCCCGATAGGAAATAAATAGTTGTAAGTGAAGTCATCGGTTCTCTCACTCACCGCTTTATAGGCGTGTATATATAAATAGTGGTGTATATATATATATTATACACCACTATTTTCTTATTAGTACAAAAAAAATAATGGGCCTCTAAAAATGACTATGATTTAAGTGAGATTTTCTACAATAAACAAATGATAATAACTTTGCTCTTTATAGATATTATGAAATTCTTACGTCACATATTATGATAATAATGTCTTCGCTAATCTGTCCTTAAAGTTTTTGTACTAATAAAAAAATAAGGGTGTTTAATACATTCGTAAATCTACTGGGTGATGGCATTGCACTCAAGTCGACGCATTCCAAACAGCGTGACTTTGCCAACGAGGTCATAAAGATAAATATGAGAGTATGCTACTATACTTTAGATTTTACTAAAGTTCATTAAACGCAGGACAGTTTTCTCGTTTGCCACTACCGATAAAATGCCGACAATATCTACCTAGAAATAATAAGAGAGGCAAGTGCAAGTTTGGGTATTTGCACTTAGAGGTTTTTTTTTTGCGCATTTAGCACCTAAACTAACGCGGATGTAACCGCCGTCTAAGCTAGTTCGTATGATATTTATAACTACGAATATTTATCTCAATATATAGGGGTTAAAAAGGCCCTTAACGAAAACTTAAATACCATATTGTACCAATAATTACGAACATTTTTGACTTCGGCACCAAACCTGGGCAATTACTGGCTCAGGAGATATTGAGACTCAAAATCACCATATTTTTTTTTATAATTGGTACAAAAATCAATGCATTTACCCTGCCAACATATCCTATAGACGGCCTTTGCACCCAGGTATTTCGAGCATTGCAAGCGCGCACTTTTAATTTCGGCTTTAAAATGTGTCTAAGTAAAAAAATCGTTTCTCAGGAATTATTTTTGCTTAGTATGACTTGGCATGATGTCCAAAATGAATACACTTGTCTTCAGCTTGGTGATGAGTTTTGTGACACCCTGGTTAATAAGTAAAGTTCAATGTTTCAACTATTTTTTCAGTACAAATAGACAAAATACTAACATTATCTGATGATAATTGGAATAGACAATGAGATTATCTGAATACCTGTTAAATTATTCACGATTTTTATTTAGTTAATAATGACTTCCTAACAGTATCAAAGGTCTGTTGAAGCTTTTCCATTTTCACAATATACGATTACTGATGATTAATTTTGATACAATTAGTCTATGTTTTATGAGTGTAGCTATGAGGTTCCTTTTGATGCACCCTGATTGGTGGATTTCAATATTTGAATTTTATATGCACTCGTCAGCATGTCTTAATAGTTAGTATATCTGTTGGCAGGAAAAAATCAAGGTGGTATACAAAAATATTGAAAATAGACTGAAACTATTTTTTGGCAAGAATCAATATAAGTAACTTAACTAATTAGAGTTAGATCACGTCTGCCTTTCATTTATTTTATACCTTTTTCTCAAATATTTATAGTACTCGTAGCTTGTAGTTGTTCTCAGTTACTTTTCGGTATCAAAATTTCTTTCGTAGCATCGTTTACTTTACAATAAGTAAATATCAATAATTTAATACAGAGATCCGTTTTAGTCACAAAATGCAACCTTAAGAAAGCAAATCACTTTTTACCAAATGTAGGGTAAACAAAAACGAAGTTCCCAAGTACAATACTTTTTTTGCACAAAATTCAAACTATAACTTAAGTTCGCGCCTAAATTTATCGCTCTGATTGTGAACTGAATAAAATGTTATTAAATAGGCTGGTTTTCAATTTCAAATTAAGTTTGTTTCCTTCACGGTGGAAACCCATTACCGCTACGAGCTCTCCTCGCAATTTGGTCCTCTGTGCGTTTTTGATATGTACCTATCATATAAACTTCAATAAAACAGAATCATTAATAATTATGTTATTAGACAACATTACATAACTTCACGCCTTTTATCCCCGAAAGGGTAAGCAGAGGTGTATTACACACATACACTTCGCCAGTTATTTTTCGGTCCTAACGTAATGCAAGCCTATTGCCATCTACCGGACACATAATGAAGCGAGCGATAATTAACATTTTTTTATTTAATACACTTATAACTTCGAAAAGTCAGAGGTCTGTGCCCGGGGTACCTGGGGATTGCTCCCGAGACCATCGTCTCGGCAGTCCGTAACGTACACCACTGGGCTATGGCCGCTATATTATTAGTGAAGACAATAAAATTGCCTAATAAAAGTAAAGAGACCATATATTTAATTCCGAATGATCCGATCTACCTTCCTGTTATACATACATGCTCACGCCTTTTTCCCGTCGGGGTAGGCAGAGACAACAGATCGCCACTTGCTTCTATCCTATCTAATTAGTCCAAGTAATTGGTATAACCTCAAAATAATTATTAATATCAAATGGCAAAGCATAAAATACGCATAAAATCTTTTATGCTATATTACCTTCATCAGTTAATATCCCCACCATTAAAGAAAATTCCAGTAATGAAAATGTCTAACCATTTGCAAACAGTGGTTGTTTGCTAAAATCACTCTTCAAAATGCTTTTAAAAGCTCCGTAAATACAGAAATAATGCAGTGAAAATCATTGTAATAGTTATAATGTAATTGAGGGTATATTTATATGAAGGCTCTTTAGATAAATAGAACTACATCACTATTATAACACCAAAGACCATTTAGAGTAAATTTAAACCTTTACGAACCAATTCAGGGTACTACTTAAATTTTAACTACGAGATGACTTCGGTTTGAATCAAATGACTGCTTTAAACAAAAGAAAGCGAATCCCATACGTCCTATGGTTATACAATTAACTTTATTAAGTTTCTATGAAGTGCACATATACAACTCGCCATCATTATCATCGCCTACTAGCCTAATAGCATTGGGGTTGGCGCTTCGGAGCTCAGAGTTAGTACCTTCCGAGTTTACTGAGGTTTTGAATATTTATCCTATTTTTCACGGAGCAAAACTGCTATTATACATTCCCAACGCAGAAAGGTAAACTAATTTCTGAAGTATAAGTATACTTAAACCTTTTACTTTGAACTAGACTTACCCATACTTCCACTACGGTTTCACCTATGTAGCCAGGTTCAACAGCAGTGCCCATAGAATATAGAAGACACCGAATTTTGGCAGTGCACCCTTAGGGGTACACTGGTAATTATACTTCTTCTACTTCTGTAATTTCCCTGAACAGGTTCAGGGAAAATACAGAAGTAGTATACTAACGACTGTAATTACTATACCTATTTATATATGTATTATATTTATGTAGGTAGAACCAGAAGGTACCCACTTCATCAAATGTTCATTAACATGATTTACATTTTAAGTATACCACCTAATTGCTTCAAGTTAAAACTTTCTCGATAGTATTGAACGCAATTAAGAAAGTTATATCTAAACTAGTTGTGCCACTCGTGGCCGCGTTATATTGAAAGAGACAAGTCTTAAACGGGATAATCAGCCATCTGGCCTATATATTAATTTATTCATTTCCTTAGAAATTTTATAAAAATCTAGAGGATGCCTACAATATTATCCGCACATATTTTTATTTAACTGTTTCTGCCCAATACCGTGAGTCTTTCGGGAAATCCATTCTTGGTGCAACCATATGGTTCCCAAGGAACGTACATGCCAAATTTCAGCGTCTTGCGACTCACATTTTCTGCTGTATCTTATATGTGTATACTAACAAGTCTTTCAGTCAGTAACGCAAGAATTTTGTATATAAAGATTGGCCCTTAAGGGGCTGAGATACACAATGAAACTTTGTGTGAATTGTGGCACATACCTATTTGTGTTACCTGATGCTGATATCTACTAATGTTTTTTTTTTTACTTTATATTTAGGTCAAAAAAGTTCAGAACTAATTCATGGTGAAATGTGGGTGTAATATTACACCCCAGATTACCCGTTTGGGTATACAGGCGTATAAAAAATTTTTTTTTTTAATGTTTAGGGCCCACGTAATAGGGGGTGAGCCTATTGACGCTAACGGGCACATCACCAGACTCCGTGCTGCTACTGAGAATTCGGAAAAACTCAGTAACACTTTTAGTGACCCGGGAATCGAACCCGAGACCTCCGATCAGTAGACGCACACAGTATCCACTGGACTACACAGACTGATCGACTCATCCGCAGAACAAAGTCCGATCTGCATGGATCGTAATTTTCAGTAGAGTCTGTCGAAGTTCTTGACTTGAATAATTCCTTATAACTCTTATAACGAGAGAATTAAAATTTTGTTTTTTTGGTATTCCCTAAATTAATTGGCTATCTCCCAGTTGCTCGTCACAATTTGGCCGTATTCTGTTCTGTATGATGTTCAGAAATATAATAATATAATATTTTAAGGACATGGCTCATCAGACTAATCATACGATACTCTCCACATTTTTTTGCGTTCTGCTTCTTGGGTATTGTGATAAATGTGGATTTTAGCCGGTCATTAGGGTTTCGTAAATGTAATTGAAGAACTGTGAGAGAACGTCCAGTTGGTCTTCTTCCAGCAACTTATGAATTTCCATCGGTATACTGTCAGGACCCGGTGATTTACCTGTTTAGCCGCTTTAAGGGCCTGCAAAACCTCAGACTTCAGTATAACTGGACCAGAGTCATCGATGATTGTTGAGATGTTCCTTGATGAATCTGCAAACATCTCTGCAACGTAATCACGCCACAATTTTTTCTTGCTGTCTTTGTCCAGGATGAGATTCCCACCTGCGTCGGTCAAGGTATTCATCGATTTCCGCTTATGACCCACCAATTACTTAATATGTTTGTGCGCGTTAAAGCTGTCGTGTTTTAGAAGGAGTGCCTCCAAATGCGTACATTTATTGCGGTAGTAATCATAGTACAAAACTGTGTTTCTAGAATTTTCGTATCTTATTTACTTTCGGAGATATAGAATCGAATAACGTTTCATCTGATATTTGTTCCGCGCAACAACGCACGACGTATACATGGGACGGGACACGGGGAATACGGGTGGCGCGAGCGCCGCGATCGATCAGCAGTTCGGCCGATATTCATTGGAAGAAGAAGAAAATTGGGGGCGTTTTCGTGTTCTGTACTTAATTTACATTATATTTAAAAAAAAATATTCAGTATTTTAAATAAAAAAGGGATACTTTTAAAGATATCAGGATCTCGCAAAATACTAAATAAGATTCAAGTAGATACAGAAGAGCCTGATCTTAGTTGGGCGTTTTCAAACTTTCATACTGCGTTTCCAAATCAAGATTTCAAATCTGGTAAGTGACGATGTTTTACAAATATAACTTCACTATGAACAACTTTAAGTTCCTAAATTTACACAGATTATTATATTGATTACTTTTTAACTCAGTTCATAGTTAACAGCGATCGATGATTATTTAGAACGTTTTTCGTTGGAATTGTTCAGAAACGCAACTCTGGCGCAAAAAGAGGATTACCGTAATTAATATTCACAGAGAAATCGATTTTTATGCAATATTGAGCAACAGAAAATAGAGGCTTTATGGAATATTATGACGTTTTTTTACGAACATTGTTGAAGTTTTTAGCGTCTGAGGTCAAAAAAGGACGATTTCGCCGTAGTCTGTGAAACAACTCCAGCACCCTCAAGAGCCATGTATGTGGCACGGAATCATAGGCCTTCTTGTAATCTATCCAGCATGTTACCAGATCTTTTCAGTTGCGACGCACCTGCTGGCTAATGGCCACGTCAAATAGGAGTAGCTCTTTTGTACCACGGGCCCAATTCTACATCCATTTTAATGGATGTAAGAAGTTTATACCGACTAGGTAAAAACGTTATCGGTCTATAATTTTTTAGGTCCGTGGTACAGCCTGTCTTAAAAAGCAGGTGAGTGAGACCAGTTGTCATAAAAGCTGGAATCGAGCCCAATTCCAAAGATGCCTGGAATTGGGATGCCAACTGAGTATGGGCACTACGTAGCCACTTCAACCAAAAGTTGTGCAGTCCGTCCGGTCCTGCTGATTTTCAGTTAGATAACGAACGGACTGCACAAGCTACATCCGTTATTTCTGTGGCTACGTGCTGCATTTGGGGTATTCCCTCACATGCTCGCTTAGCATCAAAACCCAACCAATCACTCTCAGTGTGGCTGATGGGTATCGACCATATGCTGCGCCAGAAAGCGTTCCTTGCCTCAACTTCCGGCAGACGCCCATCATCCTCACCTGGATCAGCTTGCTCCCAACTTCTATATATCTACCTTTCATCTTTTTGGAATGCCCTATTCTGGGTGTATCGGTCCACCCGCTTTTTGTATCGTCTTATACGATTTGCCCACGCACAGACTTTTTGCTTCAGGTAGTTGATGCGTTCTGTGACTCGTGTCTGGTATTCTTGGCGACTAAGGCCGTGCCCAAGAACGCACGAGTCACAAAACGCATCACTCTTGGTCTTGTATTGCCCGACCTGAAGTAAATTAGCTTTCCGATGAGTGCCCTGGCCTCAGCGATACGACGCTCGATCCTGCACTGCCAGGCCGGTACAGCATTGGTCGGAGGGGCAGTATTACTACCATCTGGTATTTTAATACCAGCCACTCGATACGTCGCAACAGCCGCACAGTACAGAATCGAGTGGGTATCGCTGATATCTTCACTATTGTCTAAATACGTGGACAATAGTGAATCCAGGGCCCACACCAGCGCTATATTTTTCTTGTGTGTGGGCAAAAGTGGTAAGCGGGACCTATCTGCTGTATTCACATTACGATACTCCCGAATAGTGCACTCCAAAGTACTCCTTAATTCATTTATGTACTGGGTACTTACTTGTGTATCCCTACTATGCACCTCTTCCACATTCCTTTTCGTTCTTTTCGTTTTATTATTATTATTCTCTTTATTTTCTTTCTATCTTTTACATTTTAAAATATAACACTAAAAAAATATATATATAAAAATAGATTCCCACCGACAACGGGAATAGGATCCTAGTCACCGGTGGTTAGGGCTCCAGAGCCATAAATTTCCTCACAATGCGTGCCGTTTGCAGAAGAACTGCCTTTTGCATCAAAGTCTTGACCCAGCTGCCTAGTTTCAACCTCTCTAGATGGCGTTAGAGGGTTTTGGCTATAAGTCCATTAACGGACACAACTATCGGAACAATGATTGCTGAATCAATATCCCACATATCGACAATCTCGTGAGCCAAGTCCAAATATTTCTCTTGTTTGTCTTTTTCTGCTTTCACGAGATTCTCGTCATTGGATAGTAATGTCAACAATCATTGCGTGGCGTTCTCGTCTTGCTAATAGCTTACTCGCTATTAGCAAGACGAGAACAACCGGAGACTATATGCCTGAGGGACTCACCAGACCGGTTGCAAGCTCGACACAGGTCTACTGTGCCTTCCCTCATGATATATCTCCGGTAATTTCTCGTCTTGATAACCTCATCTGCAATTGCACAGACAAAACCTTCGGTTTCTCCGAAGAGATAAGCAAAACGTAGCCAGGCCACAGAAGCTAGTTGATCTACATCAGGTCCGTGAAGGGCCCGGTAGAATCTACCATGCAGCTACTTGCTCTGCCACACAAGCCTGCGGTCGTCGACGCCTAAAGCTACAGGCCTGTGCCAGTTCTCTTTAGGCCACCGTCAACTGCAACCACATTCCGATGCACATTCACACTGCCCTTAAGAAAATACTCGTATTCCCTAAGGTTGTACACCTCGCGGTTGTGTAGAGCCTTAGCGTTTAGAAACCCTCGGCCCCCGCACTTCCGCGGGATGTACAACCTCATAACAGACGAACGTGGGTGATGCATTCCATATGTGGTCAACAGTGAACGGACTCGCCTATCAATCTCGTCCAGTTCGGTCTGAGTCCACTTGAGTATGCCGAAAGAGTACATCAAAAGTGGCATGACCCAACCGTTACAGGCTCGCACCTTGTTGCCGCCTGAAAGAAGACTCTTCAGAACTTTTTTCAGGCGACCAAAGAAGCGCTCCCGCAACGCTTGTTTCATGTCTGTCTCGTTGATGCCCAAAGCTTGCGACATACCCACGTATTTATAGGTATCAGTTGCGAGGATTGATCTAAACTGAGTGAAATCTGATAGATGTACACCATCAGATTGCACTACCCTACCTTGTTTTACATTCATAACTGCACATTAATCTACACCAAATTCCATTCTGATAGAGCTACTGAAGAGTTCAGTGACCCTCACTGCAGTCAAATCATTTCAGATCATACATGAATAAAAAGTGGGATATAGCTTGACCATTCCTGCGCAACTTGTAACCTAACCTTGAATCTCCCAGCAATGTGCTAAGGGGATTCAAGGCTAGGCAAAACCACAAGGGACTCAGACTGTCACCTTGAAATATACCCCGCTCTATCTTAATAAGTTCGCCGTTACCAAGACCCTGTCGACACCCTGGATAGTGAAGAACCTTTCTCCACTGCCCCATACATGACCTCAGGAAGGCGCCTCGATTTGCATCTACTCTATGCAATTCCAGCACCCTCAGAAGCCATGAATGAGGCACAGAGTCGTAGGCCTTCTTGTAGTCCAGCATGTGGACAGACTCTTACGGTTACGGCGAGCCTGTTGGCTAATGGCCATGTCTATGAGGAGTAGCTCCTTAGTACCGCGGGCCCCACTTTTACATTCATTCTGACATACCGACATGATTTTATTGTCTGATATATGTAAATTAATTTTCTTTGTTAGAATGGATGTAAGTAATTTATTTATTGTTGGTAGGCACGTGATTGGCCTATAATTGGTGGGATCCGCGGTGCTACCCGACTTGTGGAGCAAGTGGGTAATGCCTTTAGTCATAAAACTTGGTAACAATCCAGACTCTAAGGATGATTGAAACTGTGAAGCCAAGCAAGCATGTGAACTACCTATCCCCACCATTCACTTCTTCAACACTTTGTGGCCTTAGTGCGTCAATTGTCACTACCGTTACACATTCACGTGTGGAAGGAGGAATGGGAGGGTTACCTTGCAAGCCTGAGCGTAGCCTCTCAAGTGCATCGTCATCCAGCAAACGACAGCGCTGGATTGCGCGCACTTGATCCGACAGTCGCTGCGCCGAAACGTTGACGGCCGGTTCCAAGTCCTGAAACAGAGGCAGCATGCGATCACGGTACGCCGTAAGGTTGGTACCCCCCTCTGTAGCCACATAATATGCCCGCATGACATTCTCATTCATGGATCTAGTCCACCTCATGCGGTGCACATCACCACCGGTAGCGGGGGCCCTGTTCGAGACCGATGAGCCTCGGGGTCCTAAGCCATTCGGTGGCCGGCCTCTCCCTCGCCGGCGGACAGGTGGTGGCGACGACGGCGGGGAGAAAAACTCGTCGCTAGATGCGCTCGACGCCTCAACACTCACCGGGGATGCTGTTGCTGGTGCCGGCGGCTGTGAGGCGGAGCTGAGCGACGAGTCCGGAGGTGTTAAGCGTGCTGCAGCTGCTTTCCTGGCTCTGGTCAACATTTATACCAACTTTTCTTGCTTTTATATTTGTTTTTGTTTGTAATGTTTGTTTTGACATATGGTGTCATCTTCACTATATTTATCTAATATTATTAGATAAATATAGTGAAGATGACACCATAACTAATATTATTAGATAAATATAGTGAAGATGACACCATATGTCAAAACCTAGACAACAGTTTTTTAGCACCATCTATTTGTGTACCTTAGATCACCTGTATAAGCAAGATCCATGTATTTGCTGTACAAATATAATACATGTGCATTATAGTACCTACTTTACTTGTTTAATACTCTAATGGTGCTAAATGAAAACCCTTTTCTGTTTTCAAGGGACAAATACAGACAAACAGGCACGAAAGTGACTATCCAAAACCCATATTTTAAACATAATCCTCTCAAATCTAAGAGAAGCAAATATTTGTATTACAGTCGAATAAAACCGTCCGAGGGAAAGTTCAATTTTAATTTTTCATTCCATTTAACTTATTCAATTGATGTTTGGTACAAGTGAAGAATTACGGGGAAACCGGCCGGCCAAGGAATGGTTATTAAGTTAATGGTTTGTGGATACTGTCCTATAAATTAATTACATAAATAAGACGAGGAGGTAAAATGAGGCTTTTTACCTCCTTCTGCCGGGTAAATAAATGTTTCTGCAAGGCTTTCTTGACGTCATAGATTTGAGATTATTTTGTTCCTGAATGTATTGCGATGGTTTCTCTTGATCTTTGATTCAGATTGTGGTATTTGACCAATTGCTTATATTAAATCTTTTGGATAGATAATTCTTTACTAAATATAATTATACTACTAGTGTCCCTGGTTGTCCTTGTAACTTATACGTTTTGAGATAGTGAAATTATTTTACGAGGTGGACTAGTCTTTTTTTTACCTTTATCCAAGTTCTACACAAATCAAAAGGACTTACGAACCTATGAAATGAAAAACGGCTTTACTAATAAGGTTAATTTTAAATAATCTATTTTCATGCATGTATTACTAACATAGTTATAAGTTGCACTGTATTACTAACACTTTATGGACAACCTAGTCTGAAAAAAGTCTCCTAGTCTGAGAAAAGATTACAAACGAAGAGGTTCTGCGAATGGTTAACGAAGAGAGACGGTTGCTAAAACTAATAGAAAATCGGAGAGGGAAGATGATTGGCCACTTGATACGACACGACAACTTTTTCAAAATAATACTAGAAGGCAAAATAGAAGGGAGAAGAGGAAGAGGACGGCCTCGACGTACCTACATGACACAGCTGAAGGAAAAAGTTGGAGTCGGGTCCTATCAAGAGGTCAAAGAAAAGGCAGAAAACCGAAGCCAATGGCAATTGCTCCACCGACAAGAGCTACCTAGCTCTTAAATGGAAGAAGAAGAGTCTGAAATAAATTATTATTATTAAAACTACCTTTCAGAGTCACAAACCCGAAAAGATATGGATTTCTGTTTCTTTTTCTTGTGCGAAGTACTTGGATGCGCCCAAGTCTCACATCTTCTTAACTATAAAAAGACTAGAAACGTTTTTCATTTCGGTTGTCTGCCAATAATAATAAAGTCACGACGAATAATTAAATCCAATTACATTTTCACATTTCAAGGATCAAAGGGCTTAAGCAACGTGACATTGTTTGATGAGAATAATAAAAAGGCTTTAAAGTAATGTGCAAAAAACATGAACATTTTCTAATGTTTGAGTTCCTTGTTCGGTCCACGCGTTTAGGAAATAACTAAGAATTAGTATAGTGAAAATGTATACGACCAGAATTTTAGTGGTTTTTGTTCTACGATCTCAAATAGTGGGATAGGATACTTATAGGATAATAATTTATTATAAGGTACGTGGTCAAGTAGGTAGATAGACGATGAATTTATTATTTTTATATTATTATTACCTAAAGTAGCAGCGGTCGACACCGTCGACAAGTCGACAACCCTAGCGCGCCACTCCGCGTCAGACAGCGACAGCGTTATGTGTTAGAAAAGAGCGGGAACGGTTAGGTGAATATCGCCTTAGGCACTGAGTGCTTATGCGAGCTGAATGCACTTTGTTGCTTAGTAGCAAGAGTTGCAATTTCAATAAATTGGTTTGAGAAGTGATCCTTCTGTACTTTAGTACTTGTATAGTACTTGTATATATTCTGTGGTTAGACTAGGAAACTGAGCCTTGGGTTCAAAGCAACGTCTTAGATGCAACTTGGATATTATGCTGTTACGTCGTTTGAACCCGAGACCATTTGCGTAGCAGTCTATTGGTCTCGCCTTTAGGCTATCACTTAGCAGTAGCAGAGTCTTACTGATTTCAGCATGAAGGGGCTGGCTTGAGCGGGGCAGTAATACCTTCTCACAGAAACTCGGTGTGAGAAAATGCTGGAAGAGTGGAAAGCCCCGATTCCTCATACCTCATTCCACACTTTCTTTCCCAAATCCAAAGGGCGGCCACGCATTTGTAACTACTTTGTTGCAGCTTATAACCATGGACGCCGGTAATCGCTGCCCATCAGGCGATCCGACTGTTCGTTTCCCGCCTATTGCATAAAAAATAAATTTGTTCAGGAATTTACTTAAATAAGTACATAAAAACCACACGCCACGGTAGAAATATTTATTACAACAGAATTGAAGACTATACACAACTTAATATTATATTAATATACACGATATCTTTTAACAGGAATACATTTTGTACAAATAATCTTATTATAACGATAAATCTATTAATTGATCGAACAATAAATATTTACATTAAATTACAGCCAATTAGGTGTCGAACATGATTCAATTAAATATTATTTGATAATACGTTTATTACATAATAGCTTTTATTACAAGTAGTTGTGTCAACATAAAGTTTTAACTTCTTCGTATTTGTAATACTTAGTAGGTAGAGTTTAAGACTTTTGTGACTGGGATTACAAGATTATTAAGATTCATATTATTACATTGCGGTCAATGAAATGATTGATGGAATTAAAAAGGTCTCTTGCGCGGTTATGTAGATGATTTATTAGTGTTTCATCTCGCACGCAATCAAATTATATCGTGAACACTGTAAAGAAGACGAGCAGTATTACCAAATATAGAAATCGTAGCAAAATATCTTTATAATATAGCGTTTATTATCATTACTAAGATTCTCAACTTCAAAAGTTCAATTCGTACTGAAATTTAATCCTTTTCATGTGTGTGAGTCTCCAACAATACAAAAAATATATCTAGGGTAACAACCTTTCTAAGAAATATTAAAATAAATAAAAGTATGTAGTTAAAAAAAGTTAGAAACTTAGCAAATCTTTTAGCAAATAAATTGTATATATAAAATCCTTGCGTTACTGACTGACTGACAGACACGCTACAGCCAAAACTATTAGGCACAGGAAGCTGAAATTTGACATGTGTGTTCCTTGGAGACCGTAGGGGTGCACTAGGAAGAGATTTCCCGAAATTCCCACGGGATCGCGCAAAACGGGTAAATTATAACAATAATCAGGCGTAGCCGTGGGCTTCCTTTAGTTCTGACATAAGAATACTTCAGAATTTTGCGCCTATAATTTTATAATACTCTCATAATAATGAAAGCCTCATTTACTCCGGCGTCTTATTTCATACATAATGGTACCTACGATATTCACATCTTTACCCTTTAAATACCAGACAAGATGACGTCACGGAACAGTAAACGTCAAGACCCACTGAAGCGTAACAACCATTGATAATCGAGTTCGCCGAAAGGAGCGTTACGACATCGTACGACGGCGTTTCTCCTTGTAAGCCAATGTACGAGGTAGACATTATCAATATATTCTTTAGTAATACTTTAAAGTCAAAAGCCTGTAGGTTTCAGTAACGACGTATGCCGTTAAAATGACATTAATCTACTGCCAAAATATGGTAAATACCCAGAAACTGTGCCTTCAGTCAAAGTCAATAACGTGACATTGTCAAAGGTTAATGATTTTAAATATTTAGGGCATGTATTGACCACCGACCTCAGAGACGATGGTGACATCAAAAGGGAGCGGAGAGCATTTTCTGTGCGAGCTAATATGATCGCCCGCAGGTTCATGCGTGCCTCAAAAGAAACAAAGTGTACTTTGTTTCGCGCTTACTGCACATCTTTTTATACCTGCAGCCTGTGGGCTCATTTTACTCAAAAATCATACAGTGCTCTTCGCGTCCAGTACAATAATGCGTTCAGGGTGCTGATGGGGCTGCCTCGCTTCTGCAGCGCCTCTGGAATGTTTGCGGAAGCTCGGATTGACTGCTTCTATACCGTGATGAGGAAGCGATGTGCATCTCTGGTGTGTAGGGTGCGGGCCAGCCCCAACAGCATCCTGAACGTGATAGCGTGCAGGCTAGATTGCTCCTTCTTGGCTCACTGCAGTAAGGTTTCAGCTGTCCTTGTTACCTTGAGGCAGTGAGTCGAAGGGTTAATTAAATTGTAGTTGTTATTTTATTTCATTTTTAAACGTGTATACTAACATAGATTATAAGTTCCATTGTTACTAACATTTTTGAGTCTTGGTACTTGAATAAATGAATTTATTATTATTATAAAAAAGGTTGGCTTAAAATAAGTTCATTTTAAAGTGTTCGCGAGCTTTAATAGTACAAGTGCGCTAGAAAATCACAATGTCAGTGGAAAAAAGGTTATTCGTACGTTCATGTACGGTCGCGGTCTAAAAATGTTTACCACTTTTCAAATTACATTCTTTGTCACGCCGGGTTCAGCAAGGTCTAAAATGCTGTATCTGAGTACTTATTACTTTTCAATCATTGGTAAGGCATCGATTCAAACAAAAAGAGTATTGTAGGGACACATATGTATGCATGTAGTGTTTTATGATGCGTATGCATTTTAGTGGCGGCTGCGCCCGCCTAGTAAGTTTTAGCGCCAGTCGCAAATATACGGAGTTAACATATTGACGTGTATCATTCCTCTCCATCTGAAACACATAACTTACAACACAAACACACCTATATTGGTGACCCCGACGTGATAGGTTTTTGTGTTTCGTAGTAAAAAATCAGAAATGAATCCACCGCAATATCCCGTAGCCGGGACAGCGGCCACGCAGCCCAAGGTTGAAGGTGAAACAGCTTTAGCCAGCATTACAGTGTCGTCAAGGATACCTGAGTTTTGGGCAGACCAATTGCGACTCCGGTTTGTCCAATTCGAGGCTGCGGTAGAGAGTCAGCGTCTAGGTGACGCCGCCAAGCAAAATTTGGTAGTCACCAAATTGAACAAAGCCGCCATCCAGCAAGTTAGCGATCTGTTGCTAACTCCTCCTGAATCGGAAAAGTACCTGACCTTGAAGGAGAGGTTATTACAGGTTTTTGAAGAGTCGGAAACGCGGCAATTCCAGAAGTTGTTAGGAGAGATGGAACTTTGCTCGCAGAAACCATCCCAACTTTTACGCCGGATGAGAGACCTGGCACGAGGAAAAATTCCCGATCAGACTCTCAAAATCATGTGGAACAGTCATCTCCCATCTGCTGTGCAGGCTGTGTTAGCAGTAACCGAGGTGAAGGACCTAGAGAACTTGGCCATCGTGGCTGACAAAGTGATGGAGGCAACGCGGCCAGCTGAGGTAGCGACGGTAGCGACGGCAACGACGGCAGCGACGGCAGCTAATGCAGGGACGGCAGGAAATGAAGCGGCACCCAGGGACGCGGGTGCCACCAGCGATTTGGCAGCGATTGTGGCCAGGCTGAGCATTGAAGTCGCAGAGCTACGGCGTTCACGTCAACCGCAGCGAGGAAAAGGGACATACAATGCAGGTAGAAGGTTCCGGTCGAATTCTCGCAGCAGGGATGTAAGCAGAGGATGTCGTGATCCGAAGTGGCTATGCTTCTACCATTACCGTTACGGAACGAAGGCAACGAAATGCGTCGATCCTTGTAACTGGAAGACCAGAGCGCCTACACCTACGGAAAACTAGCGCGGATGCAAGCAGTGACGGAGGTTTGTGTCGACTTTATTAATAACCGTCTATGTGTTACGGACAAAAATAGTAATTTAAAATTTTTGATAGACACCGGTGCGAATGTGTCTGTGATTCCCGTGTCTTATAAGTGTGTGTCGAAGAATATCGCGAGTGATGAGTATAGGCTCTCTGCGGCAAATGGCACCGAAATCAAGACGTATGGTATGTGTAATTTAGTTTTAGACCTTAATTTAAGACGAGCATTCAGATGGTCATTTATTATAGCAGCGTTTAAGCAACCTATAATAGGCGCAGACTTCCTGAGCCATTATAAGTTGCTAGTAGATTTAAACGCGCGGAAATTAAGAGATCAAATTACCAATCTGAATGTAAATATAATAGCATCTATTGTGAACCAAGCAGATTCTGAGTTATCAATTAAGTCTATAAATAGTAACAATAAGTGGCACGATTTATTGTTGAATTATCCTGATGTTACTAAACCAATATCGTATAAGGAGATACCCAAACATTCGGTGTGTCATTACATCGAGACGTCGGGACCCCCGGTATATATGAAAGTAAGACCTCTTTCACCTAAATGGTACTCAAAAGTCAAGGAAGAATTTCGAACTATGACCGAGTTAGGTATTTGTCGCCCATCCAAGTCCCCTTGTGCAAGCCCATTGCATGTGGTACCCAAGAAGGATGGAGGGATTCGACCATGTGGCGATTTTAGGCGGCTCAACTAGGTTACTAAGCCAGATCGCTATCCTATTCCGCGACTACAAGATTTTAAGTATGTATTAGCTGGAAAGAAAAAGATATTTACCCGATTAGATTTGAATCGCGCTTATCATTTTATACCGGTGGCCCCGGACGATATAGAGAAAACTGCAATTATAACGCCCTTTGGTTTATACGAATTCCCAAGAATGACTTTTGGTTTAAGAAACGCTGCCCAGACATTCCAGCGATTTATAGATACGGTAGTATTACAAGGCTTTGATTTTTTGTTCAATTTTATTGATGACGTCATAATCGCGAGCGAAAATGAAGTTTCTCATAAAGAGCATTTAATTGCAGTTTTCAAAAGGTTTAACGAATTTGGTGTTACTGTTAATTTGTCTAAGTGTGTTTTTGGCATGTCTAAACTAGAATTTTTAGGTTTTCATGGATGGTGTTCGCCCGTTGGAGGACAAGGTGCAAGCTGTTGTAAATTTTCCGAAGCCCGAAACAGTGGAACAATTACGCCGTTTCCTTGGTATGGTCAATTTCTATCGCTCACACATTCCGAAAGCAGTAGATTACCAAGTTGAATTGAACAAGTATTTACATAATTCTAAGAAACGCGATAAGACACGTATAGAATGGACAGATAAGGCGAATGAGGCATTCGAGAAGTGTGAGGAAAGCTTGCAAAGTGCCGCTACACTATCTTATCCTTTGCCAGACAGTAATTTAGCCTTGATGACAGACGCTTCAAACACTAGTGTCGGTGCAGTCCTACAGCAGAAAGTTGAAGGTCTTTGGCAGCCAATTGGATATTTTTCGAAAAAGCTAACAGATACGGAATGTAAATATTCTACCTACGATAGGGAGTTGTTAGCAGTATTTATGGCCGTCAAACATTTTAAGCATTTAGTGGAAGGCAGAGTATTAACAATTTTTACAGACCATAAACCGCTCGAATATGCATTCACAAAAATTAATAACGATAAAGAAAGTCCGAGGCGTATACGGCAACTTTCTTATATTAGTGAATTTTGTACGGACATACGTCATATTAAAGGTAGTGATAACTTAGTAGCGGATGCACTTTCAAGAATTGAAACGATAAGCTATCCCACAGTACTCAATTTCGCAGAATTAGCCGACAGGCAGCTTAGCGATGAGTACCTAATGCAAGCGTTGCGGGTATCAAATAACAAATTACAGTTCAAGCAAATGTTGTTACCCGACTGTGACAAACATGTGTATTGCGAAATTTCTACAAACAATGTTCGACCATATTTACCTAAACAGTTTAGAGAGCTTGCTTTTAGATCAGTACATAGTCTGAGCCATCCCAGGATAAAAACTACTAAACGTTTAACTAAACAAAAATTTTTTGGCCCGACATGGACCGGGATATTGCGAGATGGGCAAAAGCGTGTCCGCAATGTCAACGTGTTAAGATAACTAGGCATACGGTATCGGGTGTAGGAGAGTTCGAAAGAGCTGACCGTTTTCAGCATCTACACATAGATATAGTAGGACCGTTACCAATCTCAATAGACGGGTATAGATACTGCGTAACAATGGTAGACCGTTTCACAGGCTGTCCGGAGGCGTACCCCGTCCAAAACATTACTGCTGAGACTGTAGCGAGAGTAGTGTTTGAAGGTTGGATATCTCGTTTTGGATGCCCTTCGAAGCTTACAAACGACCGGGGCAGACAATTCGAGAGTGATTTATTCACTAAATTAATGAAATATTTGGGCATACATAAAATTCGCACAACCCATTATCATCCGCAGAGTAATGGCATGATAGAACGTTGGCATAGAGCATTAAAAGTGGCTCTGATGGCACGTTTGGAATGCAACAATGGTAATTGGGTAGATGAATTACCGATAGTGATATTAGGTTTACGAACTGCTACTAGAAGCGACAGTGGTGTGAGTGCGGCGGAATTAACATACGGTAAGACGATTCGTTTACCAGGAGATTTCTATGACGATTCGAAAATTATTGATTCGGATTCGGAATATTTACAGAAGCTGAGAGATACCATTAGCAAATTAAAACCTCGACCGAAATATCATAGTAAATCACATTCGTTATTCCTTCCAGATAGCTTAAGTACTTGTAAAAGTGTATTTTTAAGAAATGACGTAGTGCGCAGGACATTGCAACCGCCGTATGAAGGCCCATTTGTTGTACTAAATAGAAATAAGAAATATTTTACTATAAAAATAGGCGGTAAGGAATGTTCTGTGTCTATAGATCGGCTCAAACCGGCCTATAGCATTGACACAGATATATCTACAGATAGCACTCAGTTACATCGTAATAATAGTTCTAGTTTTAATTCTTGTAATGATAACACTTCCAGTGAAACTTTATTTTATAAAACAACACGTAGTGGTCGCGTTATCAGACCACCGCTACGTTTTGCTTAGTCGGCAGACAGTTACTCGGTAACGTCGTGGTAATAATATAATAATATGGTACGATATGTGATATATGATAACATCGTACGATATTATAATTAAATACGGCGTTGCTATTAATTTATTGCGTTCTAGGTATGTAAATCGGTGATGTATTCATTTATAATTATGCACTATCTGCACTTATTTTTGGGTTGCACACAACCATGTAATACTTACCTGTATGTATTTTGTTTACACACTTATATACATACTTTAAGTATATAACCGTCGAACCATTTTTATACATTTTATTCTATATACATTACGTTGTCGTTGTACTTTATATACTTGCAAATATTATTGTTTTACAATGGGTTACAACCAAAGTAAACCGCAACAGAACAATGTGGCCATTGCCCAGTCGGTGACAAATGAAGTCATCGGGCAAAGAGTAAATTATCTCGAAGCTGTTCTGATTGTTATCGCTATAGCGCTAGCTGTTGTGTTGCTGTGTTTGACGAAAAACCAGTGCAAGAAGCGCGTCCGTGTTTGGTTGCGTAAGGAAGCAGCGGTCGTGGGTTTGGCTCCACCTGTGGTTAAGGTCCACGCGGTCCAACCTTCGACCACAACAAACCCTCAGAATATTATAACCAGTGAATATTAGTGAATACAGTGAACATTATTTAGTGTACCTATTGTATGCGTGTGTAAACAAAGTTATTTTTAGTTATGTATGGGGTAATATATATGAGAATATATTTTTTTTTGTGAAGGGGGCTACTGTAGGGACACATATGTATGCATGTAGTGTTTTATGATGCGTATGCATTTTAGTGGCGGCTGCGCCCGCCTAGTAAGTTTTAGCGCCAGTCGCAAATATACGGAGTTAACATATTGACGTGTATCATTCCTCTCCAACTGAAACACATAACCTACAACACACACACACCTATAAGTATGTATATTTTTAGGTCGATGAAATAATTTGACATAGTGACAGAATTGCATTTATTTTGCTGTAAAAGTTCTGTATTTTAATATTATTATAAAAACACTTACTTATTATAATAAAATGGTACTATCTAAACAAAAGCTCACTTATGTGATCAGCATGCGCTTTAACGTGACTAGCATACCATCCACTATCATTATAGCTCACAGTCTGACCACGCCTTGATTTTCGCTAGACGATATCATCATCATCATCATCACCCTAGCATTTTCTTAGTTGCATCCCAAGCTTGCGCTTTGGAGCCCAGGGCCTGCTATTACTGGTCTACCGAGATTTGACTAAATATCAGTTTTTACACGGAGCGACTGCCATCTAACATCATTCTAAGGTTAGACCAGTAGTCAGTAGGTATATTTGAGGGCACCGACTTCCCACTAATGACTGCCATAGATCATGACAGCTGGGACTGCTTAACGTGCTTTCTGATGCACGGTGGTGAAACACCGCCAACTTCGGGCTAATTATTAAGAATTTCTTCACAGAAATTCCTAATAATTTGTCACTAAGAAATTCTTAACAGAAAACCTTAGCAACATTTTCCGAGCCCGACCCGCGAATCGAACCCGAGACCTCATGATCAGCTGTCGTATGCACTACCGCTAGACCAACGAGGCAGTCTTACGCTAGACGATATAAATATTGTATTTTTTTCAAAAAGGTTTTATATTCAGGATGTCGTATTTTCGCCATCCCTTTCATTATAATCTGTCAATGTAAAAGTCATTTGATAAACTTATTAATTACAAATACCAAAATGGTAAATAGCAAGTTTAAAATTACATTATTTGAAGACTACAAATATTTTAGTTTCAGTGTAAATATCACGCTTGTAATTAAATGAACGTATATTATAAATGTGGAATAATAAATCGTTATTGACACCAGTTGCTACGCAACGCATGTTATCATAGATTGCTTGCCTAGTACAATATCGTCGTCCTTGTGTCATTGATGTGTTCATGCAATTATAAACCTTAAGGTGGTAAACACTTTCAGACCGCGACTGTACTATTTTTTACGTCCTCATTAGAGTCTACCTACCTGGTAGAATTTAAAGCTTCTTAAGAATTTACTGACAAAATCGCATTAATAGAGATACTGTTATTTATGTAATTGATAGATGCATTTATTAACGTCCAAAATACATGTACAATATAAGGCATCAATTTAACCCTAGAATTCTAAACCATCGCCTGAGAGGCCGCGTTCGGCTGATTTTTTAAGAATATTTTTAAATTACGTCTATGTATTGCGGGGTGTGTTCGCGCCAATACAGTGTTCTCCGTGACGCAGTGGAGAGTGGTCACGGGTTCAGCGGGGAATATGCAGGTATCGAGTTATTGACCACGGTCGCCTGGGAGGCGATCATTAATATTAAAGGTAAGTTTTTTACCAATCCCGTTTCTTATTTTTTGCAATTATCTTTTAATTTATTTGTTTTATTAAGCTGAGAATTGTTATTTTGTTTCATAGATAAATCTCGAAAAAAATATTTGGAAAACGAAGAATCGGACAGTGAAACTGAATAGTACGTTGGGGATTACGATTCAGACGACAGTGTGGCTGATCCTTCGTGCCAGCTTGAAGATGATCTTCCATATATTGCTCCGAACAATCTGGATTTACCTCCTCGAACATCTCAAATACAAGCAAGCACAAGCGCCGAGTTAGAAGTCGCTATACAAACCCAATCTCGATCCAAACTGCTGTAATTTTGATAGAAAAATAAAGTCTGATTTTAATTTACTGTCAAGCCAAATATCTTATAATTACAATGGTAATTTTACTTTTATGTGATATAACATTTTAAAAATACTTAATTTAGATACTAAATAAGAGGCTATATGTGATTTTTTATTTTTTATTATTATTATTCTAAAGACTGTTCAAACAAGGGCTACGTTAGACTTAAGATTGATTTTAAGACTGAAATTATAATTTTAAAGAATATGTGCCATTGCATTTAAAGAAACAAAGTCTTTCTTCATTATTTTGTTAAATTTAAAACAATTTTTAATAAAAAGACTTTCTAAAATCTTGTATCATATATGAAGTAGCCTCCCGAGCAATCATTAGTATTAAGCGGTAAAAAAATAAGATTAGTACTCTAGGGTTAAGTACTTATTAACAATTACTTGAATTGATGCGACTGCTGAGACAAGAAAATAACGTAGCAAGTGACAGCCGTGGGCGACAAAATGCAACGATAGGCATTCTGGGAAAATGGATAAACGACTTCATCGAGATGGCAAAGAGCCAGAAGTCGGAAGCTTACAATATGGCTTACTGTAGACCGATTTAGTGAATAATTATTTACTTAGTACAAAACCGAGAGCCATAGTAATAAAGCATTGTAATTAGACATTTATTTTGAACCAAGGCTTTCTGAAGTGACTATGTGCTTCCTCAGGAAATCTCCAACTGAAATGTTCGTATACAGTAGTAACGAAATATCAAAAGGCAATTTGTTAAAATATTCTTGAAATTTTAAATCTCACAGACAAAAGATACCATCCAACGAGAAATTATACGTACAGTTATGCGGCAATATACATACGAACTCGTACATTCCTAATACATATTCTAAAAGTGATATAAAGGGTACCGAGGTACCGCAAGTATGTAATAAAAAATACGTTCGTGAACTAACAGGATTTTTTTTTTAAAATCCACCATTTATCTGGTTTAGTAGAACGTCTATAATTGTAGCAGAGAATGGGTAATTATTATCTTCATGAAGGTTGTATGAAGATTCAAACTCAAATGGAACTAGGGTTATTATTGTAGCGTGCTGATTATTTTCTTTTGTTTTGAAAATAGAAGGAATGTTTACTCAAGTAATCGTGAGCTACATATTTGCTCACAGTCTGAGCCTAGAAGGGTCTCAAGATACATAGGATTTGTAACGAAAAGTCTGTTTTTTTGTGTGACATAGGTCTCAGGATAGCGTTAGTAACATGAAGAACAAACGTCAATTAAAGCACTACAAGTTTTCTAGTGTTTTTGTAGCTGATTAATTTGCATTTTGCTAAATAGCGGAGTTTACATCTAAGAAAATTGTAAGTCATGCATTGTTACTTAAACCAGAGTGCCGCTACTGCGTCTTTTTAAAGAGCAGTATGATTTTTACGGACCTCAAACAAAATCTAAAATACGTCTTAGTTTCTGAGTCAATTTACCATCTAAATATATATAAAACTCAAAGGTGACTGACTGACATTGTGATCTATCAACGCACAACCCAAACCACTGGAAGGATCGGGCTGAAATTTGACATGCAGGTAGATGTTATAACGTAGGCATCCGCTAAGAAAGAATTTTGATAAATTCTACCACTAAGGGGATAAAATGGGGCTGAAAGTTTGTATAAATCTTCTTAAATTTTCGACAGATTGAACTGAAATTGTTAATTAAGTTGTTTTCTAGGGTCATCACGAATCATCTCGAGAGCAAACTAGACGACTTCCAGCTTCCCGAACGTGAATCGTGGTCATGGCTGAGATCATGGAAGACCTCAGCACAATGCTTGATAGCCTTTGTAGAGTCTCCCAACAAGTAGGTCTTAAGATGAACATGGACAAAAGGAAAATCATGTCTAACGTCCATGTCGTACCTACTCCTATCCAGGTTGGGAACTCTACACTCGAAGTTGTCGACAAGTACGTCTACCTGAGACAAATGATCCAATTGGGTAGGTCCAACTTCGAGAAAGAGGTAATTCGTCGTATCAAACTCGGTTGGGCGGCGTTCGGGAAGTTACGGCATATCTTCACGTCCGATATCCCGCAGTGTCTCAAGACGAAAGTCTTTGACCAGTGTGTGTTGCCAGTGATGATCTAAGGCGCTGAGACGTGGTAGCTAACTATGGCCCTCATCCGGAAACTCAGGGTCACTCAAAGGGCGATGGAGAGAGCTATGCTCGGAGTTTCCCTGCGAGATCGAATCAGAAATGAGGAAATCCGCAGGAGAACCAAAGTCACCGATATAGCTCTGCGAATAGCTGGCAGGCTGAAGTGGCAATGAGCAGGGCACATAGCGCGAAGAACCGATGGCCGTTGGTGCAGGCGAGTTCTAGAGTGGCGAGTGTGGCGACCACGTACCGGACGACGCAGCAGGGGTAGGCCTCCCGTAAGGTGGACCAACCATCTGGTTAAGATGATGTTTTACGCAGATACTCTAATGTGAAACATATAAAGTAATATAAGTTATGACTTAAGATGGTACTACTATTATTATAAACTTGAAAGTGTGTGGGATGGATGAATGAATGGATGTTTGTTACTCCTTCGCACTAAAGCCTCTGAACTGATTTTGATGAAACTTTGCAATTATATAGCGCATGGGCTACCTTGTGTTACGATAATACCACGTGAACAAAGGCGTGGGCAATATAATTAACAATATTATGCATATTTTCATCTATGATTCTTTAAGCGGGGAATTCATTAAACAGACTTCTACACGGGTATTTCTGCAGACATGGTCGTCGGACCTCATTTTATGGATCTGTGCAAGTGGCAAATTGTACTATATTGTAAATACGGACCTTTAGGAACAAGGCTTTCATGTAGATCTTGGACAGTCGTTATACGGTCTCAGCTTCCTTGACTATGCTACTGACGCCGGTCTAAGCTATAAATGTCGCTATCCCTTTGGGTTGCGGCAGTCAGACAGTAGTAGCTTTGTTTAAAGCTAATATTCTGTCAAATCTGGTTGGACCAGGCCTGGCGCACTTCGCATTTTAGGTACAAACTTACAAGTACCTCCGCCGACCATGTCTACATTGTTGGATTAGTTGGTTGCCGCGCGCCGCTTACATTAGACGTCACGCAACGAGTGCGACCGCTCCGTATTCTCACACGCCGTGTTGGAACATTGTTCAAATTATATACACGCCTTTAAACACAGGAATGTATCATCACAAGTCTGATGCAAAGTATTGCTCATTTAACAGATGTCTGTCGAAACTCGAAAGCATCTTGAAAATTTGATTTTATTTATTTTACGAGAGCAACTTGAAAATTAGATTTTTTGTTTGTTGAGATATCCCAACGATTACGGTGTCAAATTAAAGATCTAGTTCAAAAACCATTTTATATGTTCTAATCATGTAAATCGGTCCACGCGTTATGGAAATAACTAAGAATTAGTAAAGTGAAAATGTATACGACCAGAATTTTTGTGGTTTTTGTTCTACGAGCTAGTGGGATAGGATACTTATAGGATAATAATTTATTATTAGGTACGTGGTCAAGTAGGCAGATAGACGATGAATAAATATTACCTAAAGTAGCAGCGGCAATTCGACAACCCTAGCGCGCCACTCCGCGCCAGACAGCGATAGCGTTATGTGCTAGAAAAGAGCGGGAACGGTTATGTGAATATCGCCTTAGGCACTGAGTTCTTATGCGAGCTGAATGCACTTTGTTGCTTAGTAGCAAGAGTTGCAATTTCAATAAATTGGTTTGAGAAGTGATCCTTCTGTACTTTAGTACTTGTATAGTACTTGTATATATTCTGTGGTTAGACTAGGAAACTGAGCCTTGGGTTCAAGGCAACGTCTTAGATGCAACTTGGATATTATGCTGTTACGTCGTTTGAACCCGAGACCATTTGCGTAGCAGTCTATTGGTCTCGCCATTAGGCTATCACTTAGCAGTAGCAGAGTCTTACTGACGGGCTGGCTTGAGCGAGGCAGTAATACCTTCTCACAGAAACTCGGTGTGAGAAAATGCTGGAAGAGTGGAGAGCCCCGATTCCTCATACCTCATTCCACATTTTCTTTCCCAAATCCAAAGGGTGGCCACGCATTTGTAACTACTTTGTTGTTGCTTATAACCATGGACGCCGGTAATCGCTGCCCATCAGGCGATCCGACTGTTCGTTTCCCGCTTATTGCATAAAAAAAAATTTTGTTCAGTAATTTACTTAAATAATTAAATAAAAACCACACGCCACGGTAGAAATATTTATTACAACAGAATTGAAGACTATACACAACTTAATATTATATTAATATACACGATATCTTTTAACAGGAATACATTTTGTACAAATAATCTTATCATAACGATAAATCTATTAATTGATCGAACAATAAATATTTACATTAAATTACAGCCAATTAGGTGTCGAACATGATTCAATTAAATATTATTTTATAATACGTTTATTACATAATAGCTTTTATTACAAGTAGTTGTGTCAACATAAAGTTTTAACATCTTCGTATTTGTAATCAGGGCTTGTTAACGTTACCAAATTCACACTAAAAGTATCGTTAAGTAACGATATTTTCATAAAGTTAACATTTTAACGGTACTACGTGTTAACGTTACAACATTCACACTATAAGTATCGTTCAGTAACGATATTTTCATAAAGTTAACATTTTAACGGTACTACCGGGTAATGGTCATTTGGTATCGAATGCATTATAATAATGTTAAAAATTAACGTTAAAAGTATCAATACTTATTTTGCGCGTTACACAGTTTAGTGAAATATTTAGCTCCAGTCTTGTTCTTTTGGTATCGCCGTCACGACACGAATAACAGAGGCACTAATAATCACTGTGCATGTGTCGTAAAAAAACCGAAAGAAAGCGACAAAAAATAATTAACGCTACTTATAGTATCCATTTGGAAACGTTACTATTTACCGACAAAACCATTGGTAACGTTAAGTCAGTTTACCGGTAAAAGGCCACCGGTAGGTGTTTACCGGTAAGTGGCCAACTATCGTTACCAAGCATAACGTTACCTGTTCTAATTTCGTTACCTTCATACGTTATAGGTAACGATACCAATGTTTTAACGTTATTCAAAGCCCTGTTTGTAATACTTAGTAGGTAGAGTTTAAGACTTTTGTGACTGGGATTACAAGATTATTAAGATTCATATTATTACATTGCGGTCAATGAAATGATTGATGGAATTAAAAAGGTCTCTTGCGCGGTTATGTAGATGATTTATTAGTGTTTCATCTCGCATGCAATCAAATTATATCGTGAACACTGTATAGAAGACGAGCAGTATTACTAAATATAGAAATCGTAGCAAAATATCTTTATAATATAGCGTTTATTATCATTACTAAGATTCTCAACTTCAAAAGTTCAATTCGTACTGAAATTTAATCCTTTTCATGTGTGTGAGTCTCCAACAATACAAAAAATATATCTAGGGTAACAACCTTTCAAAGAAATATTAAAATAAATAAAAGTATGTAGTTAAAAAAAGTTAGAAACTTAGCAAATCTTTTAGCAAATAAATTGTATATATAAAATCCTTGCGTTACTGACAGACACGCTACAGCCAAAACTATTAGGCACAGGAAGCTGAAATTTGACATGTGTGTTCCTTGGAGACCGTAGGGGTGCACTAGGAAGGCATTTCCCGAAATTCCCACGGGATCGCGCAAAACGGGTAAATTATAACAATAAGCAGGCGTAGCCGTGGGCTTCCTTTAGTTCTGACATAAGAATACTTCAGAATTTTGCGCCTATAATTTTATAATACTCTCATAATAATGAAAGCCTCATTTACTCCGGCGTCTTATTTCATACATAATTGTACCTACGATATTCACATCTTTACCCTTTAAATACCAGACAAGATGACGTCACGGAACAGTAAACGTCAAGACCCACTGAAGCGTAACAACCATTGATAATCGAGTTCGCCGAAAGGAGCGTTACGACATCGTACGACGGCGTTTCTCCTTGTAAGCCAATGTAAAAGGTAGACATTATCAATATATTCTTTAGTAATACTTTAAAGTCAAAAGCCTGTAGGTTTCAGTAACGACGTATGCCGTTAAAATGACATTAATCTACTGCCAAAATATGGTAAATACCCAGAAACTGTGCCTTCAGTCAAAGTCAATAACGTGACATTGTCAAAGGTTAATGATTTTAAATATTTAGGGCATGTATTGACCACCGACCTCAGAGACGATGGTGACATCAAAAGGGAGAGGAGAGCATTTTCTGTGCGAGCTAATATGATCGCCCGCAGGTTCATGCGTGCCTCAAAAGAAACAAAGTGTACTTTGTTTCGCGCTTACTGCACATCTTTTTATACCTGCAGCCTGTGGGCTCATTTTACTCAAAAATCATACAGTGCTCTTCGCGTCCAGTACAATAACGCGTTCAGGGTGCTGATGGGGCTGCCTCGCTTCTGCAGCGCCTCTGGAATGTTTGCGGAAGCTCGGATTGACTGCTTCTATACCGTGATGAGGAAGCGATGTGCATCTCTGGTGTGTAAGGTGCGGGCCAGCCCCAACAGCATCCTGAACGTGATAGCGTGCAGGCTAGATTGCTCCTTCTTGGCTCACTGCAGTAAGGTTTCAGCTGCCCCTGTTACCTTGAGGCAGTGAGTCGAAGGGTTAATTAAATTTTAGTTGTTATTTTATTTCATTTTTAAACGTGTATACTAACATAGATTATAAGTTCCATTGTTACTAACATTTTTGAGTCTTGGTACTTGAATAAATGAATTTATTATTATTATAAAAAAGGTTGGCTTAAAATAAGTTCATTTTAAAGTGTTCGCGAGCTTTAATAGTACAAGTGCGCTAGAAAATCACAATGACAGTGGAAAAAAGGTTATTCGTACGTTCATGTACGGTCGCGGTCTAAAAATGTTTACCACTTTTCAAATTACATTCTTTGTCACGCCGGGTTCAGCAAGGTCTAAAATGCTGTATCTGAGTACTTATTACTTTTCAATCATTGGTAAGGCATCGATTCAAACAAAAAGAGTATTGTAGGGACACATATGTATGCATGTAGTGTTTTATGATGCGTATGCATTTTAGTGGCGGCTGCGCCCGCCTAGTAAGTTTTAGCGCCAGTCGCAAATATACGGAGTTAACATATTGACGTGTATCATTCCTCTCCATCTGAAACACATAACTTACAACACAAACACACCTATATTGGTGACCCCGACGTGATAGGTTTTTGTGTTTCGTAGTAAAAAATCAGAAATGAATCCACCGCAATATCCCGTAGCCGGGACAGCGGCCACGCAGCCCAAGGTTGAAGGTGAAACAGCTTTAGCCAGCATTACAGTGTCGTCAAGGATACCTGAGTTTTGGGCAGACCAACCGCGACTCCGGTTTGTCCAATTCGAGGCTGCGGTAGAGAGTCAGCGTCTAGGTGACGCCGCCAAGCAAAATTTGGTAGTCACCAAATTGAACAAAGCCGCCATCCAGCAAGTTAGCGATCTGTTGCTAACTCCTCCTGAATCGGAAAAGTACCTGACCTTGAAGGAGAGGTTATTACAGGTTTTTGAAGAGTCGGAAACGCGGCAATTCCAGAAGTTGTTAGGAGAGATGGAACTTTGCTCGCAGAAACCATCCCAACTTTTACGCCGGATGAGAGACCTGGCACGAGGAAAAATTCCCGATCAGACTCTCAAAATCATGTGGAACAGTCATCTCCCATCTGCTGTGCAGGCTGTGTTAGCAGTAACCGAGGTGAAGGACCTAGAGAACTTGGCCATCGTGGCTGACAAAGTGATGGAGGCAACGCGGCCAGCTGAGGTAGCGACGGTAGCGACGGCAACGACGGCAGCGACGGCAGCTAATGCAGGGACGGCAGGAAATGAAGCGGCACCCAGGGACGCGGGTGCCACCAGCGATTTGGCAGCGATTGTGGCCAGGCTGAGCATTGAAGTCGCAGAGCTACGGCGTTCACGTCAACCGCAGCGAGGAAAAGGGACATACAATGCAGGTAGAAGGTTCCGGTCGAATTCTCGCAGCAGGGATGTAAGCAGAGGATGTCGTGATCCGAAGTGGCTATGCTTCTACCATTACCGTTACGGAACGAAGGCAACGAAATGCGTCGATCCTTGTAACTGGAAGACCAGAGCGCCTACACCTACGGAAAACTAGCGCGGATGCAAGCAGTGACGGAGGTTTGTGTCGACTTTATTAATAACCGTCTATGTGTTACGGACAAAAATAGTAATTTAAAATTTTTGATAGACACCGGTGCGAATGTGTCTGTGATTCCCGTGTCTTATAAGTGTGTGTCGAAGAATATTGCGAGTGATGAGTATAGGCTCTCTGCGGCAAATGGCACCGAAATCAAGACGTATGGTATGTGTAATTTAGTTTTAGACCTTAATTTAAGACGAGCATTCAGATGGTCATTTATTATAGCAGCGTTTAAGCAACCTATAATAGGCGCAGACTTCCTGAGCCATTATAAGTTGCTAGTAGATTTAAACGCGCGGAAATTAAGAGATCAAATTACCAATCTGAATGTAAATATAATAGCATCTATTGTGAACCAAGCAGATTCTGAGTTATCAATTAAGTCTATAAATAGTAACAATAAGTGGCACGATTTATTGTTGAATTATCCTGATGTTACTAAACCAATATCGTATAAGGAGATACCCAAACATTCGGTGTGTCATTACATCGAGACGTCGGGACCCCCGGTATATATGAAAGTAAGACCTCTTTCACCTAAATGGTACTCAAAAGTCAAGGAAGAATTTCGAACTATGACCGAGTTAGGTATTTGTCGCCCATCCAAGTCCCCTTGTGCAAGCCCATTGCATGTGGTACCCAAGAAGGATGGAGGAATTCGACCATGTGGCGATTTTAGGCGGCTCAACTAGGTTACTAAGCCAGATCGCTATCCTATTCCGCGACTACAAGATTTTAAGTATGTATTAGCTGGAAAGAAAAAGATATTTACCCGATTAGATTTGAATCGCGCTTATCATTTTATACCGGTGGCCCCGGACGATATAGAGAAAACTGCAATTATAACGCCCTTTGGTTTATACGAATTCCCAAGAATGACTTTTGGTTTAAGAAACGCTGCCCAGACATTCCAGCGATTTATAGATACGGTAGTATTACAAGGCTTTGATTTTTTGTTCAATTTTATTGATGACGTCATAATCGCGAGCGAAAATGAAGTTTCTCATAAAGAGCATTTAATTGCAGTTTTCAAAAGGTTTAACGAATTTGGTGTTACTGTTAATTTGTCTAAGTGTGTTTTTGGCATGTCTAAACTAGAATTTTTAGGTTTTCATGGATGGTGTTCGCCCGTTGGAGGACAAGGTGCAAGCTGTTGTAAATTTTCCGAAGCCCGAAACAGTGGAACAATTACGCCGTTTCCTTGGTATGGTCAATTTCTATCGCTCACACATTCCGAAAGCAGTAGATTACCAAGTTGAATTGAACAAGTATTTACATAATTCTAAGAAACGCGATAAGACACGTATAGAATGGACAGATAAGGCGAATGAGGCATTCGAGAAGTGTGAGGAAAGCTTGCAAAGTGCCGCTACACTATCTTATCCTTTGCCAGACAATAATTTAGCCTTGATGACAGACGCTTCAAACACTAGTGTCGGTGCAGTCCTACAGCAGAAAGTTGAAGGTCTTTGGCAGCCAATTGGATATTTTTCGAAAAAGCTAACAGATACGGAATGTAAATATTCTACCTACGATAGGGAGTTGTTAGCAGTATTTATGGCCGTCAAACATTTTAAGCATTTAGTGGAAGGCAGAGTATTAACAATTTTTACAGACCATAAACCGCTCGAATATGCATTCACAAAAATTAATAACGATAAAGAAAGTCCGAGGCGTATACGGCAACTTTCTTATATTAGTGAATTTTGTACGGACATACGTCATATTAAAGGTAGTGATAACTTAGTAGCGGATGCACTTTCAAGAATTGAAACGATAAGCTATCCCACAGTACTCAATTTCGCAGAATTAGCCGACAGGCAGCTTAGCGATGAGTACCTAATGCAAGCGTTGCGGGTATCAAATAACAAATTACAGTTCAAGCAAATGTTGTTACCCGACTGTGACAAACATGTGTATTGCGAAATTTCTACAAACAATGTTCGACCATATTTACCTAAACAGTTTAGAGAGCTTGCTTTTAGATCAGTACATAGTCTGAGCCATCCCAGGATAAAAACTACTAAACGTTTAACTAAACAAAAATTTTTTGGCCCGACATGGACCGGGATATTGCGAGATGGGCAAAAGCGTGTCCGCAATGTCAACGTGTTAAGATAACTAGGCATACGGTATCGGGTGTAGGAGAGTTCGAAAGAGCTGACCGTTTTCAGCATCTACACATAGATATAGTAGGACCGTTACCAATCTCAATAGACGGGTATAGATACTGCGTAACAGTGGTAGACCGTTTCACAGGCTGTCCGGAGGCGTACCCCGTCCAAAACATTACTGCTGAGACTGTAGCGAGAGTAGTGTTTGAAGGTTGGATATCTCGTTTTGGATGCCCTTCGAAGCTTACAAACGACCGGGGCAGACAATTCGAGAGTGATTTATTCACTAAATTAATGAAATATTTGGGCATACATAAAATTCGCACAACCCATTATCATCCGCAGAGTAATGGCATGATAGAACGTTGGCATAGAGCATTAAAAGTGGCTCTGATGGCACGTTTGGAATGCAACAATGGTAATTGGGTAGATGAATTACCGATAGTGATATTAGGTTTACGAACTGCTACTAGAAGCGACAGTGGTGTGAGTGCGGCGGAATTAACATACGGTAAGACGATTCGTTTACCAGGAGATTTCTATGACGATTCGAAAATTATTGATTCGGATTCGGAATATTTACAGAAGCTGAGAGATACCATTAGCAAATTAAAACCTCGACCGAAATATCATAGTAAATCACATTCGTTATTCCTTCCAGATAGCTTAAGTACTTGTAAAAGTGTATTTTTAAGAAATGACGTAGTGCGCAGGACATTGCAACCGCCGTATGAAGGCCCATTTGTTGTACTAAATAGAAATAAGAAATATTTTACTATAAAAATAGGCGGTAAGGAATGTTCTGTGTCTATAGATCGGCTCAAACCGGCCTATAGCATTGACACAGATATATCTACAGATAGCACCCAGTTACATCGTAATAATAGTTCTAGTTTTAATTCTTGTAATGATAACACTTCCAGTGAAACTTTATTTTATAAAACAACACGTAGTGGTCGCGTTATCAGACCACCGCTACGTTTTGCTTAGTCGGCAGACAGTTACTCGGTAACGTCGTGGTAATAATATAATAATATGGTACGATATGTGATATATGATAACATCGTACGATATTATAATTAAATACGGCGTTGCTATTAATTTATTGCGTTCTAGGTATGTAAATCGGTGATGTATTCATTTATAATTATGCACTATCTGCACTTATTTTTGGGTTGCACACAACCATGTAATACTTACCTGTATGTATTTTGTTTACACACTTATATACATACTTTAAGTATATAACCGTCGAACCATTTTTATACATTTTATTCTATATACATTACGTTGTCGTTGTACTTTATATACTTGCAAATATTATTGTTTTACAATGGGTTACAACCAAAGTAAACCGCAACAGAACAATGTGGCCATTGCCCAGTCGGTGACAAATGAAGTCATCGGGCAAAGAGTAAATTATCTCGAAGCTGTTCTGATTGTTATCGCTATAGCGCTAGCTGTTGTGTTGCTGTGTTTGACGAAAAACCAGTGCAAGAAGCGCGTCCGTGTTTGGTTGCGTAAGGAAGCAGCGGTCGTGGGTTTGGCTCCACCTGTGGTTAAGGTCCACGCGGTCCAACCTTCGACCACAACAAACCCTCAGAATATTATAACCAGTGAATATTAGTGAATACAGTGAACATTATTTAGTGTACCTATTGTATGCGTGTGTAAACAAAGTTATTTTTAGTTATGTATGGGGTAATATATATGAGAATATATTTTTTTTTTGTGAAGGGGGCTACTGTAGGGACACATATGTATGCATGTAGTGTTTTATGATGCGTATGCATTTTAGTGGCGGCTGCGCCCGCCTAGTAAGTTTTAGCGCCAGTCGCAAATATACGGAGTTAACATATTGACGTGTATCATTCCTCTCCAACTGAAACACATAACCTACAACACACACACACCTATAAGTATGTATATTTTTAGGTCGATGAAATAATTTGACATAGTGACAGAATTGCATTTATTTTGCTGTAAAAGTTCTGTATTTTAATATTATTATAAAAACACTTACTTATTAAAATAAAATGGTACTATCTAAACAAAAGCTCACTTATGTGATCAGCATGCGCTTTAACGTGACTAGCATACCATCCACTATCATTATAGCTCACAGTCTGACCACGCCTTGATTTTCGCTAGACGATATCATCATCATCATCATCACCCTAGCATTTTCTTAGTTGCATCCCAAGCTTGCGCTTTGGAGCCCAGGGCCTGCTATTACTGGTCTACCGAGATTTGACTAAATATCAGTTTTTACACGGAGCGACTGCCATCTAACATCATTCTAAGGTTAGACCAGTAGTCAGTAGGTATATTTGAGGGCACCGACTTCCCACTAATGACTGCCATAGATCATGACAGCTGGGACTGCTTAACGTGCTTTCTGATGCACGGTGGTGAAACACCGCCAACTTCGGGCTAATTATTAAGAATTTCTTCACAGAAATTCCTAATAATTTGTCACTAAGAAATTCTTAACAGAAAACCTTAGCAACATTTTCCGAGCCCGACCCGCGAATCGAACCCGAGACCTCATGATCAGCTGTCGTATGCACTACCGCTAGACCAACGAGGCAGTCTTACGCTAGACGATATAAATATTGTATTTTTTTCAAAAAGGTTTTATATTCAGGATGTCGTATTTTCGCCATCCCTTTCATTATAATCTGTCAATGTAAAAGTCATTTGATAAACTTATTAATTACAAATACCAAAATGGTAAATAGCAAGTTTAAAACTACATTATTTGAAGACTACAAATATTTTAGTTTCAGTGTAAATATCACACTTGTAATTAAATGAACGTATATTATAAATGTGGAATAATAAATCGTTATTGACACCAGTTGCTACGCAACGCATGTTATCATAGATTGCTTGCCTAGTACAATATCGTCGTCCTTGTGTCATTGATGTGTTTATGCAATTATAAACCTTAAGGTGGTAAACACTTTCAGACCGCGACTGTACTATTTTTTACGTCCTCATTAGAGTCTACCTACCTGGTAGAATTTGAGTTCTGGAACGAGGCAGAATAATAATGCGACATCCCTTTTCATCTTGTAATCTTTATGATAAATTTATCCTATCAAGAAATTCTTGTTTGATATTAATTAAATAATAATGAATTGAGAAATACCGGATGTAAAACATACATTATAAGTTCAAATATCATATGGGATATTATTGCTACTAGCTACTGTTTTTAAATGTATTTTAAAAATGTTTATCATTTTCGACGCCTTTAAAGAAGTGTTTTTGATTAATCAAATGAACTCGACTGGTACCAAGAGTTTACGTCGATATGTACGGCTTTGATTTCCGGGTCGAGGAAAGTGGTATTGAGTTTTATGATGCTAAATTCTTAGTATAAATGACTTAAGTTTTAGACTCTGTTCTGCATAGCCAAGTTATACACGAGATTAAAAACTTCTATAGGATTGCACTTTCTTATAAATCTACGAAATACGAAGTCATTTGAAACTCTAGTAATACTTACCTGATTTTATGCCCGTAACAAGGAACTATGTCATATATTCATTGGGCTCCAAAGAATTTCATAGGGCTCTACCTCTTCGAAAGGTAGACATACATGTAGTTAAGTAAATAGTGTTTTATTCGAGGTTAAATATGGCATGACCCAGTTTTATATTGGTAATGTACTCGAATTCAGCTTCTTAAGAATTTACTGACAAAATCGCATTAATAAAGATACTGTTATTTATGTAATTGATAGATGCATTTATTAACGTCCAAAATACATGTACAATATAAGGCATCAATTTAACCCTAGAATTCTAAACCATCGCCTGAGAGGCCGCGTTCGGCTGATTTTTTAAGAATATTTTTAAATTACGTCTATGTATTGCGGGGTGTGTTCGAGCCAATACAGTGTTCTCCGTGACGCAGTGGAGAGTGGTCACGGGTTCAGCGGGGAATATGCAGGTATCGAGTTATTGACCACGGTCGCCTGGGAGGCGATCATTAATATTAAAGGTAAGTTTTTTACCAATCCCATTTCTTATTTTTTGCAATTATCTTTTAATTTATTTGTTTTATTAAGCTGAGAATTGTTATTTTGTTTCATAGATAAATCTCGAAAAAAATATTTGGAAAACGAAGAATCGGACAGTGAAACTGAATAGTACGTTGGGGATTACGATTCAGACGACAGTGTGGCTGATCCTTCGTGCCAGCTTGAAGATGATCTTCCATATATTGCTCCGAACAATCTGGATTTACCTCCTCGAACATCTCAAATACAAGCAAGCACAAGCGCCGAGTTAGAAGTCGCTATACAAACCCAATCTCGATCCAAACTGCTGTAATTTTGATAGAAAAATAAAGTCTGATTTTAATTTACTGTCAAGCCAAATATCTTATAATTACAATGGTAATTTTACTTTTATGTGATATAACATTTTAAAAATACTTAATTTAGATACTAAATAAGAGGCTATATGTGATTTTTTATTTTTATTATTATTATTCTAAAGACTGTTCAAACAAGGGCTACGTTAGACTTAAGATTGATTTTAAGACTGAAATTATAATTTTAAAGAATATGTGCCATTGCATTTAAAGAAACAAAGTCTTTCTTCATTATTTTGTTAAATTTAAAACAATTTTTAATAAAAAGACTTTCTAAAATCTTGTATCATATATGAAGTAGCCTCCCGAACAATCATTAGTATTAAGCGGTAAAAAAATAAGATTAGTACTCTAGGGTTAAGTACTTATTAACAATTACTTGAATTGATGCGACTGCTGAGACAAGAAAATAACGTAGCAAGTGACAGCCGTGGGCGACAAAATGCAACGATAGGCATTCTGGGAAAATGGATAAACGACTTCATCGAGATGGCAAAGAGCCAGAAGTCGGAAGCTTACAATATGGCTTACTGTAGACCGATTTAGTGAATAATTATTTACTTAGTACAAAACCGAGAGCCATAGTAATAAAGCATTGTAATTAGACATTTATTTTGAACCAAGGCTTTCTGAAGTGACTATGTGCTTCCTCAGGAAATCTCCAACTGAAATGTTCGTATACAGTAGTAACGAAATATCAAAAGGCAATTTGTTAAAATATTCTTGAAATTTTAAATCTCACAGACAAAAGATACCATCCAACGAGAAATTATACGTACAGTTATGCGGCAATATACATACGAACTCGTACATTCCTAATACATATTCTAAAAGTGATATAAAGGGTACCGAGGTACCGCAAGTATGTAATAAAAAATACGTTCGTGAACTAACAGGATTTTTTTTTTAAAATCCACCATTTATCTGGTTTAGTAGAACGTCTATAATTGTAGCAGAGAATGGGTAATTATTATCTTCATGAAGGTTGTATGAAGATTCAACCTCAAATGGAACTAGGGTTATTATTGTAGCGTGCTGATTATTTTCTTTTGTTTTGAAAATAGAAGGAATGTTTACTCAAGTAATCGTGAGCTACATATTTGCTCACAGTCTGAGCCTAGAAGGGTCTCAAGATACATAGGATTTGTAACGAAAAGTCTGTTTTTTTGTGTGACATAGGTCTCAGGATAGCGTTAGTAACATGAAGAACAAACGTCAATTAAAGCACTACAAGTTTTCTAGTGTTTTTGTAGCTGATTAATTTGCATTTTACTAAATAGCGGAGTTTACATCTAAGAAAATTGTAAGTCATGCATTGTTACTTAAACCAGAGTGCCGCTACTGCGTCTTTTTAAAGAGCAGTATGATTTTTACGGACCTCAAACAAAATCTAAAATACGTCTTAGTTTCTGAGTCAATTTACCATCTAAATATATATAAAACTCAAAGGTGACTGACTGACATTGTGATCTATCAACGCACAGCCCAAACCACTGGAAGGATCGGGCTGAAATTTGACATGCAGGTAGATGTTATAACGTAGGCATCCGCTAAGAAAGAATTTTGATAAATTCTACCACTAAGGGGATAAAATGGGGCTGAAAGTTTGTATAAATCTTCTTAAATTTTCGACAGATTGAACTGAAATTGTTAATTAAGTTGTTTTCTAGGGTCATCACGAATCATCTCGAGAGCAAACTAGACGACTTCCAGCTTCCCGAACGTGAATCGTGGTCATGGCTGAGATCATGGAAGACCTCAGCACAATGCTTGATAGCCTTTGTAGAGTCTCCCAACAAGTAGGTCTTAAGATGAACATGGACAAAAGGAAAATCATGTCTAACGTCCATGTCGTACCTACTCCTATCCAGGTTGGGAACTCTACACTCGAAGTTGTCGACAAGTACGTCTACCTGAGACAAATGATCCAATTGGGTAGGTCCAACTTCGAGAAAGAGGTAATTCGTCGTATCAAACTCGGTTGGGCGGCGTTCGGGAAGTTACGGCATATCTTCACGTCCGATATCCCGCAGTGTCTCAAGACGAAAGTCTTTGACCAGTGTGTGTTGCCAGTGATGATCTAAGGCGCTGAGACGTGGTAGCTAACTATGGCCCTCATCCGGAAACTCAGGGTCACTCAAAGGGCGATGGAGAGAGCTATGCTCGGAGTTTCCCTGCGAGATCGAATCAGAAATGAGGAAATCCGCAGGAGAACCAAAGTCACCGATATAGCTCTGCGAATAGCTGGCAGGCTGAAGTGGCAATGAGCAGGGCACATAGCGCGAAGAACCGATGGCCGTTGGGGCAGGCGAGTTCTAGAGTGGCGAGTGTGGCGACCACGTACCGGACGACGCAGCAGGGGTAGGCCTCCCGTAAGGTGGACCAACCATCTGGTTAAGATGATGTTTTACGCAGATACTCTAATGTGAAACATATAAAGTAATATAAGTTATGACTTAAGATGGTACTACTATTATTATAAACTTGAAAGTGTGTGGGATGGATGAATGAATGGATGTTTGTTACTCCTTCGCACTAAAGCCTCTGAACTGATTTTGATGAAACTTTGCAATTATATAGCGCATGGGCTACCTTGTGTTACGATAATACCACGTGAACAAAGGCGTGGGCAATATAATTAACAATATTATGCATATTTTCATCTATGATTCTTTAAGCGGGGAATTCATTAAACAGACTTCTACACGGGTATTTCTGCAGACATGGTCGTCGGACCTCATTTTATGGATCTGTGCAAGTGGCAAATTGTACTATATTGTAAATACGGACCTTTAGGAACAAGGCTTTCATGTAGATCTTGGACAGTCGTTATACGGTCTCAGCTTCCTTGACTATGCTACTGACGCCGGTCTAAGCTATAAATGTCGCTATCCCTTTGGGTTGCGGCAGTCAGACAGTAGTTGCCTTGTGTAAAGCTAATATTCTGTCAAATCTGGTTGGACCAGGCCTGGCGCACTTCGCATTTTAGGTACAAACTTACAAGTACCTCCGCCGACCATGTCTACATTGTTGGATTAGTTGGTTGCCGCGCGCCGCTTACATTAGACGTCACGCAACGAGTGCGACCGCTCCGTATTCTCACACGCCGTGTTGGAACATTGTTCCAATTATATACACGCCTTTAAACACAGGAATGTATCATCACATGTCTGATGCAAAGAATTGCTCATTTAACAGATGTCTGTCGAAACTAGAAAGCATCTTGAAAATTTGATTTTATTTATTTTACGAGAGCAACTTGAAAATTAGATTTTTTGTTTGTTGAGATATCCCAACGATTACGGTGTCAAATTAAAGATCTAGTTCAAAAACCATTTTATATGTTCTAATCATGTAAATCGGTCCACGCGTTTAGGAAATAACTAAGAATTAGTATAGTGAATATGTATACGACCAGAATTTTTGTGGTTTTTGTTCTACGAGCTAGTGGGATAGGATACATATAGGATAATAATTTATTATTAGGTACGTGGTCAAGTAGGCAGATAGACGATGAATAAATATTACCTAAAGTAGCAGCGGCAAGTCGACAACCCTAGCGCGCCACTCCGCGCCAGACAGCGATAGCGTTATGTGCTAGAAAAGAGCGGGAACGGTTAGGTGAATATCGCCTTAGGCACTGAGTTCTTATGCGAGCTGAATGCACTTTGTTGCTTAGTAGCAAGAGTTGCAATTTCAATAAATTGGTTTGGGAAGTGATCCTTCTGTACTTTAGTACTTGTATAGTACTTGTATATATTCTGTGGTTAGACTAGGAAACTGAGCCTTGGGTTCAAGGCAACGTCTTAGATGCAACTTGGATATTATGCTGTTACGTCGTTTGAACCCGAGACCATTTGCGTAGCAGTCTATTGGTCTCGCCATTAGGCTATCACTTAGCAGTAGCAGAGTCTTACTGACGGGCTGGCTTGAGCGAGGCAGTAATACCTTCTCACAGAAACTCGGTGTGAGAAAATGCTGGAAGAGTGGAGAGCCCCGATTCCTCATACCTCATTCCACACTTTCTTTTCCAAATCCAAAGGGTGGCCACGCATTTGTAACTACTTTGTTGTTGCTTATAACCATCGACGCCGGTAATCGCTGCCCATCAGGCGATCCGACTGTTCGTTTCCCGCTTATTGCATAAAAAAAAATTTTGTTCAGTAATTTACTTAAATAATTAAATAAAAACCACACGCCACGGTAGAAATATTTATTACAACAGAATTGAAGACTATACACAACTTAATATTATATTAATATACACGATATCTTTTAACAGGAATACATTTTGTACAAATAATCTTATTATAACGATAAATCTATTAATTGATCGAACAATAAATATTTACATTAAATTACAGCCAATTAGGTGTCGAACATGATTCAATTAAATATTATTTGATAATACGTTTATTACATAATAGCTTTTATTACAAGTAGTTGTGTCAACATAAAGTTTTAACTTCTTCGTATTTGTAATACTTAGTAGGTAGAGTTTAAGACTTTTGTGGCTGGGATTATAAGATTATTAAGATTCATATTATAACATTGCGGTCAATGAAATGATTGATGGAATTAAAAAGGTCTCTTGCGCGGTTATGTAGATGATTTATTAGTGTTTCTTCTCGCATGCAATCAAATTATATCGTGAACACTGTAAAGAAGACGAGCAGTATTACCAAATATAGAAATCGTAGCAAAATATATTTATAATATAGCGTTTATTATCATTACTAAGATTCTCAACTTCAAAAGTTCAATTCGTACTGAAATTTAATCCTTTTCATGTGTGTGAGTCTCCAACAATACAAAAAATATATCTAGGGTAACAACCTTTCTTCTTTCCTTTCTGTAACAAACGGGATCGCGCAAAACGGGTAAATTATAACAATAAGCAGGCGTAGCCGTGGGCTTCCTTTAGTTCTGACATAAGAATACTTCAGAATTTTGCGCCTATAATTTTATAATACTCTCATAATAATGAAAGCCTCATTTACTCCGGCGTCTTATTTCATACATAATTGTACCTACGATATTCACATCTTTACCCTTTAAATACCAGACAAGATGACGTCACGGAACAGTAAACGTCAAGACCCACTGAAGCGTAACAACCATTGATAATCGAGTTCGCCGAAAGGAGCGTTACGACATCGTACGACGGCGTTTCTCCTTGTAAGCCAATGTACGAGATTCTTTAGTAATACTTTAAAGTCAAAAGCCTGTAGGTTTCAGTAACGACGTATGCCATTAAAATGACAATAATCTACTGCCAAAATATGGTAAATACCCAGAAACTGTGCCTTCAGTCAAAGTCAATAACGTGACCTTGTCAAAGGTTAATGATTTTAAATATTTAGGGCATGTATTGACCACCGACCTCAGAGACGATGGTGACATCGAAAGGGAGCGGAGAGCATTTTCTGTGCGAGCTAATATGATCGCCCGCAGGTTCATGCGTGCCTCAAAAGAAACAAAGTGTACTTTGTTTCGCGCTTACTGCACATCTTTTTATACCTGCAGCCTGTGGGCTCATTTTACTCAAAAATCATACAGTGCTCTTCGCGTCCAGTACAATAACGCGTTCAGGGTGCTGATGGGGCTGCCTCGCTTCTGCAGCGCCTCTGGAATGTTTGCGGAAGCTCGGATTGACTGCTTCTATACCGTGATGAGGAAGCGATGTGCATCTCTGGTGCGTAGGGTGCGGGCCAGCCCCAACAGCATCCTGAACGTGATAGCGTGCAGGCTAGATTGCTCCTTCTTGGCTCACTGCAGTAAGGTTTCAGCTGCCCCTGTTACCTTGAGGCAGTGAGTCGAAGGGTTAATTAAATTGTAGTTGTTATTTTATTTCATTTTTAAACGTGTATACTAACATAGATTATAAGTTCCATTGTTACTAACATTTTTGAGTCTTGGTACTTGAATAAATGAATTTATTATTATTATAAAAAAGGTTGGCTTAAAATAAGTTCATTTTAAAGTGTTCGCGAGCTTTAATAGTACAAGTGCGCTAGAAAATCACAATGTCAGTGGAAAAAAGGTTATTCGTATGTTCATATACTATTTTTTACGTCCTCATTAGAGTCTACCTACCTGGTAGAATTTAAAGCGGATATTTTGCCTTTCAGGGAGTATTTACTGACAAAATCGCATTAATAGAGATACTGTTATTTATGTAATTGATAGATGCATTTATTAACGTCCAAAATACATGTACAATATAAGGCATCAATTTAACCCTAGAATACTAATCATCGCCTGAGAGGCCGCGTTCGGTTGATTTTTTAAGAATATTTTTAAATTACGTCTATGTATTGCGGGGTGCGTTCGCACCAATACAGTGCACTCCGTGACGCAGTGAAGAGTGTTCGACGTTCGAGTCGAAGTTCGAGTTATTGACCTCACGGTCGCCTGGGAGGCGATCATTAATATTAAAGGTAAGTTTTTTACCAATCCCGTTTCTTATTTATTGCAATTATCTTTTTATTTATTTGTTTTATTAAGCTGAGAATTGTTATTTTGTTTCATAGATAAATCTCGAAAAAAATATTTGGAAAACGAAGAATCGGACAGTGAAACTGAATAGTACGTTGGGGATTACGATTCAGACGACAGTGTGGCTGATCCTTCGTGCCAGCTTGAAGATGATCTTCCATATATTGCTCCGAACAATCTGGATTTACCTCCTCGAACATCTCAAATACAAGCAAGCACAAGCGCCGAGTTAGAAGTCGCTATACAAACCCAATCTCGATCCAAACTGCTGTAATTTTGATAGAAAAATAAAGTCTGATTTTAATTTACTGTCAAGCCAAATATCTTATAATTACAATGGTAATTTTACTTTTATGTGATATAACATTTTAAAAATACTTAATTTAGATACTAAATAAGAGGCTATATGTGATTTTTTATTTTTTATTATTATTATTCTAAAGACTGTTCAAACAAGGGCTACGTTAGACTTAAGATTGATTTTAAGACTGAAATTATAATTTTAAAGAATATGTTCATTATTTTGTTAAATTTAAAACAATTTTTAATAAAAAGACTTTCTAAAATCTTGTATCATATATGAAGTAGCCTCCCGAGCAATCATTAGTATTAAGCGGTAAAAAAATAAGATTAGTACTCTAGGGTTAAGTACTTATTAACAATTACTTGAATTGATGCGACTGCTGAGACAAGAAAATAACGTAGCAAGTGACAGCCGTGGGCGACAAAATGCAACGATAGGCATTCTGGGAAAATGGATAAACGACTTCATCGAGATGGCAAAGAGCCAGAAGTCGGAAGCTTACAATATGGCTTACTGTAGACCGATTTAGTGAATAATTATTTACTTAGTACAAAACCGAGAGCCATAGTAATAAAGCATTGTAATTAGACATTTATTTTGAACCAAGGCTTTCTGAAGTGACTATGTGCTTCCTCAGGAAATCTCCAACTGAAATGTTCGTATACAGTAGTAACGAAATATCAAAAGGCAATTTGTTAAAATATTCTTGAAATTTTAAATCTCACAGACAAAAGATACCATCCAACGAGAAATTATACGTACAGTTATGCGGCAATATACATACGAACTCGTACATTCCTAATACATATTCTAAAAGTGATATAAAGGGTACCGAGGTACCGCAAGTATGTAATAAAAAATACGGTCGGAATGGAACTAGGGTTATTATTGTAGCGTGCTGATTATTTTCTTTTGTTTTGAAAATAGAAGGAATGTTTACTCAAGTAATCGTGAGCTACATATTTGCTCACAGTCTGAGCCTAGAAGGGTCTCAAGATACATAGGATTTGTAACGAAAAGTCTGTTTTTTTGTGTGACATAGGTCTCAGGATAGCGTTAGTAACATGAAGAACAAACGTCAATTAAAGCACTACAAGTTTTCTAGTGTTTTTGTAGCTGATTAATTTGCATTTTACTAAATAGCGGAGTTTACATCTAAGAAAATTGTAAGTCATGCATTGTTACTTAAACCAGAGTGCCGCTACTGCGTCTTTTTAAAGAGCAGTATGATTTTTACGGACCTCAAACAAAATCTAAAATACGTCTTAGTTTCTGAGTCAATTTACCATCTAAATATATATAAAACTCAAAGGTGACTGACTGACATTGTGATCTATCAACGCACAGCCCAAACCACTGGAAGGATCGGGCTGAAATTTGACATGCAGGTAGATGTTATAACGTAGGCATCCGCTAAGAAAGAATTTTGATAAATTCTACCACTAAGGGGATAAAATAGGGGCTGAAAGTTTGTATAAATCTTCTTAAATTTTCGACTGATTGAACTGAAATTGTTAATTAAGTTGTTTTCTAGGGTCATCACGAATCATCTCGAGAGCAAACTAGACGACTTCCAGCCTCCCGAACGTGAATCGTGGTCATGGCTGAGACCATGGAAGACCTCAGCACAATGCTTGATAGCCTTTGTAGAGTCTCCCAACAAGTAGGTCTTAAGATGAACATGGACAAAAGGAAAATCTTGTCTAACGTCCATGTCGTATCTACTCCTATCCAGGTTGGGAACTCTACACTCGAAGTTGTCGACAAGTACGTCTACCTGGGACAAATGATCCAATTGGGTAGGTCCAACTTCGAGAAAGAGGTAATTCGTCGTATCAAACTCGGTTGGGCGGCGTTCGGGAAGTTACGGCATATCTTCACGTCCGATATCCCGCAGTGTCTCAAGACGAAAGTCTTTGACCAGTGTGTGTTGCCAGTGATGATCTAAGGCGCTGAGACGTGGTCGCTAACTATGGCCCTCATCCGGAAACTCAGGGTCACTCAAAGGGCGATGGAGAGAGCTATGCTCGGAGTTTCCCTGCGAGATCGAATCAGAAATGAGGAAATCCGCAGGAGAACCAAATTCACCGATATAGGTCTGCGAATAGCTGGCAGGCTGAAGTGGCAATGAGCAGGGCACATAGCGCGAAGAACCGATGGCCGTTGGGGCAGGCGAGTTCTAGAGTGGCGAGTGTGGCGACCACGTACCGGACGACGCAGCAGGGGTAGGCCTCCCGTAAGGTGGACCAACCATCTGGTTAAGATCGCGGGAAGTGGTTTGATGCGGGTGGCTCAAATCGGTCTGTGTGGAGAACCTTGAGGGAGGCCTATGTTCAGCAGTGGACGTCTCTAGGCTGACATGATGATGAAATGAAATTACAGATTGATACTATGATGAAGACGTACGCTTAAACAGGATTTTGATAAATTCAACCCCCATGGGGAAAAATAAGGGAAGATGGAGAATGTAAATGTATTAGTTTGAACTTTCAGTACCTAATGGAACGAATAAATAAAGACGAAAAAATTTTTTAAATTTTAACATAGATGGCGTTGTGCAATTACGTCATTTTGGACAGTTTTAGCACCTTTTGACAGATAAGTTAAGAATATTGTGTACAAAGAAGTTTTGTAGGTCCTAATTTTTTACACACGCTAAACAAAAGTAAAGCCGCAAAAAATATACCAAATTAATAACAATAATTCTTAACGCGAGCGAAGCAGCGGGCAAAAGCTAGTTTTCATATATTAATATATTCACCCACAGCTTGAGCTGACATCAATGCATAAACCTTCAACTAATTTCATTAGCTTACCAAAAACATTTCACTATTATGAGTATATTGATTTCAACAAATAGTTTTCTCGGTGTAAATACGTTTTCCAGCCACATGATTTCGAGAGAATTTCAGATATTTTCGCTGCGGTTGGCGTGCTTTTATTACGTTTAATTAGGTAAATTCTACGTAATATTTCTAACCGATATTACAGTTGACTGCAGCAACGCCTTTTAAACAAATTTTCTGAAAATAAATGTCATTATTATGGTTTCTATATTTCATAATGTAATTTTAGCAAAAAAGTAATCTATTAAATTTTGTAGTTTTGTTATGAAATGACCTCTGTAGAAAAAAATTGAGATAAATTTTGTAGTTTTGTTATGAAATGACCTCTGTAGAAAATAATTGAGAATTTTTGCTGTCTCAATGTGTTGGGTATTGAAGAAAATTTAATGCAGCTATTCATGTAGCAGCGTGGTGCTGTCACGGCGTCTGGTTCAACTGATAAATAAAAAACTAGAGCCGTTTTTAAATTGAAGCTCTAAATTCTGCTTTTATAGAAAATTTCGTGATTTTTTTAAATAAACCTGATATTGGACTACTATCTTAGATTTTGATTTAGTGCTGATTACCTTATCAATATATTATAGGAGTTTAACATGTTAGACGATTACTGCAATCCCATGTTTTTGAGACGCTATACGATTTACAGAGAATCAGTATATTATATGTATCCACCTAATAATCGCTATTCGGGCTTTCATATCTGCATAGTGATAAACCAATCGCCAACCAAAACATAATTCAAATTTTGCGTCGAGTGCCGTAAGAGACTGTTTATATTTGTTTGGAATATGGGTATTCTTTGTTTCCATACGTAATGTTTGCAAAGACTTATCCCTGACTAGACGTCGCCAGCGGCTTCGCCCGAGTAAATTATACATTATTATAAACCTTGCTCTGGAATCATTCTATCTATTCAAAAAACGCATTAATCCGTACCGTAGTTTTTAAGATTTAAGCATACATAGAGACAGACAGACAGAAGACATACTTTGTTTTATACCATGTAGTGATGCTGGTGTGGAATTTTTACAAGATCAAACCACCAAATTGTGGACTACACAAGTGCAAAAACAATCAAACAAGAAAACTGTTTACGGTCAGTTCTCTGTTTACAGACAAGATCATCAACTCTATAAAATCCAGCACTACCCAAGCACTCAAAATATCCGCATATTATCAACGTCGTATCGAAAGTAATCACACAGGTATGTATGTGCTATAGCTATAGGTATAACTTTTACCGCCATTTTATTCCGTCAAATATAACAATCCCTTTAATATTTTAAGATTTTTATTTGTCAGAAAACACACAGATACAAAATATACTGATACTACTGATTCCAATTTTGTCACTTCGTACGTATTTTTCCATTTATAAGGCTAAAGTTGGGCGAAAGCCTCTCCGGTCCGAATTCGCGTTAAGCCTGTCGGCTTGTCGGATAATACGAAATAAGGTACCCGCGAAATGGAGGACCATTATCTTGCGAATGACTTTTAAACTACCACGATTTGTACACATATTGATGTGTTCTATGTGTTAATGAGTGTCAGTCATCCCGTGACCACGGCTGGTGTAACCCATGCCGAAACGTCGGGACAAACAGAAAGGTATCTCATCTTTATTTTCGTTCATTAACACGATTCAGACCCGTTACATAATCTTTAATATCTTGAGAATGGTCACTAATCCGTTTTATTATTATTTTACTAGGGTTTTCCTTTCCTGCCGTTCTTTATTTGCCAGAATATTCTTTAGAAAATATTCAAATACTAGTCGACGCCAGCTGCTTCGCACGCACATATTTTCGAATTTTCCGTTTTGCCCGATCCCGTGGGTATTTCGAGAAATCCCGTCTTAATGCACCCCTACTGTCCCCAGGGAACATACATGCTAACTTTCAGCTTCTTGCGCCGAGTAGTTTCGGCTGTAGCTTGTCTGTCAGTCAGTCAGTAACGCAAGGATTTTATATAAATTAAGATTGTTGCGCCTTCTACTCTTAAGTAATAAACAGAAATAAAATACAGTGGTTTCTTTCTTCTCTTGAATAAACAATTACTTGGGGATTATTCAAAGTGCACTAGCGTCTTCGCTAATATATTTTTGCCTCCACTAGCTAAGTTTAAATAATGCTAATTCATACAATTTGACAAAGACCGGTGGCGGCATTTAAACTTTATAGAAAGCTTCTGCTAATAGTGCATCCAAACCGCAGTTATTTTGTTGCTCAACAAATGAAAACACGGCAACATTCAATAACTTTTATCAAGAATCTACGGAGTTACCTCGAGTGTTACGTTATAGAATGTTGTGCTCTAACATCTTGAAATGTTGCTCAACAAAAAGTAACTGCAGTGTGGATGCACTGTCAGAGAAGATAGACTGCTATTGGTATAAAATTATATGCCTACATTTGTCTACTAGATGTGAGTAAAAAATATAGCGTCACTTTTTAGTAGATATGATCTGGAACAGTTTCCTTCAATGACAAAAGTTGTAGTCATTCAATGTAACAATACGACACAAAATTTGGTATATGTTATTTCTGTGAATGTCACAACGAGTCGAGCGTTTTATAAGAGCCATAACTGGAAGATAATATGTTTTAAAGTGGCTAGTAAGCTAAATTTTACTAGACTTAGGATCCATGAATTTCTTTGACAGCTAAAGAGCTAAATAGGTACAGAGCTGTTAAGCTGCCCCACTTATTGCATATTTTTTTCTCCTTCATCCCGAATCGTCACTTCTCTGATTTATTTTTCATCGTCTATTCAATAACTTTAATTCCGATACATAAAGGCAAACTATTTGTCAGTTAACAACACAAAAAGGTACATCATATGTTACTCCTTGGGGGTGAGAAGGAACGGAATCTAGATCTTATCCGACCCAATTGTCAACCTCACCTGCACGCGTCAGTGGTTCTTCTCAGAATAGCTGACGGCGGTGATTTTGTGATCGTCGCTGTGTTTCCTGCTAGACAACGAACGAGGCAATGGCGACCGAGAATAGGCGGTATAACCTAAATCCCAGTAGGGAAATCATCTGGAAGAGGCTACAGCGGCCTGGTAAATTAAATACTTCCCAAAATGTCTGGTGCAGAAGGCAACGGGAAACCACTTCACTATTTTCCCAGGAAATACAGTATGAGTTTGAGCACACAAAGTGATGTAATGGCATACAATCCGGTCACCACCCAGCGGCATGATGATTCTAGATCGTATGGTGTGAAATACGCTACTGGCCATTCTGATGTGACTCACCAGGCACGGTGTGGACAGAATGCTACTGGTGAAGAAGCAAAGCCATCTAATAACCTAAGATCACTTAGAAAGATTACTACAATTGCAACATGGAATTTCCGTGCCATGATCCAGGTAATGAAGAAAGAAATTATTAATAAAGAACAACAAGCCTATAAGCTTAACATATAAGGACTCAGTGAGACGCACATGAGAGGCACAGGGTGTTACTAAACCAGCAGAGGGCACACAGTATACTACTCTGGCCCTGACAACGAGAGCAGTAAAGGTGTAGCAATTTCTGTATCACCTGAGATCGAGAAATGTGTTCTTGGATATAACCCGGTAAGCGATCGTATAATAACATTAAAGATCAATTCCAAACCTTGTCGTATAAATATAATTCAAGTGTATACACCTACAAAATGCGCCAGTATAGCTGACATTGAAGCATTTTACAACCAACTTGATGACGTCTACAATTCGTTGCCCAAAATGGAAATTAATGTGTTAAAGGGAGACATGTACGCCAAGTAGGACGCACTGATAATGATTCACACCTGAGGGAGGTTGTTGGACGTTATGAACTTGGCATACGAAATGACAGAGGCGACCGTTGGTTGCAGTTCTGTGCGGCAAACTCTTTGTCTATTATGAACACTGTTGAACGCTGGTTCCAACAGCACCGTTGACTACTTTATACATGGATTTCACCCGGAGACAGAACCAGAAATCAGACTATATTGCCGTCCCTCAAAGAAGGAAGTCGAGTATTTTAAATACCAAAACCTACCCAGGTGCCGAATGCGGGAGTTAGTGGCCACGCTCTTCTGGTTGCGAAAATGATAATTAAGCTGAAAAATGTTATCGGCTTGTCGACAAGCAAAAGCGCAGATTAACACCTGGTGAACAGACTAGTTTCAAGACACGATTCCAGGAAAAGGTGGACGCGGAAACATTGATAGATGGCATACATACATAGACTCACGCCTGTTTCCCGGAGGGGTAGGCAGAGACTACGGAACGCCATTTGCAACGATCCTGACATACCTCACTTGCTTCACTTACTCCCATTAAGTTTCTCATGCTTGCTCTTCTGTCAAGGGTACTTCTGACTTGTCCTTTTTTCAGGATGTCTCCAATCTGGTCAGAGAACGTTCTCCTAGGTCTTCCCCTTTGTCCTGTCCCATTCACACTAGCCTGATATATCTTCTTTGTCAGTCTATCGTCATCCATCCTCTCCATGTGCCCAAACCATCTTAACATGCCTTTCTCAATGCTTGTCACTACATCTTCTTTTAACCCACACCACTCTCGTATCACACAATTCTTTACTCTGTCGGTCAAAGACACACCACACATACTTCTCAGTGCTCTCATTTCTACAGCATTTATTCTACTTTCAAATCTCTTCTGCCATACCCAACTTTCACTACCATACATAAGGGTAGGCACTAACACACCTCTATGTACAGCCAAACGTGCCTTTTTGGACACGTTTTGACTGTTCATAAACGCCTTCAGAGCTCCATTCACACAATTACCTGCATTAACTCTCCTTTCAATATCTGCTTCATTCTTACCATCTCTTGTAAACAACATACCTAAGTAAACAAACTCATTCACTTGTTCCACTCGCTGTCCATCGATCAAAACATTACAAGCCGTAACGCATTCCTCCTTTTCAAAAACCATAACTTTCGTTTTACTTACATTCACTTTTATTCCTTTCCTTTCTAACGCACGATGCATGATTGTTACCATCTTCTGCAACTCCTCCGTTGAAGATGCAAGTATAACCTCAGGTTATACTTGATAGATGGCAACCTAAACGAAAAAGAGAATTGGACAAAATTTAAGGAGCTACTGCTATCTGTCCACGATGAAAGTCTGAAAAACACGCGTGATACACCTCGAAGTTCTTGGTTATTAGATGAGACATGCTGGGACCTTATAAACAAAAGGAAAGACATCCTTAAACACCTCTCAAGTGATGGTAGCCATGAACGATATACAGATCTCTCGACGGAAATACAAAGACCATGCAGGGAAGATAAAAACCAGTTCTATAACAACTTGTATACTGAAATTGAAACTCATGCCCAGAAAATGCATACTCAAGACTTTTTTTTTAAAATAAAAAGTATAACGCGGTACTTCAAGGCGAAAACGTGGGCGGTGGAGGACGCGAACGGGAACTTGCTCACAGAAATTGACAAAGTAGTAGGAAGGTGGAGAGGCTGAGATATCTCTGCAGTATTACCAAACCTCCACCACAGCTTAATGGACACTCCTATTGAGCCAGACATTTTAAGATCGGAAATCGCTCAGAGAATCCAAATGTCCAAAACAGCAATGACTAAACTCACTTAGATATGAAAAGACCGCAACTTATCCCGTAGGACCAAAGTAAGGCTGGTACGAACACTGATGTTCTCAATTTTCTTTTACGGCGCCGAATAGTCCAGGGACTATAGTTTAGTTTTCTTTAGTTGGACGTGGGTTTTCCGCACTTAGCCACTTATTTGGGCCATTGTGTGTAAGTGGCGACTTGATTGACGCCGACTACTCATACCACCTTAGCTCCTTCCAGAAAGCCATTAGTTGGCTGATGTCGTTCAAAGCCTCACACATGGTTCTGGGGTTGTTCAGCAGCTTTGCCCGTTGATCGCTCACGCTTGTGCAGTGCAGAATGACGTGAGCGGGTGTTTCTTCGGTTTCCATGCAGCCCCTGCACAGTGGGCTGTCCGTAACGCCTATGTTGAATAGGTGCTTGTTGAGTGGACAGTGGCCGGTTATTATGCCTGTCAGATGCTTAAGAGTTTTTCTGTTAGAATGCAGCAGCTTGTACGAGAGTCGCTTGTTCAAGCGGGGGATAGCATCTTTTCTTTGTCTGCATTCTTTTATGTCTGCCCACTGTTTTTCATGTTCATGTGCGGTTCTCTCGCGTCGCCATGTTTTGAGTTGGCTTGCCGGTATCGGTACAATCGGCTCGGGTCGTCAAGGGACTATTAGGAAATCGGAGATAGCACGGATTGATACCTTCGAGATATGGTGTTGGAGGCGAATGTTGCGCATTAATAACTATGAGGCTATCCACTATCTGTTTCCAGCGAATATTAAGGTATTTCAGACGTATAGCTCGCAGGACCCCTGACAACCTGGAAAAGCTGATAATAGTTGGGCAGGACGACTGGAAAAGACCCCGCGGTCGCTCGCCTACCCGTTGGTCAGACTCAGTCAAAAATTTCACCGGCCTCCCAATACCTGCAGCTTTAAAGACCACCGAGGACAGGAACAAGTGGAAAAATGTAATCCAAGAAGTGATCAAAGATAACACTTCTACTGGACACGACCTTCATCAATGACAACAGCGACTAAGAAGAAGAACATGTTACTCCTTAGGTGCCCAGTACACGCTCCAGTAAAGTAAACGAAAATGGACTGAGGAGAATAAATCAATTGTCAAAAGTAAATAAAATACTTTGTTATTTATAGTAAACATATATTATAAATTATACTTTAACACTGGTTAGTAACCTGCATTTGACACCAAATAAATTATGTACATTTGTATTCACACTGGACTCAAAATGATTACGTCACAACTATAATTATCACACAGTGAAAGCCTGTCGCAAAAATAAAATAAGGTATATATATATATATATTTAAAAATACAGTTTGTAGCTGAACCCAGCCTGGCGCAAGTTCCTAAGAAAAAACTGAATGTATGAAACGTGCTATCTTTTTAATGGCTACTATTATATGTATAAAACGTGACGATAGCATCCTTCACTATGTACCCTTGGAACAGTGTTCTTTCAAAGTTAGACGGGTTATACGTACATCACCGGCATGGCTGTCAATAGTGTCAAATGTCACAACTGTCACATTATTATCCAGATTGAACTTTGCCGCGTTATGTAGTTTGTTTATAAAACGTAAAAAACATACTGTAAAAGTGCTTTGTATATACCAAATAAATGTGATTTTACTCTTCTAGTGTTAGTGTTAGTATATTTATTTGATTAGCATTGAAAGGAGCGCAATGAAAACAAGCAAAATAACGTGTGAAATATGGCATACAACAACATGCCGGTCAAGCAATGAGAAAAGGGTAGGTATTAATGGCAAAATGTCCCTAGATAAAGATCAATGAATATTTATAATGTTATATAATGTGATATATTTCAATGAAACATAAAAAATAAGGAAATATTCTAAAGTTTCATATCCTAGTACTTTGTAGGTAAACAATAGTGCTGCCTGTCAGTTATCGATAATCCGTTATTAGAAATTGGCACAAGGACTAAAAATTATATTCTTTTTTTCTTTTTAGATGAAAAAATGGGTAGCTGCTACTGGAAACCAAGACTTGATTTATGTGCCCATTGAAAAATTACATCAGTTGAACTATGTGTGTCGCAAGCATTTTAAGCCGAAAGACTTAAAAAAAGGGAACTCAAGTCAGAAAAACAGCTGTGCCTTGTATCTATAGACATTTCTTTAAATCCTATTACAGAAGAAATGTTGAAAACCTTTCCATTACATGTACATACATATATCTTTTAGTTCTGCGTATTTTTTTTCGCTAATCTAGAATAGATTTATAGAAAAGGCTAATTTGTTTGAATAAACACATAAATATTAAATACATCTTTTATTTGTGTTGGAAAAGTATAATTCTAGTCGTAACATAATTATAGTTATTTATCTTACCGAATATTATCGATATCGATATTTCGTTAATCACTAGAGGGTACATCCCTATATTGACGAATATGACAATGCTGACAACATAAAAACGATGTCAATTAGTATCTTTGTTTTGGTACGAGTTCTCCCTGCACGTTTCATACAATGCTGAAAGTCTCGCATGATCTATGGCACATCCGCCTCTCCTTACGTAGTATTTGTATACTCTTTGGCTGAACCTTTGAATGCGTTGAAAAACATTATGAAAGAAACGTCAACACGTCAACTCACATGGTTACATTTTAGCCTGCTGAATTGGTTGCGACAGAGACGATTAGTGCGAATACAACTATCAGAAATACACATAAATATACATAATACACAAATGACCTTGCGTTTGAACTCACTCTCAAAATTAATTCAAAAATAGGAACGTTCCACCAAGCATTAACGACTTATTTGTTCGCTTCCTAACAAAAGTTTTAAAATCATTTATTATTAAGTTGTTTGCTAATATTGTGGGAAAAATAACCATGCCCTCAAATAACGAACTCTAGCCCTAGTTTCTGTTTATTCTATTTCAGAGTGTTTTTTCGCCTCGTGACAAATTTCACCAAATAACACGATGCCGTTTTATCGCGGAATGTTCCTACGAGTACACGTAGGTATGTGGTTTTCTTAAAGCGTCGAATTTCGGAAATGTTTGCGAAACACGGAATTTCAACTCGACCGCTCCTACCATTGAACTTATATTCCATTAAATTCTGTCCAGGCTATATAAATAGTTGGACGTCGTATATTTGAAATGCTGCAGTGTGAATGCAACGCCTTTTAAAGCCTGGCATCCGATTAACTACTACTTACTCACGTACGAAATAGATGCTTTGAGAAATCATTTTCAAAGCAGACTAAATATTTACATCAATTTAACTTTATATTTTAAGCAATCTCCGTATATTCCACGCTAAAAATGTAGAGCAACCCTTGGTATTTCTCGAAAGCTAGATAATTTTATGCTCGCACTTGGAATGTTGCCCGAATCACACATCGTAATAATCCCTTGGGATCTCCTTTAACGAGATGATTTTTTTTTGCCTGTACACTCTATGAATCATGATAGATATATTAAAAAAGGAACATTTATTTTTAGACATAAATGACGTGCGGTGATGGAACCACTGGCTGGATAAATATTGACATGGATTTTTTTATACGCGGTATAAGTTGCTCTTTTGAATCGCACACTCCAATACGTGACCATTCATGCCTTTCACCTCTCAAGCTGTAAGCTGCGCTAAAAGCGAAATGAGAGTATTGTTACCATTCAAACGAAGCATCGAGTATTCCAAAACAAAAATATTTATATTAATTTCAGAATAATTTTAAATACATCATCGAGGGATAAGCAACTAGAAAATGAAACTTTATAATGACGAATAATTTACTATAATAGAACAATGAAAATTCAGATGATAAAATGTTTCATTTCCAACAAATGCCGAGCAGGTTAGACTTCTTATCTTATCTTCACAAAAGCTATTGGAACCGCCTTGTCCCGCTCTGCCTTTGTAACAAGACTAATAAGGTTAATGGATCCATAATTTTCATTTTTTTATTACACAGTGTAACAATTAATTAAATCTACATTAGTTACAACGTCAGGTTTCACTGGGCCAACAATTAGAACGTCCGTGCATTTAAAAATATAAATAGCCTATGACTAAACACAGCTACGTTTAGAACAACAAATATAAATCTGTACATACTCGTAAGGGATATACCTACTAGTTAACGTCTAATATCACAAATATCTTTGTTTTATACATAACATTAACACAACAACATGGCGAATACGACTAGAATTAAACACGGAGAGATTGTGTCGACGTTCGAGAATGCTTTGAGTCTGATTTCGTTTTGGACTGGATGTCCGTATTCTTCGGTTTGCATAAGTTCTTTGGGGCAAGGGAGTGTTTCTAGAGGTATATCGATGAGTTTGGTGGCTGTTTTTGTGTATTTTCTTTGAACGTAGTCGTCGGGTTTATCGTAATCGTCGTAAGTGTCGTCGGCGAGGGTGTTATCGCTGACATTCTCGTTATCTTCCTGGTCGTTTAAGTGTCGTTCGACGGGGTCTGTGACACACGACACTTTTTCAAGGGCGTTGCGAAGTGTGTTGTCTCGCGTCGTGTTGCGTACCGAGTAGATCCATGAGAGCCGGCAATTACAGCTGAGTGGGTTACCTGGAAAGAGAAACATGGTAAGCTCTTTGTACATAAGGGTTCTATTTTCAATCAAGTGTCCGATATATGGTTTGTTTGTTTGTTTTTCGTGTAAGTGTGTGGCCAACTCTGGTGTCGGAGTTTTCAGACCGCCCAAAGGCCTCCGACATGGCCTAACGACCCATATCCTGAGACAAGAGCCGGGACCGACAGCTTTACGTGCCCTCCGAAGCACGGTAGCGCTCAGATGAAAATGCCACACACGGTCACCCATCCAAGTGGCAACCTGTGCTAGCGTTGCTTAACTTTGCCGATCTGTTAGGAACGGCAAGCCAAGTCTCGCTATGAGCGCTACATACGCTACAATCTCGATATATGGTGTCCACTTATAAACGTTAGTCATAAAGCTCGTTCCTAGAAGTAAATGTTTTTGTTAATCAAATCAAATCAAAATCAATTATTCATCTAGGTCTCAAGGTGACGCTTATGAACGTCAATTTTAAAATTAAATTACTTAATGCTTCTACATTTATATTTACTGCCTCGTTCGCAAAGCAATAGGTAGAGCCACGAGAAAGAACGGGCAATAAAACTCGAGGCCACTCTTTTAAATCGCCAATACGCTAATACTGTAGCAGAAGCAAAGTAAGTACTATGGACGATAGCGTCCGCCTCTCTGGCATCCACAATAATTCTGCAAACGACCGCCCGGAAATTTAGCGAGCCACCCGGTTATCCTTGCGTTTTCTCAGTTAAGAAATGCCCAAGCTCCAACACTAATTTCCAAATTTTTATTGAGAAAATGAAACTCAACCGGGATCGTACGCAGGGCCGAGTTTCCAGAATTGTCTTAAAGGTGAGTTACGAGTATTAGAATTAAGAATTTCTTTGATGCAGTTAATAAAATTAAGTTTACAGGTGGGTTAACTGTTTAAACCGTAATTGGACGGAATTAAATTAAACAATACACCGAACAAAGAAGCTGATTTTTTTATCTTATTAGCTACCACAACAAACAATGCAGTTTTTTTTAATGAAAATACTTTTTGTAAATTGAAACCGAAGTTATTATTTCTCTAGAATTTTACATCAAATAAAGCTCTTATTATTAACGAAAGAAAGACACATTTTGAAAACTTTTCCTGTCTTTACGAGGGGCGTAAGTCCCGAAAATTTTAATGTTCGCGACTTATTATTCACAGTAAGAAGAATATAAAACTCGACGGCAGAACGAGAAAGTAATATTAAAAATGAACAAATAAGTCACAAAATCCACTCGTGAGTAATAAAATAAGCGACCTGTATCCGATACAACACACAAAACACGTAATAAACAAACGGGTTTGCGAATAAAAAGCTATTTCCCGATGGTGGGACGGGCCAAATTTATCGGGTCGCTCGACAAAATATAGGTGCATTCCTGCCAAGGGTGGGAAGGTAATTTACATACGCGATGTCTATGAAACGTAAGAAATAAAAGGATTTGTTTATCATTCCGAGCGCCGAAATTGTGTATCAAACGCGATTGAGATATAAGTGTCGTTTGCAAGTGTCACCGGCTGATATATTTGGCGAGTGACGGCTAAAGTGCTCTGTACACTCACTGATACGCTGTTTCAGAGGTGATTGAGTTTCTACAAACAACTCTGTTACGATTAACGAGTTGGATTTTAACTTCACTTTTGTTAGGCACGCCCGCAATTGAGTTAACATACAAGCGGGTTAAACTTACCTCCATACACCTAAACTTGGGAAGTACTAAACATCTCACGTGGAAATTCCAGGTCTTCATTTAACGAGGGCTCCACCTACCTGAACTTAACCGCTACCGCCGAAACATTACCTGCTTCTTCTAGTACTTCATTGCCTTAAAACAATTTATTTTGAACTACTAAATAAAACCGATTTTAAACTTTCGCGATTTGTATATATCATAAAATGTTCGTGAATGTTGTTAAATCAAGTCAATCTCATTCAGATTTTCTATTCATACTTTTATTTTCTATAACTAAATTTTACGAATACAAAATTGAATCAATAATCTATTCAGATCGTTTGCGGCGCCGACATTGCCTTTAGACCTCACGCGTTTTCAATGACCAGGTAGATCAGAGGCCGACCCTTACGAAATTGAATTGGTAGTTATAACTTACCGTAGGCACACGTACCCACACTAAATAGATATAAAAAATGTTTCGGTGAACAAAGGCAATGCCTCCACCTATAATGTTTGGAAACAAGCACCTTTGTAAAATCAACTGTTTCAATCGTAACGTCTATCATTGTATTATTTCAATATAATATATGCTCAGAAAACGTGCATACGAATCGTTACCAGCCCTCATACCTCACCACACAAGGCTCCTACATATTAATAATAACAATACATTGAGTTCAAATACTCATAATTGTTGTACTACTCGAGTTCTATTCGGTGTTTATTGTATTAAAACAGAAATCTAGATCCAACGTCAGTTAAATGCCAAGTTTGTTTAAGTAACTGCCACGTTAATGAAATTCTTTAGACAATCTCCTTGGTTGATGTTGAACAAAAACTAAGGTATTGCCGAAAAAGCTTAGAAGTTCTGCTAACTTCGATAAATTTAAACGACGCAGCCAATTAATCTAAATCAAAACGAGGCAAGGTCCGTCACTCCAACTTATGTATTACTGAATGATGCAAACTAAGTATCTTTCTTAAAGACGATATAATGGGATGAAAGTACCCGTATTGATTTTTCTCCGCTTTGTGACAGTGAAATTTATAGCTACAATGATCCCCTATTTTTGCACTCACATATCCTCGATATACGTTAGATATTCGGGGGCAAATTTATTTTTAAATTTATCTCAAACAACAATTCTATTTCTTTGTTCTCGACGGAAATTACTGTTTCATTCTCGCTATACAATCTTTTGGAATTACCTAAAATAAATGTACGTAAGAGCGGTTTTGAATAAAACTAGTACTCTCTTATTGCCTTTAAGGGCAAGGGATATAACCCAATTAATATTTCAGTTAATTCTGTTAGTTAAGATAATGCTGTATAATGGGTGTGCCATTGTTATAATAATTGGTATTATCATAATGTTTCGTACGCTGTTATTGTTGTTCTCGAGTTTTAGAAATCATTATTGAAAATATAAACATAAACTTTAACATATACAACTCTTGCGTATTTTACATATTAAGATAATTATATGGATAAATGTAAAAAAACTCGACGACTATAAAACCATTTCATGTGCAAAACCCTATACGTGTCGGCGGCCTCCGAATCGAAAGTCGTATGATGTAACCGGCCGTATATTCAGTTTAATAGTCGGTATTAAAGCCATTAATAAGAAAAGTTCTAACTCACCTTCCAAATAAACTGCAGTCGAGGCAGCTTTATCATTCTCCACCACCGGTCGAACTGTTTCGTACGATATCGCTTCCAGCAAATTGAACCGCAAGTCTAGAATAACCAAACTACTTATATCTTCCAGTATATCTTCGTAAAATGTTGTCAGCTTATTGCCGGATAGCGTCAATTTCCTCAGTTGTGTGAGGCCACCGAATGCACGCTCTGATATGTATTCTATCGCATTGTTATCGAGCATCAGCTCCTTCAAGCCCCACAGTTCACTGAAGGCCAAGTTCCCAACCATTGTCAATTTATTATTTCTCAGATTTAATCGAGACAGATTCTCAAGGCCCTCTAACATCTCTCTTGTCACTACTGATATGTAATTAAAGTCTAAATTGAGTTCAATCAAGTTGTTTAAGTGCTTAAAGCAACCTTCGTGTATCAAACTCAAGTTATTATTTGATAGATGTAAGACATGTAAATTTGGTAAACCAAAAAACACATCTCTCTTCAATTCTGATATTTGATTTTCATCTAAACTTAGATTTGATAGCATCATCATCTGTGAGAACGAGTGTTTTTCTAAAGTGGTAATCTTATTCGATTTCAATACAATTTGTCTGACTGTAGATGAGTTTGTGAAGGCGTACGGCGGGATCCTTTTAATAGTTCCAAATTGTATAGAGATATGTTTAAGTTTGTCCAGTCTTATTATAGCCTTTGCCGGTATAAATGTTAGCGCGTCATCGGTTCTGACGTTGAACATTAAGTGTTCTATTTCGGACTGAGACGAGAAACTCGGCCAAATGAGATCTTCCTCAGTGATGCCACCGCCGAATATCCAGCAGTCCGCTCTAGAGGCCATTTTCGGCTTGTTACTGTCACAATAACAGTGGACTTTAGATCGCCTGTCAACAATGTCACACACGTTAATGAAGACAGGTGAATAATAAAGCCGTTCCATTTTCAGTTTGGTGTCGTTCTTGCTCTCGGTTACAGTTAGTTTCACAGTCATCAATGATGCAATGATTATCAAATATTTGGTGACTTGCTCCATTTTCCTCACCGCACCGGTATCTGTAACAAATTTAAATATATTTTGAAAACCTCGGCATTACCTTATCTAATTCTAAAAGTTTCTGCTTCGATTATTATTAAAGTTATTTTTTATGTAGAAAATTATTCTTTTGACATTATTGAAAGAGACGGCGTAGTTCGTTATATATTGCAGAGATATGATAATATGGCCGTAATAACAGTGTTTGAATAGCTTTCTTAGTGCCATAGTTTTATAGGTTGAGATAACGGATAGTAATTTGATAGCCGGTGAAGTTAGTTCCATAATATCTGAAAAATAATAGAAAAAGTAGTTAAGTATACTAGTGGCTTATCTTGGGACATAAATCTTTGAAGTCGAGGGAGAAAGGCTAAAATTATAATAAAACTATACATAATGGACAAGATTTATAGTAGCTAGCTGAGAGCTAACTCGAAGTAGTATTTAAATCTGCGGCACATAATTCTGAAACTTTTACAATATGAATCTGATCTTGGCTTCTCAAAGCCGTATTTGAATGCCCGTGTGGTGGATGTTTGGATATTGTTTCATTTGACTTTCTTTTACTGTAAGTCCTAGATAATGTTTTTGTAGATAAACGCTACTAGATATTAATTTGGAGTTTCATATTTAACTTCACAATATTTGTACTACCCATAATTTTCTTTATTACAGACCAATAACGAAGTTAACTCAACTCAAATACAATAGCAATACATGTTGTACAGGAAAATATTTACTAATGGGTTTTATCGTTATGTTTCCAGTCAGATATATTACGAAGGTTCTCAAAATCTGTATCGCGGAGCACAAAACTCACACGTAAAAAACAAATATTCAGTACCAACGCGTAATAAACACGCCCGGGTTTAATAGTCAATCGATACCAATACAGTCGTGTCGGCCTCAAAATAGGATACGCGATAGGTACAGTAATTACTTGTGCTGTAGGTGGGCCAGGTAAAGCGAAATATTTTTTTCGAACATAGGCATACCGCGAAGGGCGCAGGTCACCCTTTTGATATATGAGGCTCATAAATATCCGTAATATGCGGTTTCACACATAACAGGTCACGGTATGGTAAAGAAAATCTTCCATTAACGAAATTTTAACCTACCTAATTAAATTGAAAAATAAGTAAGGGAATTTTTATGTTGGAAGAGCACCTGTATTAGTCAAATCAAGCGTATTATTTGATCGTAATCGGTATGAATTGAATGACGTCATATAAAGAGGATTATGGAGTCCCCATTTCCTTTCAATACTAAAATGAGGGAGTACCTAATTATTATGTAATATACTTTAGTCATTTGGTAAACATGCGTAGATATAGGTAATAAGCAATTAAATGTTTTTACCGATTTTTACAATGTTATGTTATTTATATACTTCTGTACAATAGGCTTGTGTCCACTAAGAATTAATCGGTTTGATTGTAGTATCTATAGATTCATTGTTATTTGTAGATGACAATATAGTTAATTATTTATTATAAAAAGATTAATGTTATTTTGAGTATTCTAAAACTAAAAGTAATATATTTATTCTTGTGATAGTGAACACCAATCAGTGAGCATTACGACAAACAGTGCGTCCGCCATTGTTGTTATTGACGTTTTGGTAGTAAATAAAAATATTACTAAAACGTCAAACTTTGTAGGTACATGTCGAATCGAATTTAACAAAATAAAAGTGGGTACACCAAACCAGATTTCATTCAAGGTTTGCTTTGTTTTGCACTTCGTGACATCACTCAACCGCCATGATGGTTTACAGCGTTTTCACGTCAAATAGGGAAGTTTAACTATGTGTATAATTTATATAGTAATTGTGTGTATAATTTGTTTCACTTTCAGGCAAGGGAAATAAATTATACAAGTATTTTTATCTAGTAAAACATGCCAAAATAGTAGTAGTTTCATGCATCAATTTATGCTAAAACATTATTTAAATTTTTTTATCGTCAATTTATTTACAATAAGTATTCTACTTGACAGCAAAACACTATGACGTCACTACGTAATATTTCATACAAAACCCTTGGCAAAGGTCGTTTTTGACAATTCATTTAAAGTGCTTGATTTGACAAGTTGGAAACAAGCCTATTCAAAAAGGTTTTTAGAAAGCTGTAATTAGTAATGTTGCTGATCGATTTTTGAAGAATATTCAGTTATTTCGATTTAACATCTAATAATGGAACGAATCAATCACTAATTGCATTTTAGGACAGAAGCCTATTTTTATATATTTAAGATATATCACATATCTCATATTATATGTATAGATATAAAAAATATCTATCATGTGACAATTAATAAAAAATTTAAAAGATAAAATATAATTTTTTTGTGGCCGTAAGACGGAAAGTTTCGTAATATCTTAATTGTAATAGTCTGATGCAAATAAAAATATGGAGAAGTCGATGTTACATTATAATAAAACTGCGATCAAGTAGTAAGTAATCACTTTTATTTCCACAAGTGCATTGTGATGTTCCCATGCACACTTTAAAACATTTAACGGATGCCACATCCTGGCCGCATCCTAGTCTTACGTCCCCTCTGTGTACCTTACGCCTTAGTCACTTAGACGCCGCCTTACGAAACGGAAATAGCCATACACAAAATATTTGATGTCTCCTCTGTTCTGTAATTGGTCTACCGGCTTTCAGGACTTCGAAACTATAAAGTTGCTTTTGGTTAAAGTTTCCAAAGCGGCTTAAATGTACTGCGCGCGTTTTACAATGCATTTTTAAGTGGAATGAGTCTATATCTATTTTTGTGTTTCATTAAAATCGGATTTGTGTGACCTGGTTGCTACGCCGCGACAAAAATGCTTTTAAGGTAGCCTAATGTGACAACGAATTAAATATAACAACAGCCTGTTTAGTTTTATGCGATTAAGATTAGATGTCGCTTTGCGTAAACTAGTAAAATTTTACCTACGTTACTCGGGCCTATGTCTTTTAAATATTCTTGTCTTACTTTTTCGCATACTAGATTTTTGGATTTGATGCTAGTAAACTTATGAATTTAGGTGTACATTATTATGAATTATATTGAAGCGTGCCCTTTTAATGTCAAACAGCTTTTTTCTTACGTGTATGAGAGAGTGTAACAAAAATTAACCATTTGCCTGTCTGCCTGTTTGTTTGGGCTATTCTCCAAAGTGGACCAATTTTGACGGGGCTTTTACTGCTAGTTAGCTCATATTATCGTAAGAAATTATTAAAACTTCTTTTATTTTAGAAGCACTATAAAATTGCCCGAAGATAAAGTAAAATCCATGAATGACAGCATACAGGCAAAAAATCAAATCCTAACATGATGCAATAAATACTACATAGAACTTAACTGGAACTAACTCTTTCCAAAAGATATTATGATCGTAAAATGGTATTATAGTTTTCATACATATTTATTACATTTAAGGTCACAAGGACCGTTATATTGGATCAATTGAGTGCCAATTTCTTTCGACAACCCGCGTAATAGTTGGATGGTGCGTCCCATACAGTTATACGTTAGTTACTTCAGACGTCACCCTAGGGACGTTCGATATCAATTCGAGAAACGAATTCTGAGAGAATTTTATTTTTAAACTTACGTGTACTTACGTGAGTATTGAGGTTTTATTGGTGGTTTCGTATCCGTGACGGGAAGTTGTGCGTTGTGTGTACGTTCAAGTTCAAAAGTAAAACTTTATGAAGCATTCGGTCTAAAGAAAAAACTAATGTTAGTAAAAGACATAACTAATCTGTTAACCTGCACTTGGCCAGCATACAGTAGTATGGCTTAACCCTTTTGTAAAGAGAAGCGGCTAGTCCCCAGCGGAAGAACAGTTGAACAATACTCATTATTAAGTCAATCATGAATATAATATAGGCAAAGTAATTATTTAACTAGTTGGACAACAATATAAACTTTTCACAGTAAATAACTAACTTTAAGCCGAATAGACACTGCCTCGCATGCGTCAAACCCTATGTGCAACTCAGACCAGAAAAGTGTTTATCATTGTAAAAAATTATCTCAGGATTAATTTGGCATAAGAAGAACACGAGGTGTCTCGTGAAAAGCATAATATGCCTTATATGTGTGTGTGTTGCCGTCTACAGTGCGCAAAATAAGCATAGAGTAGTGATTGAATAAAATGTGTGAAAATACAACGATTTGTGAAAAACCAACAGGATTAGTTTTGAATTTTGCCTTTTTTTTGCTTAGTGCTCCAAGCACTTTGTCAGAAAAATGGAAAAGGTTATTTGGTATTTTGAGGTATACCTAGAACCGCAAAGCTAACAAATTCTATGCAATGTTACAGAGTTCATAAGTCGTATAATCTTTTTTATCGGTGCTATATTGACACTCACAAAATGTTTCTGGCGGGCAATTAAAATTTTAAACAATTTAAATTTCGGCTGCTGTAAGATAACGTGACTCATCTATATAATGCCTGAAGGTCAGGAAAGATGGATACTACACCGATTTGCAACATTACGGCACAAAAAAATGAAGTAATTATTATATAAATCGTTCTTATATAGTAGTTCCTGAAAGGTAGAAATCAGTTTATATCTTGGTTATTCTTTTTGATAAGCAGTTATGACTAACAAAAAATATGTTTAGCCAATTCGATCTTCCATAATATTATAGCGCCATCCTAATATAGTGCTGAAATATCTAATGAATGGCTGAGAAAGCCTCGTTGATCAGTTCATTGAGCCCACTGTGTGGCTCCACATGAAAGCTAATGACCCAACTAACCACAGTGCAATGAGATAACCACACATTGACATCTTCGTTGATTTTATAGCAGGTTCTTCGCGCGTACTTTTGGAAACGGTTGCAAGATCATTCGGTTTTCGAAGTAGTTACTTTTAAAACTTCTTATGTGAATTTAAACTTTTGTGGTCTTTCAAATTTGAATATTACCTTTCAGGATATATACCACGTGCCTTTCTTTCGAGTATTCCATATTAAGACACTGTTGCAAGCGCCATCATCGTTCAAATTCGAAAATTCGAATCGGGAAGACAACATTTAAAAGCGTAGGTACTTTAGTCTTCATAAAAATATGTTTACATTCTTTATTAGAATATATAACTATCTATGTACCCAAGTTTAAAAAACTTGTTGATGTTATTTACTCTATGATATCCACACTGCGTCGATTAGATACATTTTGTCAAACAAGCTTACCTGAATAAAGAGTTTCTTGGCAGAAATCAAAACAAATCATCTGTTAGGCTAGGGTGTATTATTTGGGTGTGTTGACTATAATGTTTTATGTTTGATATAAGTATAGCGGCAAGTACACCATTGGCTACCGTTAGAAAACTATATATTTCGATTGCATGTTAAATTATCAAATCTAACTTAATATTTTTATACCATACCATTATTATAAAATTTCAGATGGATTTTCCAACTATTTCATAAACATATTTTATTATATAGCTATCATTATATATGTGTACAAAAAAGTGTGTGTATATAATTCAATTCTCTCACACGACAAAAAGCCACAAGAACTTATCGCGCTTATCGCCATAACCATGTACCTTCATATATTACACTAAACAATTTACGCTTACCACCTTGAACGATTATTGGTTCCAGTAATTATAAATCGATGGAAGTGATATAATATTCATTTTGAGGGAAACGGTTTAGGCTTGTGGCTTTGTATACGAAAATTGTAAGCTAAAGGAAATTGTTCAGGTACTTCTATTATGTAAAATGTGTGTTTTGTATTTTATTTAATGTTCAAATTTTATTGGCTTAAGTACCTACTAATTTATTAGCGAAATATTATATTCTAAAGTGTACAGCACACGCTCTTTAATAAAATATTAATGTGTTAAGTGTTTAAATAAGCAAGTCGATTGAAAATTTATTTGATATGGATTAAAAGGAAACAATTATTTAAAATAACACAACAAATCATTTTTATAGAGTTTTAAAGCTAAAAAGTAAAGTCAGCAATAATTCTATGGTAAAAGTTCTTGTCATTATTAAAAAATAAATTTGAAATTGAAGTAATAACTTAATTAATACATTACAATTTGGACGACTATTACATGACTTAGCTAATTAACGCTGTTGTGCCACATACATGTTATTATTTACTGTTCTAGCGGTAAGTAATATAAAATAAGGCCGATTTTCCGGTCTCCTGCCACCCAATAGGGGAGTTTCCTGCAAGTGAAATTAATTATACAAATATTTTTATCTAGTGAAATATATCATAACAATGGTAGTTTTATTCATCAATTAATATTAAAACTTTATTTAACGTTTTTATCGACAATTTATTGATAATAAGTATTTTACTTGACAGCAAAACACTATGACGTCACTAGGTCATATTTCATACAAACGCCATAGTACAGGTCTTTTTGACATTTCATTAAAAGTGCTTGATTTGACTGGTTGGAAACAACCCAATTGCACAAAAAGGTTTTATACTAATCAGTTGATATCTTTCGAAAGAGTACGATCACAAGCACCGTGACACGAGATTTTAACATACACATACACTTGAGCATTGCCTTGTAACAGAACATCAAGCATTCGCTGTTTTAAGATTCCTAGAACTGATTTTAAGCTGATCCCTCGGTTACACTCGCTTTATTGAGGGCTACTGTTATGATCTCGTAGCTCATAGCGTAATGTTATGTAAGCTTCGTCAATAAATAGGCTATCTAACACAAAAATAGTTATTCAAATCGCTCTTGTACTTCCTGAGATTAGCACGATCAGCCAACCAAAGAAACAACAAAACTCTTTAGCTTTATTCCGTTAGTATAGATTTGTTAATCTTATTTTGAGATTTTTTTACTTTGTATATCAATATAGGCGAGGTTGCAGTACTTTTTAAGATTTTTGAACGTCTGAAAGTCCCATGAACTATGATATTTTAATGAATAAAAATTAAAGTATAAAAGTTGAACATATCTTCTAGTAAATCGTAAAGATAGAAACACGATTTGGAATGATTGGCTCGATAAAAAAAAATGTCAAACATGGCACTAAATCACAATTTCAAACGTGTACTGCTTAGAGATTCCATAATGAATTTATATGAAAGTATTATCAATAAAAACAGCTCTTTATTTTAAAATAAATGGTAAAAACAGATTTCGTAATTTCATTATCATTTTTCTCCAAGAAAAAAATAGTCAAAATGTTGGCATTATATCGCTCGCCGGCCGTTCATCAGTGCCTGTCTAGGCGTGATTGAGGGCGGACGTACGTCGTTGCTCCGCAAAATCCCCCTCCACCCCCGCATGTACGTTTTCGCAAAAGTACAAAGTAATTCGTATTCCAAACTCAATCGTTCAAACCATAGACATACTAGTAAGAAACCGTAGACAGGTTACTGACAAGGTAACATGACGGAGCTTACGAGTGGCAGGCATCGCGAGAAGCGTACGCACACTAATATAAATATGTCAAAACGACACACTAAGAATTAGATAAGAACTGTAAGTGAGATAGCACATCTAATCGCAAGCGCGAAATAGAGATAAACATATACTCTCTGGACCGACGCGCATTGTGACATCATGCTGACCGTTTCACAAACAATAATTTGACTCAGATGCGACATGATCACTTTGTCTGTCTTGAGTAAATCCAATTCGCCTCAAAGTAAATTTGATTAATTCATTTAAGGTCGGGAAATAAAAAGTCGATGTGATTTATTGATAACATTTATTAAAAAAGTACATTTTATTCTTCTCATTTCATTCAATGGAAACCTAAAACAGTACGTTAATATAAAAACTGTGCGCTGCGGACCCACCGTAGCCCTGGCAATACCCCTGGGAGTATGGTGGGTCTATTAAAGCAAAACCGTACTCCTGGCTGAAATGCTCGTAGTGATATACCAACGTGCTACGTGGACATTAAACTGAACAGTGTTATCTCTCGTATGATAATGACTTACTACTTACGTTTTTGTATTTTTAGACAAGCGAAGATAAGCGCTAGTACGATGATATAGTGCAACAAGGAGATCAATTAGAGAATAAAACGTTTAGGTATTACTGCTAATGGTTATAATGCTGTGTATATTATAGGTATAATCTGTGGTGTACTGTTGAAGACCCGTCATCATCATCATCCTTGCGCTGTCGGATCATTCCCACTAGTTCTATTGAACAGTTCTATGATAGAACTAGTGATACTTTTTCCCACTAGTTCTATTAGCACAACTTGATGAGAAGAATAGAACTAATGGGAAACAGTTATAGGAAATTTACCTCTAGTTCTATGTATGTTTTACAAGAGTAGTGTCACAACATCTCGCTCACATATCCGAATCAATATGTATGTATAAAAATGTGTTAAACGAATGAACGTCTACAAAACAATTGAACGTCTACAAAACAAATGAATGTCTACAAAACAAATAAACGTCTAGAAAACAAATGACTACCAGAAAGTGATCAGCTATCGATAGTGATTGCAAAAAACAGGTGCATGCGATTTTCGACCTTATTGACAATTCATGACAAACTTTTTTTTGTGTTTTCTCGCTTTCTGGCAATGTTAGGGTAATAAAATTATAAATTCTGACTAATGTCAATTAGGTTGCAAATCGCATGCACCTGTTTTCTGCAATCACTATCGATAGCTGATCACTTTCTGTAAGTCATTTGTTTTGTACACGTTCATTTGTTTTGTAGACGTTCATCTGTTTTACACATTAAACAAATAAACGTCTACAAAACATATTCATTCGGATATATGAGCGCGATGACGTGACACTACAGATCATTCCCAGTAGTTCTATTGAATACCCTTGTAAAAACATACATAGAACTAGACTGGGACATTTCCTATTACTTAACCCATTAGTTCTGTTCTCCTCATCAAGTTGTGCTAATAGAATTAGGACAGTTCTATCATAGAATTGTTCAATACTACTACTATACTGGGAATGATCCCACAAAATAGTAGAACTTGAAATTAACGAACTGAAATTAATAAACTAATTACACAACAATATTATCTGGGAGTACGGTTAAGCTTTGAAAGACCCACCATACCCCCAGGGGTACTGCCAGGGGTACGGTGGGTTGGCAGCGAAAACTGTGCAGTACAATCTACTTAGTTGTTTAATACTAAAAGGAGAAAAACAAGAACAAGTGAATGGACTTTGATCATCCGTCAATGTTTGTAAATTACGTATAATTTTGTATTTCTATAATAATAATATATTGTGTTGATTCAGCCTCAAATCACTTTTATTACTTGACAAAAACACACATCAGTATTTTATTATTTTACGAATGTTCCATCTGGATACTTTGTATTTTAGTCTTTGAACACGCACAATACTGCTTCTCTTTTACACTCGCTAAATGCCATTTTTTTTATTCACTCTATTATTTGTGATTCTGAATTTATTATAATTTGTAAATATAACGTTGTAATATTGTAATACTCATGAATGAGAAGTGATTCCATAACTTTTAGTCATTTTCCTACTATAGTTTGTGCAAAATCTCATTACACACGACGGCATTTTCAAGTGTAACGTACTCACACGCGAGTAAAAGAGCGAGCGCTTCCGACTGCAGCGCGTACGCGACTAAAACCAAATGAGACATTTAGCCTGTTTTTAATGTGCCACTTTTGAAGTTCGCATAACTCATCTACGGTTTTTTACGCTGCACTGTGGCACACGCACACACGAAACACCCCCTCTCCTCGCCCCGCTCACTCGCTGACGCCACCGCCGTGTTTTTGTTTTTGCGGGGGGTGAGGTCGAGCTACGCACTGTACTGCAACCTCGCCTTAATGTAATCTTTTATATTTGTACGGTTTCCAAGAAATGATCGAATTTTAGAAAATTATATAAAATATTTGACAAAGAACGAAAGTAGCTAAAAGTAATAAAATTATTAAAATTATTGATATAATATTATTTGTTAAGAAGTTTCTTTGAATCAGATTCTCACTTTTTATTCGCGGATAACGACTGAATTTCACTGTATGTTCCAGGAATCCAGGGACAAATCACGGTTACAGGGACCTCAGACTCAAGACTTTCACCCTGGAGCCTGAGATCCGCTCACTAGTGAAAACAGAGAGCCCAGTGCCATTCGCTTCTCATTACTACTATTATTATCGCTAACGTTTTATTGGCATGGTAATAAAGCAATTCGTTCTTCGTTGACCAGGTGACATATCGGAAGCCTATGTCAGTTTCATATATTCTTCACTTAGCAAAAAGGATATCGTTAATCGAATGTCACTTGTCTACAGGCAACGAGCTCAGATATTTACATAGAGGCGCATTTGTTATGGGCACTCTGAAGACAAACTTTCTGTGACCCAAATTGCCGCTTGGCAGCGTGGCAGTCGCGCTGTGACAGATGTCTCTACGAGAGCAAGAGAGACAAACGTTCCTCCTGTGTATCTTAAACTACGAGAGCAAGAGAGACGAAGAACGACGCCAGCGCCGCCAACGGCACCAACTACGAACAAAACTGGAGACAGTCCCCACTTTGAATCAGTACACGGAAACCTTAAGAACTGCGCTTCTATGTAAATTTGTATTCATTGCTACAGGGGCAGATCTGTTAGAACATTCATTTGCAAAATAATGTGCAATCATTATCAACTTTTAAATATTTATTAACTCATGCAGGTACAGTTTTAATTTTAAAACATATATATACCTTTCCATTACATTTGGAGTTTTCCATTAGTTACACAAGTTACGTAATAATGATGTGGTATTATTGATTTATAAAGGAGAACATATTAATTTACTGAAGTAATTATTACATGCCTCAATGGGCCTGTGCTTTTCGAGTCAATATCATTATTAATATGTATTTGTCATTTTGTAAAATAAAGCTGTTTGGTTACATTTAATGTTTTGTTTATTGCTTTGTATTATTTTATGTCAAATAGGTTTCTTTAAAGCTGCCTGATATGCCTACGGTGTGGCAATCAGTAGTCTTAGGGCCCGCACCCATAAATATAGCGACCGCAGCGTATTTTCTATCACACACACTTTCATACTACTATCGCCATTATTCTTGTTGTATATAAAGTCCAAATTCAATTAACAAAACAATATTTACAACACGCACCCACTCAGACACTGCGAACTAGGATGTGATGGATTTTGGACAATTTTAGAGGCAGAACAATGTCGATAATAGCTTGACAGTTTATGTCCTTGCGATTGTCCTCACTTGACGCGCTTGAAACCCAAAGTATAATTTTTCTAGTCTTAAACCATTCAATAACCAACAAACACGTTAAGAAAACATATGCAGATTTCACGCTAGTAATTTATGAAGTCAATATAAGTCACGTCACGGAAACTTGCCGTAATATTGTACGCCAAAGGTGTAACGAAGTTGTTAGGCATCAGGTGATATAAGCAAGTTGAGAATTAATATCAAAGGAAAGCTCACCTTAGGGGATTCTGTAACGATATTACCTCAACTATAAAGTGGTGATGTGTACGCAGAAACGAGGAAATGATCTCGAAAGTGATGGCGTGGCGAAGTTCTGTTTGTGTTCAGGTGAATGTAATTTTAGACTTTACGTCAAGCAGTTTAGGACTAAAATTACTTGTTGTGAGTAATATCATACCATAAGTCGAAGATTCCAACACGTATGTGAATTTTTATCCGTACGTATGTAGCAATTACTTCAACTTACACTGTATAAAATATACAGTTTTTTATTTGGCTACGATTGTATTGAGATGATGAGCTAAGTCGGTATTGCGTCTGTAGAGGTATGCTACGCCGTAGCTTCGAAGATGTTATTGACAGCACTGTACAACATGCTCGATTTCATATTATGTAGAATTTTTGCTCACGCATGTTATAAATAATACTTAAGCGCTGTGACTTAACTATATACGTTACTATGTCTGCTTTAAAAGCAACATACTGCATCTTTCTCTTCGAAGCCTAATTTGAATTACTAGAAAAAATGCAGTGTACCTTTTCATGATAAGGGAAAGATAAGAAAATTCTTCACTGCATTTTCTGCTTAATACATTATTTTCATTAATTTTTCAATAGGATAAGCATACTATGCACCCGTTTTTCCTGAGAACGTCATTGAACTGCAATCCAATACAAAATCACTCGATAAGTTATCGATCGATTCGATTGTTTGTCATTCGACTAAATACAATTTCCTTTCAGATAACTCCAATAGCAGCATATATATATATATATATATATATATATATATATATATATATATATATATATATATATACAAATAAATAGAGGTTAACACCGAAAAATCCCCGTTAGCAAGACGAGATTACAGGTCTATTTGATCCTTTCTCTTGCATACCTACACCTTGTAAAGCCATGTTATTCCCAACAGATAAAGAATTGTAAGGTAAACGTTTGTAGGTTTCACATAATCACCCCTGAATGGTCAGTCGTGACCCGTCAACCTTGCGTCGCCTCGGGCAAGTACCCCTGTCAGTCATTGAGAAAAGAAAACAAAAATGGGGTATTTTATATTGGACCATTTAATACAATTACAGCGATATAGCCTGCAGGCATGTCATATGTATGAAGGCTATTTTATGTATGCCTGTAGATAAGCAAAACTCTATCACATAATAAAATGTATACTAGAATTGGGCTCTGGCTTCGCCTGCATGTTAACTGTAACATACACTGCAAAACTGCAACAAATGAACCTACTTTCTTTCTTTCTTATCGCGGTGAAAAATAGCCTATGTCACTCTTCAGCCTCCTATTCACACCACAAATCGTACCATAACATTGCGTTGTGACGTGAAAAAATAACAAAGAAAACTTTTGTATGTACTTTATTATTTTGCATATACAGTTGCTTTTTTAACGTATTCAGGTGCTAATAAAGGAGCTTATTCTCGCCTATCAGTTCTAAACTATGTGTTGAGCAAAGCTTTGTCTGAAAGTTTTGAGAGCAAAGCTGCATTGCCAAGAACGGTGTACTATCAGGGAACATGAGGATCTTGGGGCTCATATTTATCATATGGCGTTTCCATTCATAATTATGATTGCAAAAGAGTGTTTGTTTGACCTTCCTTACATCAATATTATAATACGATATAGCCATTGCGTTAAAGTGTAATAAACATCCTCCACCCATCTTCATGATCATTCGCGTTTTTAATGGTAGTAAAATATTTATCAACATTCTAAGAATAGGAAACAATAAACATAGTCAAATATGATAACAAAAAGTAATACAATAAATTATATTATTAGCTTACATGTTATGTGACTTAGTACATTTTAACTTAATTACGAACAACATTATTTACTCATTACTAATTAATAATTACTAACAAAACATTGTTCGTACTGAATAACAAATTATATTCATGCTAAGTGCAGCTTGGATACAAGTTGTAAACATACATATTATATGTATGCATGTATGTGGTCCGTGTGGTGATGGATTAAGAATACGGAATGTCACCACCCCATATCATCCAATGGGTGTCGTAAGAGCCGACAGAGGGAGCATATAATGCAGAACACAGCACTGTAAGAGAAGGAAAACTTGATACAAACCCTATACCAACCCGTTTGGCCAGCGTGGTATAGTAGGCCAATTAATCCTTTCAAAGGAGAGGCCTAGTCCAGCAGTGGACTGTTAAAAGCTGATGATGTTTGTGTATGTCATGTATTAGATTGCTTTTGTTAAGTAAATCAATAAGCTAGTGACAGGCAGAAGATTACATTGATTGTCGAATGTCCGGTCGTGTTAGATGTGACTTTGCTCCGCGACCATGGCTTCCTGAATTACGATATGCTTTATTGTATTAAATGTTATCACTTCACATTCACATTCTCTCTATCGTTCATACGCCAAAGCAATTATGTTGCATATCATGGAATTTTATTGTAATAAAAGATCTTAGTAATTTTCACTCGTCATTAGTCACGGGCTCACGTGTAAATCGGAATTTATTAACGTGATGTAACACCAATAAAATAAAACCGCAGTTGCCAAAAGGTATATGCTTTATTTGACAATTTGTAGTGAAATTTTGAGCGCCTCCTGTCCAGTAAGTAATCTGATTCTTAGTAGTATTATATTAATACTTTACATCGTTTGTAAAAACTACTCTCTCTAAAGCAATATCACCTATCTGCTAAAGCTTGTTTAACCAAATTGCACATCGAATTATTTTGTTGCAGCAACTCAACCACATTGTTAGCAAACTTCTTAATAAAGCAAAGCTACTAGCAATAAATACAGCTAGTAACGGTAGGTGTAGCAGTAACAGTGCATCTGAGAGTAACGTATAGGTACTAATTACGTTGAAGAACTCTCCACTCTAATATATTTCAGTAGGTCGCGGCAACATCGAACCTCGAGAGGAGAACTTTTCATGTTATATTTATTTAAACGCGGATTATGCAGGTAGATTCACATCTCTATTAGAAAACTAGCGAATACCATAGATAGACGATGATTTTATAAAATAATCTCTGCAACAATGTCAACTGTAAAGATCGATCTTATCACTTAGGAGAAAATGTTTTGAGTTCTAACGAACGATAGGATATTTTCAAATACTAAATAGACCAAGTGCTTACGGTACGGTGCACCCATGCCCCACTGCTGGGCAAAGGCTTTCCATAAATCTCTGCGCTTTGCAATCTCAGGCCAGTCGTCCTGAAAGCGCCTAGGCTAGAATATTTTAATGAATGAGTAAAACATGCAATGAAATTATATCATCCTTAATAATCCAACTATCAGAAACAGTGTCATGTTTTATTTTTATGTACGCAAATTAAAATTATCAATGTGGAATCCAACGTTACGGTTTCTCGTAATTTGATTATAAACTACAATTAGACCTCTGCCCACACCTTCGGGGATACAGGCGTGAGTCTGTTAATAAAATAAATAAATAAAAAACTACAATTTATAAAATATGTAATTTACAAGTTATGATCGAGTGTAAATTTAATATTAGACTACTACTAAAACAATTAAAATTCTATGGGCTATGCAAACGATATTCTAGACATCTGACAGCTGTCAATTTTGACGTCTGTCAAATTACCCAGCGTATAACTACGTACGATATTACAATGTTTTAACAAATGAAAATGCTAAGAGCACGTCTATCAAAATGCGAATAATATTTTTACTACTATAGGCAAGCAGTCAATCTGTATACATAAAATCCTTGCGTTACTGACTGACTGACAGACAAATAAGCTACAGCCAAAACTATTAGGCACAGGTAGGTGAAACTTGTCATGAATGTTCCTTAGGGACCGTAAGGGTATACTACGACAGGATTTCCTAGAATTACCATGGGATCGGGCAGAAACAGTTAAATAAAAAAAATGTGCTGACGTATCTGCGTGCTTCCTCTAGTTTGATATAATCCTTAAATTTTTTATTTAGCGGTGGCTGTTATCGGTGTAGCTATCGCCATTCTTCTTTGCAGCCCTTTCAACATGACATTTTAAACATAAATTTTCCAGATTGCCTTGTGGTCCGGTGACATAGGTTTTCGTTTACGTTAGTGTCCAATCATGAGTTATTGCTATTTATTTTTCTTCACAAGAGTTTAACATAGTAACAAAAAAACTGGTTATGTCAGAAGATTTATGTTTTTGATTATGATTCTGTGCTGTATGTTTAAACAATATCTAATATTCTAAACATTAATTAAACGTTTCTGCATTCATGCTACTGCCATCTATCGGAAGGCCACGTATTTAAACTGACATCGACGTTATAGTTTTTACGAAATAAGATTAGATTTGAATTGGGTCACAATTGGTATTCTGATATCTTCATTAGGTTAGGCAGCATTTAGCATTCATTGTTGACACATAGTTTGATACTTTGTTTTATTTATGATCTAGTTACAATTTCATTTAAGTATCAGTTAATTTAGAAGAATAACATTTGTGACGTGAGTTGGACACGGACATTAGATCGAAACTGCATTTTGAACAAATTTTTTAGGAGAATTGGGCCTTAAGTATTAATCTTTCCCTGTCTATAATTACTCATCCTTCTGCTATTATTTTAGGCTGAACACCTTCAGGTATGAATGACGTCATAAAGGCTTCACACTAAATTTAATATATCGGCAGGACTTAAATGACGTCACCATTATTTTAGGCTACTCGATGATCACTTGTTTATAAATATTTAACACCATATAAGGCCGGGTTGAAGCCTGCTATGTATATTTTAAGCCTATGTATTTAAGGGTCATTATTGAATGAAGCTTTTAGGGTTAATTAACAGTTCGGTATTTCGGTGCGAAGTTATTTTAGTTCGGTATGTCGTCCATCTATGTATTGGATTACGTTATGGACGAAGATTATGTAATGCTAAATTTAGTGTGTAAATAGGGTAGGGCTTCGAACTAAAATAATTCTTGTTAAGACCTAAGATAGTATATTTACAATAATATATTATGTAATTTCTTCTTATTTTTTTATGTGACTGGAGTAAGTCATAATGGTTCAGCCGCCTCACTGTGATTAGTGAATTCAATCGGTACTGCGACACAAAAGCTATATAATAATCATTCACCATCATCCTCCTAGCGTTATCCCAGTAAAAAGGGACTCAATCAATATTATCTTTTTCCCCAGACCTGACCTACGCAACCTAAAGGGATAACAATATTCTATGGTTAAGACTAGTGTCAGTTTATTCAGAGGTATCGACTATCTATAACGACTGTCATGTCAGCTGGGCCCGACATCTGAACGTGATCTACGAGGCACGGGGCAAGCGATAATTATCAATTCAATACACACACAACTCTGAAAAGTTAGTGGTGCCGCGGATTTGAACCCGATACCCTCTGCATGGCAGTATTTTGGTATCTCCTATAGACTATCGCTGCCTTCTTCTTTCTCTTAGCGTTATCCCAGTTTCAATCTGGGGTCCGCTTACTAGTCTAATCGGATTTGGCTGAATATTAGCTTTTCCACAGAGCGACTGCCTGTCTGACCTCCGCAACCCGAAGGGATAGCTATATTCCATCGTTTAGACTAGTGTCAGTTTATTTTGAAGGTACTGACGCCCTGTAATGACTGTCAAAGATCTTCATGACAACCGGGACCGACGGCATAACGTGCTCTCCGAGGCACGGGACAAGCGGTAATTAACAATTCAATGCGCACATAACTCCGAAAAGTCATAGGTGCGCGCCGTGGATTCGAACCCGATACCCTCTGCATGGCAGTCTGTTGGTATATCCACTCGGCTATCGCTGCCTAATAATGATTATTTAAAATATATGGCATAGTATTCTGCCACATACATACGACACCATCTCAAAACTATGCCGACCCCTGATTTCACCAACAAAACGAGGCAAATAATTTTCATCTAGTATGCTCTTCTTTTTTAAATAAAATTTTATAAGCCATACCTTTCTGCATGTACTCATCGGCAGACTTTTATGACTAGAGAAAAACGTTCACTCAACTCAATGTTGCACTTATTACACTTCAGAATTCTATCGATATGTACTCAACAGAACGAGTCAATAATGGTACAAAAAGAGGTTATTCAACTGGTTCTCACGTTTAATATAAAACGCATTTTAAGCAACTTCAACCTGAATAGAAGTACCTACTTACGCAGTGACGATAAATTTCTTCACAGTTTAAACCTTGAGACGGTCGGTAAAGGGTTTTAAACTCGCATGAACAGAATTTTATTACTACACTTTATACCTACTTTCTCTGCAGAACAAATTGATTAACGAATCTTGTGAAGGACAACTACGGTCTAGCTACGGTCAATGCGCAAAACCCTATTGTTGGATTTTATAAATAGGTAGCTAAATTACTAGCTTTTGTAAGCCTTACAGATTGTGTGACTGAGGTTTTCTTTGTTGGACAATTTATATTCTGATTTATTTTTTTATTATTGAGGGGATCGTGGTAATGTGTTTGCAGTACAAATGTCGATTTACAAGAGTAAGCACCGTAGTCACCGTTTGATTTAAAGATGGGTGGACCGGTCCCAAGCGGTCAATACACTCTGTGCCTTAGGTACCACGTACACCAGATCGTCTCCGCTTTTGTCATCAAGATCTATGAGAGCTGTTACAGCGAGATAATAGGTACCCCCAAATAATCTGGCACGGATCTAAGCTATGATCCTCTTAGCTGCGAAGGGTCGATGGCAGTTACTCCGTAACCAAGCTAATATTATTAGAAAGCGATCAGGAAGGGCAATACACAATAGTGCTTATAATTTCCGTTGTAATTTAATGCCATTATTCAAAATACTATAATATTGCCCTTTTCTAAAAGGATGCTAAAACAGGTGATTTTGATGTTTTATTAACTTTTTGTTCCTCCAGCTATATATAGAGATGTACGTCTGTGTATGTGTTTAAATCGCACGCGAGCACAATTTTTACAAAACAAAAAACGAGAATACATAAAATATAAGCCAAACATGTATTAAAACTAAAACTGAAAATTATTAGGCTGTGTAGCCCGCATGTAAATAGGTACATTTTACAACTTCTGCGTATTTCAGAAGGAAACAAACCAAAGTTCTTTTCAAACAATTGCTTTGAGTAAAAAGTACTCTAAATTTCGGATAAACAGGTCAGTTACAATTTTGTGGTAGCTCAGATTATCTATACAGACATAAGTAATTCAAAAACATGTCCTTATTGACATATCATTGCAGGATTTAGTTAAGTGCGTTGTTGCTACTGAAGCTGACGATGACGATCTGGTTAAAGATCGAATGAAGGGAAGCGGTTGGATGCGGTCGGCTCAACCTCTCTCCTGCAGTGGACACCTCTAGGCTAGGTTGAGATTTGAATTACTGAAGCTAGAGAAAAAAATGGTCTGGGAGTTCCTCTCACAACCTACTTGTAAGAAAATACTTCAACCGACGCAAAAAGCGGTACACATGTTTATGTGCCCGTGTTTCTGTCACTTTAAAACTCTTAACTAATTAACCGGTTATGATGCGACTATTCATTTGCAAGCGTTAGCTTTAATCACGTCAGTGAATGAAATGATTTTTGACTAACATTTATGTAAATCTATGTCGCAGATTAAAATAATTATAAATGTTCCACAAGTAAGTCGATAAATATGACTTAAAATGCGGGCGACGGCTAGTAAAATATATCTGAGAGTGTAGGCTAATAAACGTGCAGTTTGATCGATCTGTGGAGCTAACAGCCCGCGACCGTGGTCACGTCTTATATGGGTGACTGCATGCAAAATGTAATCATGCCATTACACAACGAAGGAACGACGATTTTTACTTTATTCTATTTTAATATCACTTTCTATTCAGATCATGTGGTGGTTAGAATGTGAATAACGTAAGAAGGTTCTATAGGTATTGACTTATGCAAAGCTATATAAAGAGCAAATATAATAAATTTTAGCTTTCGCGGTTATTAATAATAGTTTTTATCCAGGATCTCACCAGATTTTTAACAATGATACGGGCGATGATGGAACACGCTTGCATAGTTTCTATTCACTTACGTTTTAATTTTAACGAATAACCCGAATATAATGATTTTTAGGCGTTTTCCTTCGCAAGCTTTGCAAGCTTTTGCGTAAGCTTCGATCACATCATTAATTAAAATTGTTTTGACTTATGTTTATGAAAATCCACGTCGCAGATTAATATAATTATTAATATTCCACGGCTAAGTGGATAAATATGAGTTAAATTGCGGACGACGGCTAGTAAAATATATCTGAGAGTGCCGGCTAACAAAACGTGTGTGCAGTTTGATCGATCAGCGGAGCTAACAGCCCGCGACCGTGGTCACGTCTTATATGGGTGACTGCATACAAAATGTAATCATGCCATTGCACTGCAAAGGAACGACGAATTTTATTTTATGTTATTTTAATAAAATATCACCTTCTATTCAGATCATGTGATGGTTAGAATACAAATAATATAAACATGTCAATAGATTTTGTTACTAAAGTGCAACCACAGAAATAAGTGCAACGTGTGCAAAATTGTATAAAGAGCAAGTCTACTGCGTCCGTGGTACAGCGCATAGCATACGCGACTACTGATCAGGAGATCCCGGGTTCAATTACCGGGTCGGGCAAAAGTGATACTGGGTTTTCCGAATTCTCAGTAGCAGCACGGAGGCTGGATGTGCCCGGTAACGGCAAAAGGCTCGCCCCCTATTACGTGTCAACTCACATTCGTAACATGGTGAAATGTGGGTGTAATATTACACATCTGCCTACCCCTTCGGGGATACAGGCGTGAGACTATGAAAAACACCCGCGATAAGTTATTTAACTGCCTTAAATCATTTATGTGTTAGGCAAAAATATTTAATCTTCTATTCTTTACATATTGTTTATTTTAATTGCATTTACAATGCACTAATGGCATATATTGAGATACGAGAATGTATAGTGCAATACCAGTGCGGCCGTATGTACTATAAAAGTAACGAATTCATGATGATAAAGTCCTCTTGTACAATGTCATACGTAAGTATTATTCGGACTTATAGTAATTATGTGATTAATTTTTCCATTAAAATAATTTCAAGTAATTTTTCTACAGTTCTACATTTCAATAATGGTTGATAATATATCATTGTATTACCAAAACTGTCGTGGTTTGAGAACAAAACTAAACAAGTTGTATACAAATACGTTGTCTGAGTGCTATGATTTAATTGTGCTTTCGGAAACCTGGTTAACGGATCATATTAGTGACTGCGAGTGCATAGATACACGCTATAATGTTTATAGGTGCGATAGGAGTCGAGCGTTAAGTGGTAAAACGGATGGCGGTGGTGTCATGATCGCAGTGCGCCATGGACTTCCAGTTACAAGTTTTTATCTGCAACCCGAGTTAGCACATGATTCTACCAACGGTACTAATAATTTGCCAGGTAACTTTGATTATGTCTCTCTTAGATTTGACTCGTGTACTGTAGGTAAGTACCATGTAATTATTGGCGTATACATTCCGCCTAGTCAATCTTTTCTTTCGTATAAAACATTTTTCGATGCTATACAAACGGAGGTTAACTATGTCGTTAAATGTTGAAAAAGTGTATATTATTGGTGATTTTTATATGCCTCATATCGAATGGAAAGAATACAGCCCGTTAGTTTTTATTCCAGAACCTTCTACTTGCAGCCATATCGGCACATATTTTCTAACTTCTGTTTTCTCATAAATTGTAAACAATACAATATTATTTGTAATAATATAAATACATACATACATATCGTCACGCCTTTTATCCCCGAAGGGGTAGGCAGAGGTGTATTTCTACACCCACTTTTCGCTAGATATACTTTAGTCCCACGTAATAAGGGGCGAGCCTATTGCCGTACCGGGCACATTTCCAGACTCAGTGCTGCTTCTGAGAACTGCCCGACCCAGGAATCGAGCCCGGGACCTCCCGATCCCACGCGCACATTTATGCCGCGAGACCAACGAGGCAGTCGTATAGGGTTTGATGTCGAGTTTTCCGTCTCTACGCAAAGATGGTATTTGCATCTTGTTATCCCTAAGTCGCCTCTTACGACACCCACGGGAAAATAGGGGGTGGTGACACTTGTATTCTATGCCGTCAACCACACATCAAATTGTAATAATATGAATAGAATATTAGACTTATGTATAGCAAATAGTGACGATTGTGTCTGCGAACCCTCAAATAATTATTTAGTACCCGTAGACAATTTACACCCGCCTTTTTGTGTCCATTTTAGTTTCAATTTACAATATAAACCTTTAAAAACCAGCTCTGGTAATATGAGGTACAGATTTTTAGAAGGTGATTATACTAAGATTAATGCAGAAGTTTCTAGTGTGAATTTGAACAATGTTTTAGCAAATTTGTCAGTAGATGCAGCTGCTACATTTTTTTATAGCAAAATATATGATATTATTAAATGATGTGTACCTCGCCGACCTGTAAAAAGTAGTAAATACCCTATATGGTTTTCTAGACCGCTTATACATATTTTTAAAAATAAACAGAAAGCTTGGGTTAAATGGAAAAAATATGGGAATACTTCAGGTTATGAAACATTCTCATGTTTGCGCGATAGATTTAAGTCGGTGAGTTCCGAGTGTTATAGAAATTACATTGATTCGATAGAGGACTGTTTAAAAAAGGATGTCAAGGCGTTTTGGCCATTTATAAAAAGTCACAAAAACAAAGATGGATTCCCCAGTGAAATGAAATATAACATCAGATAATCCATCTGACATTTGTCATTTGTTTTCGAATTATTTTAGTTCCGTATATGTAAAAAGCGACCCCATAAACTTAGACGATGAAACTTTGCCGGTATCTGGATTTGTTGATACAATCATTTCTGATTTACACTTAACCAGAGACATGATAATAAAAGAGCTTATGTCTTTGGACGTAAATAAAGGCGCGGGTCCAGACGCTATACCTCCTTTTTTCTTAAAGCACACCGTGGAGACGATCAGTCTTCCATTGTTTATTATATATAATAATAGTCTGGCAAGTGGCATAATGCCACAGGTTTGGAAGACTGCTAATGTAATGCCTGTGTATAAGAGTGGTTGCAAGTCAGATGTTACCAACTACCGTCCCATTGTCTTGCTCTCAACAATGGCAAAGACTCTCGAACGTTTAGTACATAAATAAATTTATTCACATCTACACAGATATATTAGTCCAGTTCAACATGGCTTTGCCAAAGACCGGTCTACTGTAACCAACTTATTGCTTTATACAAATTACCTGTTTGAAACTATGGATAGTTGCTTGCAGGTGGATGCGGTAAACACCGACTTTTGTAAAGCATTTGATAAAGTGGATCATTCCATACTTTTAAAGAAGATAGCATATAATGGTATACGTGGCAACTTGATGCGTTGGCTCGAGTCGTATTTAGTTAACAGAACACAAAGGGTTGCACTGAATGGTTTCTATTCTAATGAAATACAAATCAGTTCAGGTGTTGTCCAAGGCTCAATTTTGGGTCCTTTGCTCTTCGTCTTATTTATAAATGACATTGGTAGTTGCATTAAACATTCTCATTATCTCTTGTATGCGGACGATTTAAAAATCTATCGTGAAATCAAGTTGCAAAGTGACTGTGATAAATTACAGGAAGACTTGAATCGCTTGACTAACTATTGCTCCAACAATAAATTGCAATTAAACATTGATAAGTGTAAGTCAATAACCTTCACAAAAAAATTAATACATTTAATGAAACCTACCTCCTCTGTGACAATGCACTTGAAAAAGTAATGTCAATTAGAGATCTTGGAATACAACTTGACTCGAAACTCCATCTTGATGTTCATGTTAACTGGGTAGTAAATAAGGCTCTTCAAATGTTTGGATTTGTCATGCGCACTTGTGCACCCTTAAAAGGCCAGCATCATATTTGCTTCTTTATAAGTCACTCATTAGATCACAATTAGAATACGCCATTGTTGTGTGGAATCCTTATTACTCAAAATATATTCATCAGGTAGAAGCTGTACAGCGTAAATATCTGCGTGCTGTCAATTATAGATATTTTAGTCAAAGAAGTAGTTACTACGAAAACTTGTTTAGATTCTCTTTAATGACACTCACAAAGAGACGATGGCTTTTGGACTTATCAGTGATTTTTTTACATTTGTCGTAGTAAATATGACTGCAATAAACTTATGAATCAAGTACAAATTAGAATACCTAGCAGTTCACACCGTATACGCGCTGCACATAACTGGGGCTTTTTTGCACCCAGGATGTGCAGAACGAATGCGGGCGAGCGAGCTCCACTTTGCCGCTTAATGAAGCTTTATAATAAATATTTTACAGACATTCATTTGTTTTGACTGTCTCCGGGACAATTCAAGAGAAGCTTGGTTGAGAAACTCAAGGAAATTGATGATGATAATGGTTGATACTGAACTTTGTTTGTTGCTCAGTCATTACATGTAATTAATTAATTTAATTAAGGTTTTTTTATGCCAAAAAGAGTATTATGTAAAACGTTCATATTACTACTCATATTAATATTGATGTTGCGGACAGCGATGTTGGTTGTGCACATATAAATGTTTTTGTTTTTTAGTTATAAGCACTTATATTGAGCACCGTGTACAATTGTTTGTTGTCCTGAATAAATAAAATAAAAAGCAAGTACAAATTTAAGCTCTCATGGTTATAAACATTTGTTTTAGCTAGAGCTAAAACTCGTTGTTTAAAATCAGTTGAGATCATGGATAAGAATCCATGATCTCAGCTGATTTTAAACAACGATACGGGTGACAATGGATCACGCTTGCCTAGAAGGTTCCTATTCACTCGCGATTGTATTGCGGCATATGTATAGATTGGTTTTGAGTATCTGATATTTCAGCATTTCTGCAAGTGACGTAGTAAACATGACGCTTGCAGATCTCCTTAACGTACACATATAAGGCCTCGAGTGAGAGTAAAGTTTACTGTGAACTGTACTTAGACCATTTTATACGAATTCTCATCTTCACCCATTGAAGTCAGCGAGAACACGAATCTACATACATACATCACAAGTAGATTCACCCGTATCAAAGGCATATTTTTGCCTAAATTTTTCCAGCCATGTTTTTAGGTTCCACATAACAAGCGCAATGAGCTTAGCATAGCTTTTCCCAGGGCAACACGATGTGATCCGATGCGTTTTGACACGTTACAAAAATATCTTTTAGCAACGGCACCACTAAAGCTTATTTAGGTGAGGCCAAATGGATGTAATTTTCTGAGTCACGTGTTTTGTGTAGCTAATTTACGATCGATTAAAATTAGATTAGGTGGACGGATGACCAGTAATACGCGACATACATAATTACTTGAATGCTGCAACGAAAATTGAAGGCCGTCATCTCGCAATATATGTAAATGTTGCTATCTGAACTCTGCTAGTTCTAAGCTCAAAGCTGTGTGTCAAAATCTGACAGTTATCTAACAGCCAAAAAGTGTCACTTACTTAGCTATCAAAGATGACAGCACCTAACTGCCCAAAACTGTCAAACGGTGACCTAAGTATCAAAACGTGACATTACGATGTACCCAAATAAAGAACTCTCGAAAACGCCTACACTAAGGAATTTTCTCGAACCTATAAATGTTGAAATAGCCGATAATTCCGACAACAATTGTCAAGAGAATATTAGAAATAGGTACTTATCGCTATTGAGTTCTCGAAGGTACGAGTACTATACTCGTTATTGGGGATAATGAGGGCCGCCGTATTCAGTATTGTATTATGGTAATTAGAGGGCTTAATTATCAAGCGTATCCATATCCGGCCATTGGGAGTAAACATGTTACTTGAGAATATTAGTCCCACTGCTAAGACAATAAGGTATTTGGCTGTATGTTAAGGACATTTATAGATACAAAATAGACTGAAGATTATATCGGAATGTATGCCTACATTGACCTATTTTGTTTGTATGAATAAGACAGAGAGTGCAACTGGAACATGATTTTCATTATCTCAGGCACTATGCGTCTACAAATGGCAATAAGCCTCGCCGAAGGCTTTCCACATAGGGCGGACTTGACTCACTTCTCGTGATCACAATGAGATCGTCGGTCCACCTTGCGGCCAACATCTGCTGCAACGTCCGGTGCATGGCCGCCACTCAAGAAACTATCTGTCTGACTGAGCTGTCATGTCCATCCTAATCGGTAACTGTCCTGTATCATTTTGCGAGAGAAGGCATACAAAATTGCATCTTCTATATACTTTACATGCTAGTAACTTCTTTGACCGTATACATATTTTTTAATTTGAGTTATGGATAAAATTTAGGTAGTCATTTAATATTTTGATAATAGCCAAGTACCAAATACAAGGGGACAAGTTTTAAGTTAAAGCTGTTCAGATAACAAGACCAAAATTATGAATGGGTATAAATACCAATGTATTTCCGACGCTTCGATCGTCTTGCACTGGTCGTGGTCGCAGAGGGACTAACCTTTAACAAGTAAATTCAACGCTATTAAGATCCGTGAAACAATTTTGTATGGTGTATACAAATCGCGAAAGTTTAAAATCGATTAGATTACACCCAGTTTTATGATTGGATTATTATTTTAAGAAAATTTTGCTTATCAAAATTTTCTTAGAAAATGAGACAATTTATTAGTATAATAGCCTAGGACAACAGAACGCCCACTGTCACTTGAGCCCAAATGAGCCAAAGCCTGCAATAAGGTAACCAAACTGATTACCGTACTTAAATATGTTTAAAGTAATTTATTTCTTTCTCTTTTTTTCTCTTTTTAAAAAGACAACTCCCGCACTAGGAATAAATCCTGTGTCGCAGGGGACTTTACAAACATACAACCAACGGACACAATGTACACCCAGACTCGAAACAACAATTTCTGAATCACACAAAATGTTGTCTAGTGTGGGAATCGAACCCACAACACTCAGCGTAGTGTCAAGCGTCGAGGCGGCCGCCTAAACCACTATGCCAACCGTCCAGTCATTAATTATATGTTTAGGGGTAGGTGCAGGTTAAAATAATAATCATGCTAATCATCTGATCTATCCTGGGTTAGAATCGAACCTACGATCTACGGTTTAGCAATCAGTGCCACTAACTGCTAAATCAAAAGATCAGTCGTACTAATAAACCTATTAGGTATCTTAGCAAAGAGTAAAATAAATTACAAATTCAATAATTATTGTCCAATAAATTGTATGGCACAAATTAATTTAAATCAGAAGGCCAATTCTGGTAATTATATTTGTTCAAATTTCAATATCGATCTAGTCTCGGTGTCATAAATGGTATTCTCGTAACTTAACTGACACTTGAATGAGATCGGGACTACATCGAAAGTTGAACCAAGTGTGAACTAGTGTGAACGGTATTCTGCTAATTATTAGTAGAGCAGGTAAGGTATTTCTAGTTTTTTCACAATGATACCATCGTACATAATATAACCACATGAGTAAATAAACCAAACAGAGAAACAGCTTCTTAAGAGCTTGTAAATTTGTTACATATTTTGGTAGGGTTGTCACAATAGGTTAAGACAAATCGCTTGTTCGGTATACGACATATTCTGGAATGGACAGATTCGTGATTCGGCAGATTCCCAACTCGACAGATTCGTGAATTGGGCAGATTCTTGGACTCGACCGATTCGCTATACGGCAGAAGTACAGTTGTAAATAAAATAGCGAGTGGAACCAAAAAAGCGTGCACCTGATACTTTTAAAAGCACGGAATAAAAATATACATTTGTTACCAAGGACACGACGTGATGACGTGATTTATTTGACATTCCCAACGATACCACTAATAGTGTTGAATATTTTTCTGGTAATATTTATGATCTATTTTGCTAATAAACATAGGAATCGCCTTTAGCTATTATGTGCCACTAGTTTTACCACGGGGATAGGTATCTAAAATAAGTTTAAAAAGAAATTGTGTAAGACAAATTCATGTCTACAAAACAAATGACTATAAAATGATCAACCATCGATAGGGCTTACAAAAAACAGGTACATGCGATTTTCGACCTTATTGACAATTCATGATAAACTTCTTTTTGGTATTTTCTTGCTTTCTGACATTGATACGTTATTAAAATTATTAATTCTGAGTTACGTCAATAAGGTCGAAAATCGCATGCACCTGATTTTTGTAATCCCTATCGATGGCTGATAACTTTCTGATAGTCACTGGTTTTGTAAACGTTAATTGCTTTTATACAATTTCACAACTAATGAGTTCACGAGGATCCTCTGGGGGATCTGGCTAGGAGATCCTGGTGGACAACATGCAAACATGTTAAGTATTTCGTTGCCAGCATTGACAATATTTATTTCAAGATCGAAATACCTATTTGCGAAACTTTTGCTCGAGAAATTCAACAAATGAGATAAAATTATCAGGAGGAAAAAACGAATTAAAAACCCAATTGTACGTTACCATCGTTAAAATCTTTATAATGTCTGAATTATTTCTATTATTGAATATTAAATTTTTTAATTATTGAATACCTATTGAAAATAATTCACACGATCCAAGGAACCAATATATTTACTTACCGAAATTTTATTACTTAGTTGTATATTCATTTTAATTTGGCATGTAAACGTATTGGCATCCAATAACCATTCCTATTAATGTATTTTCCCATACAATGGCAAAATTCATGTTTTTGTTTTTGAGAGTTTGACATTACCTCTAAGATCAACAAGAGATTATAAATTGAATATATCGAAATTATACTATAAGGAGATTAAGTGGAGCAGAATACCAATTGTGAGTCAATTCAAAATCAAATCGCAGTTCAGTCAAAATTCAGTGTCAGTGTCTGTTAAATACGAGAATTGGCCTTCAGATCACCACAATCAATGAGGCATGTTTGATTGAATGAAGCATGGAACTCATTAAAGTGACAACTTTGTATTATAATGGGAAACTCTCATAGGTCACCAAATGTAATTCATTGCTTGCTGTGTGACGACACATTTACACATCTGAGACCAACCTTTGTATATCCGGCAAGGAGTAAATTGCCAGTGTAAGTCACTTCCTTATTTGTAACTATTTATAAGCTTTTAATTTACATTGTATTATAAGCTGCTGTATAGTACACACACTTCGTGTTAGTAGCCAGATTAGCCAGACAAGCCAGATGGCTGATGATGATACACTTATGGACCCTCTACAGCAAATTAGCTTCTATACTTTAATCTCCACGCTTATATTGGTAGTTCTAATCTAGTACGGATTAAGCATACAAATCTCTCATAGTAACAGTCAATATGTATACCTAAAATTGTTGATAAAATTCACAGTATTTAACAAGCTGTTAAAAATATAACAACAAAAGTATAACAAAAGTATAACAACAAATTTTAGACGTGATTGCTATACATAACATTTTGCTATAACATCTGTCGTTCCGCGGCCCGCGGGCACGATAATAGCGCTATCGTGCTACACGCATGCAGGTCACGGATTTGTTGCGACACGTGCGGGCAAGCAACCCCATAACAGGAAGAAGGCCCTTGAACCATATAACCAGATCATGTAGTTTGCCGTTATTAATTGTTTACGAAGTGCTTCTTCATACATAATGTACGTTTAGGTTGTTCGTCCCAGGACAGCGCAAACAAAGTTGTTAATGTTAGTAGATAAACGTAGTTTACACCTTAGTAATCTTGACTTGTAGTTGATGAATAGTTTCTGTGTCAACGTGATTTTGGTGTATAGAAATCCCACGTATTTCTCTACGTCTTCAACTCTAGTCATAAGTAGTTTCACCATTAAGGCATAGACTATGTATTTCAATTTTGTATTCAGTCAGTATTTGACATTCGAATTTAACTTTTTTTAAAGTCAATAATTGAACTACTTAATTAATTTCAACTTCTAATAAGTTGTACTAATTATTGTATTACAAACATAAGGATAATAAAAACATGAATGCCATACCTAAATCATGCAATTATAACACTACTAGTCGTCGCCAGTGGCTTCGCGCGCGTCAATTATATATATGGTTATATATATATTATGGTTTATGTACATATATATTCTTTTTTCTTGAAACATTCTATCTATTTAAAAAACCGCATTAAATTGCATTGCGTAGTTTTTAAGATTTAAACATACATAGGGACAGACAGACGCAAGACAGACTTTTATACTATGTAGTGGTAGTGATTATAGAGAGCAATTTCTATACTAACTACGCTAAATACTAACAATATATAAATGAAATTAATACGCTAAATTAATTAAATCTATTCATATTAGATGCTCAGTTTAGCTTCTAAGCCTAAAATTTTGCTATAGACTTAAAATACTCCCCATTTCGTGTTGAGGATTTACAAATTTCTATTAAATATCTTTATTAATTGATACGCACCAAAAGAGAATAACGAGAAAATATGGCCATTCACTCACAAGAACTTTTAGATGTCTTTGGAAATGAAAAAGTTGACAACATATCTCTTGTAAGCTTTACAAGGAAAGTTATTTACCAGTTCCTAAGCTATTTCCTTTTTAGTGGTGTGACAAAATCCTTGCAAGGGTAATACTTAATCTGGAACATTCTAGAAAAAGGTCAGATTGAGAGTACCTTAAGGCGAACAAGCCTGAATGAATAATGTGACAGGAGGGAACAACGCAAAGTATTTCAGGTTCGTAGTAACTAAAAATCTATTGTGACTATGTATCCAATAGTCTATAGAAAGGATGATCTGTTTGAAAACATAAGGAGCAGATTTTAGGCATAAAATTTGTTAGGTATTTTTCTCTAGTTTTTTATTTTAATATTATTAGTAGTTAGCAGTTGGTGGTAGCGCAGTTTGATATTGTTATAAAAACATGCGAAAATATTTAGCTTTTTAATAAGTGCTACTAATATTCTTTAATAAGCTTTGTATGAAAACACGCAACAAGACAATTTTTGAGGCGCAAAGTACTCTTCAACCATTAAAACCGCCAACACAAACATCAAGCAGAATAAGACCAATTTGTAGATCACATACAGCTACACGACAGCGTAGTCATCTGAGAATTGTGCCCATGACAAGCGTCAGCACTGACAAAGGCGGCACGACCACTTAAACTACTACGCCATCGTCCTCGCTCGCGTACGCTCATCGTACAGCCTTTTGCAGTCAACCCCTTAGTAAAGGTTTTGGAATCGAGTTTACTTTTCCCAAAATTCAATTCGCTTCGTATATTTGCCTAAGTCGCATCGTAATAAACAAACGCAATGGAATGAAGTATAATAACTTTGTATTATTAATGTCACGACACGTCACTTCGTCATGCGTGCAACCTATCATTCCAACTGTGTAAACATGCGTAAAACTTGAACAAAAACTACTAAACAATGACCCAAATTAAGTTCAATACAATAACCCACAAATAATTATTCATTCAGCATTACCCCGTAACCCCATAAAAGGTCGCACACCTTTAAGCATACACCCTTAATATAAGACGTGCACATCATGGAGTAATGTTCTCAATATATTACTTGAGTGAATATCAGACTGCTATAAATTTCTGTTCGATATACGCAAAACTTTTTTCATACATTCTGCTAAGGTGAGTGAAACTCGAAGAAGAAGTCTACATATTTTATTTATTTTTAGACTTAAAATAATAATGTTTTAAGAAAGTTCATGTTCAGCAACTTATTGATCAAGAAAGTAAAGTGGTAATTTTGTTATAGTAAAACTCCGTACACTGTAAATATACTTGATGAAAAGTGCATTGAAAATGTATTTTAGGTACTTTTGATATTATACAACCTCATTTTATATTTTTATAGCTTTAGATGGCAAATGTGGCGTCGACGCAGCTGATGGTAAAGACAGCTATGTCATAAAAATGGCTGAATTCTGTTACCATTAAAGATTAACGTTAGAAAGTATATATTGCAGCTTTATTCAGCTAAGAGACGTAGAAAGATCCTTGGTAACAGAGAGTGACAGTAGAGTATTAAAATTGCCAGTGTTAATAGTTTGGTGAACAACTGCTTAGCCGGCAGTTGTGCATTTGACTCCAACTCAAATCAAATATTTTATTGTATGTGATTTTTTCTGTCACTGGGTATAATTAATCTATGATTTGTCTGTATATGATATATCGGAAACAAAGTCTGTTTACTCACAAAGTTCATATTTAAACCATTAAATTCCAAAACGTATACAAAGTTAAATAAAAGCTATCACCATGTAAATGTCGTTGCAACAAACTAATGACGTGTGCACTGCACACTGCGGTGCAAATACTTTCATATATCTGTCTTTGTGACCCACATCCAGGTCACCGTAGCCGCAAATAAATTATAGCGCATCGTGATCTCGCTCCGAAATATTCTAACTCCGCTTAGGTGTCATGGCGATAGTGGAGACGGTATTTGAATTACGATTGCGATAGTTTTGAAGATAAAACGCTTGAAGAGCTTGTAAGCTTATGTTGTGTTCCTTGCTATGTGTGGGTCCTGTTTTATAGTTCTTGTATCAGTTACAGATTCGCTTCTGTTAGTTGTCACCTTGACAGATCTGAAAGGAATGTCTGCCCAACAGGCATAACTTTTCCTCTGATACACATTAAGTTGCGTCAGCATTCACACTAGTATTTATTTTTATTGTTGCCTATCAAAATGAGTCCATGCCGCTTGATCGACAGCTTACATGGTAGCGTACATGGTGCCCCATAGCAAAAGTCATCATGTCAATAAAATATTAATAATAATGGCATGATGACATACTTTGATGGCCTAGAGAAAAGGTTTTTCACGCCCCGCTTAAGTTATATCGCTAGAGAGGTAGGTAGTTTGAGTAATGCATAAACAATAGCTTATTGAGTGTAAGCTATTTCGGGAGAAGTAAGCAGGTCTGTCAGTCTGTCACTTATGATTCCAAATAAATAAAGAAGAAGCAGAACGATTTAATGCCGAGATATTGGTGTTGAAACGTCACAAGACGATGTGAATAGGTACGTAAGTATCAATAGAAGTTCTCCTTGCATCACACAACATTTCGTTATACGTATAATCAATTTTCGTGCAGAAGTAATAACTCATTTATAATCATCCTAGCGATGTCTCAGATATAATCAAGGATTTTGCATAGGAGTCTGAGTCCAGTAACGATTTATGCGAGCCTCCGAAATCGGAGTATATTTTTGACTCGGTTAATTGACAAATAATTTATCTCACTTTCTTGTAGATTTATTACATTGTATTTTATGACTCTGTACTAATACAAATTAACAACTTCACTAAAATTGTGAGGATCGTTATTTAAACTCAACATAGAAAACTAGAAGAGAAGAATGAAAAACATTTTGACAAATTATAAAATAATGCTCTCCAGAGCCAAATATATTTTGAAGATGAGTTATCCCAAGATTACTGAATGTAATATCAATTAAATACAAAAGGTCTGTTTAACCACCTACATAAAAGGATAGGCATATTCTATGGTATGTACTACTTTAGGTTTGTTTAAGCTTACCTGCTTATTATTACGACTGCCTTAATAGATCTTCTCGGCAGTCAGGACCAATGGCCTTATGTGCTTTCAGAAGCTCGCAGGGTATGACCAAGGATTTAAAAAAAAAGAGTCATATCAACATACCTACTTATCTCAGGAATCGAAATTTATATTTAAATCAAGGCAAGCCTAATTTTATTTTAAAACAATTTGTCATTCTATGGTACCTACATAATTTTCTTATCTATTTACTAGATGACGCCAGCAGCTACGCCTGCATTTTTTTTAATTTACCCGTTTTGGCCGATCCCGTGGGAGTTTCGGGAAATCCCTTCTTAGTGCACCCCTACGGTCCCCAAGGAACATACATGCCAAATTTCAGCTTCCTGCGCCCAATAGTTTCGGCTATAGCGTGTCTGTCAGTCAGTCAGTAACGCAAGGATTTTATATATTAAGATTTCTATTGTGATTAAGCAAACTCAATAAAATTCGTAGTCAATATTTTATTCCTGACTAGGAAGAATATACTTCACAGCCAAATCCTCAGAACTTAGGCTCAGCTAAAACATTCATTACTAAAAGCTTAAACAGTATAATTATCACTCGAATAAAATTTATTCGATTTTGCCCAATCAATCTAGCAATCGGTTTCGATTTATTGAAACAAACTTACTATTCGAAGGCTTTAAAACGTTTTCTAAACAACGAAATTAGCATATTTGAGTAAATTCATCTCGTAAAAGGGGAATAATCAATGTTGGGGCGGAAGCACTGCGAAAATTTATGAAGGCAGTTTCGCTATGATAAATAGTGTCTACTTTGAGTAAAAAATATAAGTCTTAACTTACTTAGGTTGGCATGCTTGTGAAAAAGGTAACTGCATTCTGGCAGAGTGAGTCCGTGCGAAGATTAAACCAAAATTTCTTGCTTAGCCAAGCAAACCAAATAAATTTGTGTACTTAGTAACTTGTTTTTGTGCTGAGACATCGTGAAAGTCTATGATTAATGGGCGCCATATTCGCGCTACCAAGTCAGGTGTAGGCTTATCTACTTTTAACCTACATGAAGTTAGCAACATAGGGTTTCTACTCAGCTTGCCCGGGATGGATAAGACTCTCATATGTATGTTACATCTTTCTACTTCAATTAAACTTCTTACGTATGATTAGGATGTCCATCTTCTAAAGGTGACACTGTCTCGATTGTCTGATTTTTCCGGGTCTGATGTTGGAGGTTCTCTTGATTGATTCCATTGCCAATTAATAATACCAGCTTCAAATATGGCTTTTTTCGCAGACGGAATAAAAGCTTTAAGCACTGCACTTTGAGACTACTGTGTACTGGCTTTACAAAGAATGCAAAATCAAATTTGGCCATGCTGTAGAAGATTAATATGAAGCAACTGTCCCATCTTTAGCAGGTACGCCGCCAATATTTAAATGACGGATTACAATCGCTCATTATTTAAGAAATAAAGGTGAAATACCTTTTATTCGCTCCAATGTTTTTGCAGGGGTACACCAGCTGTGGCTATGAATAGACTGAAGATCAAGGACAAATAGAAGGTACCTATTTACCTTTATTCGTGACTCAAACTTCTAACACAAAAATTAGTACGAGTACAAATCACAAATGGTCGAAAGCATTTAAAACAGTAAACAAGTTTTGATAACCGGATACCCTATTCAGTGGCATCTTGCCACATAACGATGTCTATTATCGATATACTATTTATCAGAGGAAGCTCATTCCTACGGCGCTTCATTACTCGTTGTCATGCATTAAAAGCGTCTATATTACAGACGTGACTGATTTGCTAATATACTTGAAATTGTCTACGAACCGAAGTAGTGGCGGCGTATGTCGATAGTTTGTAAATGTTTGTGATAGTGTTGTTATCTGTCGATATTAGAGACGTTACAAATTAGTGATTATTATATTTTTTATTAGATTCATAACTTAAATATTCTTGTCACTAGTATATTAAGAAATATTTTGAGGTAAGTACGATGTTACTTATGAAAAAGTCAACCATTATGAAATTTTGAAACCTGGCACTGGTAATAATAGATACTTTCTTCTTAATTTCGTTAACCAGAGCAAAACATCGATAACAAAGTCAATATTTCTCTCTAGCCTACGACTCCACTCAAATATACTTATTAATTGCCATAAAATTTTCTAAATATGTTATGGCCAAATAATTTTCGTAAAGTAAAATCACTATCCATCCCAACTCTTCTCCTATCACCTTCATACTTAAGGCAAAACGGGATTTTATAAGATAAGTAATATAATGCCTTATCGAACAAGCAGCGGCAACTTGTTGTGAGTTTTATTTTACCCTACACATACAACAATATGCGTCATAAGGGACACTCGAACTCAAAACAACAATTCAACATGCAGGATCTCACAAAGTGATGTCTCATTTGAATAGTGTCCCCACGACTCTGGTTGAAGTTTGAGCCAAGATTAGTCAAGACCTAAAAGTCTAAGGTTCAACCGGGATAACGCTAAGACAGCGATGATGTTGACTCTTGATGATGTGGTAAACGGTTCTTACTAAATCCAATATGTCCGCCGTAAAGCCTAACAGAAAATAATTACAAAATATGTTGGTCAAATCCCAAAAGGCAGCGATAGCCGTGTGGATATACCAACAGACTGCCATGTAGAGGGTATCGGGTTCGAATCCACGGCGCGCACCAATGACTTTTCGGAGTTATGTGCGTATTGTATGTAATTAATTATCGCTTGTCCCGTACCTCGGAGAGCACGTTAAGCCGTCGGTCCCGGTTGTTATGAAGATGTTTGACAGTCGTTACAGGGCGTCAGTACCTTCTAAATAAACTGACACTAGTCTAAACCATGGAATTTCGCTATCCCTTCGGGTTGCGGAGGTCAGACAGGCAGTCGCTCTGTGGAAAAGCTAATATTCAGCCAAATCCGGTTAGACTAGTAAGCGTACCGAAGATTGAAACTGGGATAACGATAAGAGAAAGAAGATGTTGGTCAAATCCCAACTAAGAAAGTACCACCGAAACACATTCAACATGCAAAACTAATTATTATTCCAATAAACGTCACAATTGATGACGAGAATTCTCAAAACGAGAAACAAATTAGAGCCGTTGCCAAATATTTATAAATTAATGCCGCGAACTTGGTTTTGAAATTCATCGATAATGTATTGATATTACAGGCACAGCGCTACAAGGAAGTTATCGATAAGTTATTTCGCCGGAGGGTGCGACGCTTGTCTTTGCTCTCAGACTAAACCTAGTTAGTTAAGAGCATGTGACGTCTAACCCAAACTCTGCCTCCATTGTTTGCGGTTATTAAATTGTGTAAAGGGGAGAAGGAATGGGCAAAAATTGGAATTAAATTTTCTCCGAATCACTTGACACGACAGCAAATTGGGAGTTTATGAAGCGGTCCATCATTTTGTTTGGGTGTTATGTGTTGTTGCTATTCACTATAATATTAGGAGAGGATTTCTTCAATATTTACCCTGTGGATCATATTATACAGATAACAAGTCACAAGTCCCGGCTCCGCTTGCGTACTTTGATAAAATGTATGATTTGCAAAAAACCTTTACAAATGACATTTCAAATCTTTCTATAGTTTTCACGGCGAAAGCCGTATGAAAACGTTTAGTAGTTTTTGAGTTCCTTACAATCAGATATACAAAAAAACGTGGTGGTTTGTTTTATAATGTGTTAGGATGTGAATATATTAATCTTCTTTTATATTACATACATACATACATACATACATAGACTCACGCCTGTTTCCCCGAAGGCGTAGGCAGAGGCATATTAAACGCCCACTTTTCGCCAGTGTTTTGAAATAGGTGGCGAGCCTATTGCCGCTTATTGGGACATTTTGTTTGCCAGAGCCTCGTCCGTTGATCGGCAGTTGCACCACTTGCAGGTGAGGTTGGCTTGGGACCCTAAGTTCTTGGTGGGAACCCTATGCACCCTAATCTTTTATATTCTAAATATTATATGGTTATTTGGCGGAATTGTAACAAAATGCTATAATATAACACTATTATAGTATTTCCCCACATTTCACTTGCTAGCTTACGTAATATATTATATACTGGACAAACATTAATTTTAAATTATGATAATGTTGGAACAAAAAAGTTTCAAGGATTAAAGTACACGTCATGTCTGTCCGAATTTATTTATATATCTAATTTTATTTATAAGAGCGTTGAAATACATAATATAAAAGTAATATTTTAACAATATATTACCATAAGAGTATGCAGCTTACTTAGGTCTACACAGTTTAACAACACCTTAAAATATATAATGACGAATATGAACGCGTGAAAGTAATCATAAACTCAAAATCTTTCACTATAAAAATTAATTTCAGCACGATCAAAATAGATTGTAACTAAATCAGTAAAATATACTTAGTTTATTCTCAACGTTTACTATAGGCATTGTATAATACCAAAACTTAGTTTCACAAACAAAGATGAAACATTAAACATTTTCCCAAGCTTGTAAAGTTGGTATTGAAAGTAAGTATTGAAAATCTGAAAGGAGCGTGTTCCTTTCACTGTGAATAGCAAATAACTGAAAATTGCTTCTGAATATAATATCAAAGCGAACTTTTCTTATTACATTGTTACTATAACTGTTCTACAGAGGTATTATTCTACGCTGAAAGTTCAAGAAATAATAGTTTAATGAGATTCGTAATTAGCTAACCGAAAATTATTCAAAGTGTGAAGCAATAATATTTATTACTTGTAGCACGTTTAGGTTATGACGCAAAGTAGTAATCACTAATAGCGCCAGATGGAGCGGGCAGATACCTGTGTAGCCTATTTACTAGTCTCTGAAAACAAGAACTAGTCTGACAATATTCATTATGTAAAATTGGAACCCTGTCAATGCAGTAAGTTAAGTGACACTATCAGTTGTTTGAAATTCGATTTATATTCCATCCAAATTTCTTTTTTTTATTCTATTATTTTTTGGTTGTCGCTATCACCAGCCAGCAATTGGAAGAATAACATTTCGTGTGTGCCAGGTAAACCTTCATCGCAGATGCGTTAAAGATACTTGATTCTGCCCAATAGAAAACAGGCTACATACCTATTATCTGCCACCATTTACTATTCAAATCCTTTTTTTTATCCGCTATCACAAACAGGTCCTTCTACAATCCTTTCACAAGTCGGTCCATCTGTCGAGCACAGTGCTTTCCATAGTCTTACACTGAACCAACCGGCGAGGAATTTGCAATTACAACGACGCTCCGCAGTCTGATCGCAAGTAGTTGTTAGTTGGCAAATGGATAGAAGTGCTACTTACTATAAAATCGTACATCGGATTATCTTTATGGATGCTAAGTTGCTTGCACAGAGTACCTTTGTATATAGGAGGATAGAGACGTCACTTAAGCTATTAGCGCTATCTGGCGGCCGTTTCAAGCATTTTTTAACTATAGTACCTACTTTAATAGATATTATTAGATAAATTTATTTTATTCTGGTTCAATAACATATACATCCCTAAGTGAAAACCATGGTTTTCGCTTATGGGTGTACATGCTACTGAACCATTTAATTTTCACCGGGTGTGTAACTGCGCTTTGTACAATTATATAAAATGAAACATTGATTTAATAGCACCCTTTATTTTACAAAACGTTTTTTACAATATTCATAACATTTTTGTTGTATATGAGATTTTTGATCATAGTCAATTCTGGTCCAGACCGGTCTGGCCCAGTACGAAATTTTATTGGTGACTTTACACCAAGTAAAAATAAATAAGTTGGTGCATATTTCTTCAAACTTTTTGAGATTTTTTTATTCAAGATGCGTGAGTTCCTAATGCAGTCCTTCCACGTGAATCCACTCATCCAGTGCAGCATATTCTTTTCATTGACACGCAGGCTGTGCGATACAATCGCTGGCAGCCATAGTTCGGCTAAAAACCTGTGTTACACATTTTACTTTCATGTTTGATATTTTCTTTGAATTCACATGATATATTACTTTTGGCATTAAGCAAAGTCCTTGATATGCAGGATTTTCACTTTATAGAAGCATAATATGTTTCCTTTTGCGAAATTTTCTTGCCATCATTAATTAAGGTAAGGTACTGATGCCTTAAAATGATTGCCCATTACTTTAAGAAAACTTTACATACAAAACGATATCCTTAAGATCAGTAGATGACTTGTGGCTTTAGTTACAAATGTTATTACAGTTTCAAACACAACATTTTCTCGTGGACATTGCTGTGGATGTGGCTGAATTCTAGTGTAATGCAAAATTTCTCGAGTAAGATGGGTACCTAGGCGAAGAGTGCGGGCATCAGAGTCCAATATGTTGCCACAGTAGTTGATGAAAGAAGGATCGTCAGAATCATAAGCTGGGTCGTCGTAAAGAAATAAGAAACATATCCATTCACACAAAAGAAAATAACGGAGATTTTTAAAGTTTCAAAAAGCTTTTATGTCAAAATTGACATACATGTTTGACAATGTAGTATTACTTTACTCTATGGTTTGACAGCTGCTCATTGTTTGAAAATCAGGAAATTGAGAAACATTAACATTTAAAAATGTTGTTTTCAAAATAAAAATTGTTGTTTAAAAATACTTTTATGGAGAAAAATTTAAGTTTCTTTTTTGGATTTAGAAATAAATATTATAAGAATAATTAAACGTGAGTATAAGTGATTATGTAAAAAAGTGAGTTCTACTGTCATCTAGCGCTCATTTTATGTAAATAAATGAGGTTCTATTCAACTTTGTTCCAAGTTTAAAACCATCCTATATACAAAGGTACTCTGTGGTTGCTTGTAGAAGATCAGGCTTTGTATTGTTTAAGTTGGAGCTTCGAATTCTGTTTTAAAATTTTGAACGCTTAAGAGCTACGAATTTATTTTTAATGTTGAATGCAAAAGACATTTGATCTACTTGGTAGTAAGCGAATATCTGACTCTGGAAGCCATGACTATTATTGTGAAATCCTGGCTTGTATTTTTTTTTTCATCTTATATAATGACTACTGTGCTAAATTCAGAGTTAGCGAAGAAAAGTTAGATGAGACGAGAAGTAGTTAAGACCATAGCCTTAACTACTTCTCTAATCTGGATTCGAGTTGCGTTCAGCGTGCTGATTTGTCCTCTCCCAATTGTACAATGAGTTGATCTTGAAACGGACGAATCAACGCAAAGTTGGCAGGACAAAGAAATAAAAAAATGCCATTATGCAGCGGACTATCGTTTGTCCCAATAGTCGAACCTCAAGCAAACAAAACTGCTTAAAACTATCCAATAATAATCTACGATTAAAATACAAGTGACTTTACAAGATAATTGTATTTTTCAGCCTAGAAATAAGCGGCCTTTTTAACAATCACCTTACATTATCAAAACGATTAAATGAACAAAATGTTTAGCTATATCGGGTTATAATATACTGAAATTTATATACAAAATGTCAGACATGAAAGACGGCTGACCTCGGCAAAATGTGGCGACGCGTTCAGCTTTTTCTACACTAAAATTATTGTTACTATTTTAAAGCCTCATAATTTTCTATGAATGTTTTTCTACGGGTTCACTTATAAAATATAATATTATCCCTTTTTTCCATAATTATGAACCGCACGTCATACTTAAATAAATGCTTGATCATTCCTTTTTTAGATTCCCACCCGCGAAATTGGTTCTTGAAAAGTTGTCAAGGAAGTAACAAGGTGCAACCCTGTCGTATATCATATTCATAAATAGGAAAATCTCTGCCACTAGTTCTAGAATGGAAAAGAACATAATAGTATGTTTCGCCACGGATTACACCAGCCGTAATCCGAAGCGTATTTTGGGACAAATACAGGTAATCGAGATAAGAAAATTGATTTTAAATAATTACACAATTACGAGCCGTTGCAAATCTCTTCAATGAAAAATAGTACTTATAAAAATCGAGAAAAATTTATAAAACTATTCTGCACACACAAATGGATGGTAATTTTAATGGCTCATCTTAGTGGTGTACACGAACTCGAAAGCAACTATATTATAGCTAGCTAGACTTAAAATCCTATCCAAATCATGATTTTATATAATTAAAAACGATTCGTTTCCTCTTCAAAATTTTAGTTTAGTGAACCAATAGGTATGAAAGGATGGCAAAAAAGTCTTGAAAAAAACGCTCCTTAATTCTACCGAAGCCATAGTCATCCGTGAAAAGCCGAAAATCCCTGTAGAGTAAATAAAAGAGCATGATAAGTTATATCGGTGGTAGGTAGTAGCTAATAACGTTGGTAAAGAGGGCTGAGGCATCGCCATTTAACGTTTTATCTCGGTAGACTGGCACTCAGCAGATGCTGGGTACACGTTGCAGAAATGTACTTCAAAGTGGTACAAGTCATAGGAATATGGCGACTAGTTATTTTTCTGTGGCCTAAAATTCATTAAACGAAATGTGATGTGTGGTGTAATATAACACCTCTGCCTACCAATTCAGGGGTTAGACGTGACACTATAAAATAACATATTTATTTATTTATAGAGATAGCCCATTATTTCACCATTTTACAAATTTTAGGTCCCACGTAACAGTTGACAGACTCCGTGCTTCTATTGAGAATTCCGGAAAACTTAATAACACTTTTACTGGTTTTATATACATGAGAGAAACGCGAGATTTTGATTATGCATTAATAAAAAGTAATGCATGGCGATGTTACGAACAACAATAAGACAATAGTGTTTCGATTCCACTTTAATAATTTTGTTTCTTAAATAATTGAATCGAAATACTAAATAGTAGAATAGTGATTTTCTCTCACGGTTGTGTAAATTTTCCGGACAGCTAAAGTACCTTATATTTATATGTTGCCAATATTATAGCAAATACAGCTTATTATTTATTATTTAGAAACAAGCCGTAAATAAATACTGTGACGCCACAGGTTTTCCCCTAATGCAATACTAAGAGCTGTCACTCGCTCTACAAATAGAAGCTACTAGCTCATCTCACGTAACACGAAAAAGTAATAAAAAATATCATTCTAAACATTTGTCTCCCTCCGAAACTTGCCACTTGTAATTCCCGCTGGCTAGTGATGTCTGTTCTCGGTACGGGCCGTTTATTCATTATTCACTTCGTCGACGTTCCGTTAAACGCGTTACTAGTTTGCGTCACAGTCACTATATTCACTACAGTTTGACTTGCACGTTTTACGTGTCACGGCGAGAAGTTAATGCACATCGTGACATCACATGAAGAAAAATGGTGCCGTCCAAGATATTGGGATGATGCAGACGTTTAAGAATAAATAATTACAAATAGTTTACCATGTCGTCCGACGTTATTATGGCCGTAGATAAAAAAATATATATTTACGACCATGTTATGTGGCGATATACGCGTTCACTCAGGAAGTAAACTAAAATAAAGACAAGTTGAAACTTAAGTATCTGGCACTGGAGACACGATGTCAAAACATTAATTTAGTAGTTTCTGTACCTGGTCCCGTCCCGTGAGTGTTGGTTATCGCATATGAGGTAGTAATGCTGCTTAAATGTACTTATAAGCTGAGAAGTCCCAATTATTCTTTTTGCCTAAAAATTTAAAAATATCCATCATCCTCTCAACATCTCGCACTTATAATTCTTATATTAGTAAGATTACGTGTGAAATATGACGTCACTACTCACAGTTACAATTTATAAGACATTCGCTTGCCATTGGCAAGTCAACGATACAAATTACAATGCCTATATTGGCTCACTCGTAATGCAGTAGATGCACAACACCCGATCATCTTTTGTTAAATCCAAAGCCGAGAAAAACGTGGTTCCATTCTGCTACTGATTCGTATTTCTCTCTGCCGAGTTAGATACACTGAATCTAGGAGGATTCTTTAATCTTTAGTTTAACTTGTAAAGCTGTCTGTGCGATCAGTCATAGATACTAGATAGACAGTAACTTATTTAGTAGAACATACTAAGCATTTGACTCGGATTAATGATCTGTAGAACACAATACAATATATTTTTTTTTATTGCAGCGATTTTCAAACTGGGTACCGCAGAACTTTATGGTTTGACAAGCGCACTTAGAGTACTTTTAAATACTTTAAAAATATTTTAAGCGGTCTCATTGAACAACAAATATTACGACGTCACCACGTAATAAAAAAGCTTTGTTGAAGGATTTCGTGGCCTCAAAGTTAAAAGTTCAGGAATAGCTATCGTATATTACTAATGAGAATTGATAAAAGTTTTTGTATATGGAAATAGTCAGGCTGAAGAGCGGATTCCCATCAATTATCTTTGTGGTGTTGAGTTCAGAACATATTTTTAGGATATTTAAAGATTAAAAATAAGAATTAAAGGCTTTAGATTTAGAAATAAACTTATTTAAACGTCTATAAACAAAGACTACAAAACACTTGTAGCTACCAGATTGGTCACAACATAAAGTCGGGCTTCGGTGTACTTTATTTATACCTACATATCTATAAATTTAAGACAAAGAACTGTTAGCTGTTTGTTTTACTGCAAGTCTTAAAACTTGGTAGAGAGCGAAAGGTTTAGAGCTCGTAAAAAATAGCAAGCACCGTACAAAGTATTCTCTGTTTAAAATATTAAACACGGACACATTTGATCTTTAAGAAAGTTTCTTCAAAGAAAACGGTTTGGTGTATATTTTTGTGGAAACACAACAGCTAGGTATATATTTTTGTGAGATTGTCATGAGCTTTTGTAAATAGTATATTATATTTCTTTTCACAGCGTAAAACTATATTTCTGTCATCATCTATAATTATGTTGGAAATGTATTTTTATCGCTGACGAAGCAAATAATTGTCAAATAAATAGCTAAAAAACATCTGATCATGGCAAACTCACGCAAGTGAAGTAATTTTTGTGATAATTATATATATATAGATGACGAAAACGTACTACAAAACGAACGTTAATAAACAAAGCTTTTAGACTATTCGACAACGGTGAGTAACCAACTCACAAATAAATGCCATTATTTGACGGCTGGGGTGACGTAGTGGATTTAGTGGTAGATTCTAACACGATACAACATTTTGTAAGATCCACAAATTGTTGTATCCATTGACTGTAGGTGCAGGATTGGAAGTTGTCTTTTTACTACACTTTACAGATAAAGTAAGTACATATCCGAAGGAATCTGTATTTTTCAAGTAAATGTAGTATGACCTGTTGCACACGAGTATCATGGCTGATTTGTATTATATGAAGTTCATTAAATTTTATGATAAGTACAATTTGCTAGGCATAAATAACTGTGTTTCATCTACTAATAATATTACCAAAATTCCGGTCCCTAAAAACACTATTTTAGAAGCGCCTACTTAAGGGTTTCAAGAGTGACTTAACGTCATGAAGTGATTGCGGATTAAATCAAAAATCTCTTCATAGAAAGTCCGAATATAGCGGCTGATTCCATTTAGGAATTTTCCCGGGAAATGTTATTTATAATAATTATTTATTAATTTATTTATAGACTCACGCCTCTATCCCCGAAAGGGCAGGCAGAGGTGAAATATAATACCCATATTTCGCCATGAATTTTTAAGTCCCACGTCATAGGGGGCGAGCCTATTGCCGTTACCAGGCACATCACCAAACTCCGTGCTGCTACTGAGAATTCGGAAAAACCCGGTAACACTTTTGCCCGACCCGGGAATCAAACCCGGGACCTCCGATCAGCAGTCGCATATATGTAAAAGCAGCTTACAAATAGATTGAATTACGGCCGGTTTCAATATTCGATCTATCTGTGGATTTGGAGATTTCAGATACGTGTTTGACATATTTTGTATGTAGCTTATGTAAAATATGTGTCTAAAACCTCAAAAAAAGTGGATAGATTGAATTTTGAATTCAGAGACGTGTATCTGGTCAGAACTGCAGACGGAGACCATATAAAAACGAGACAAAAGCAGACGGGTACGGCAGATGGTATGTCGTAGTTATAACTTAAAGAGTTTGGTGCTACGTCTTAAGGACTTCCTTCTGTGTTTACATATGTGGACAGTGTCCGATACACTGTCCACGATGATATAAAATATCTGTACTGTTTATTCGGAATATTTAATGTAATTCTCTTATAAAGCAATATTTTTGTTCAAATGTAGGTACAGGTGAATATTCAAAAGACAGATGATGCAGTCGCGCTGCGGCAAAACCAATATTCATCGATTTCAGTATGACTGGAAAGTGTACCCAAATAAACTGATGAGAATTAGTTATACGAGTATGTTTAACATGACTTGATATACTAAGATATACGTATAAGTATCCCTGTTTTACTGACCAGTTTCGTTTAAACCCTGAAGATTTCAAATTATACAGGTCAGTAATTATCAGTAACGGCAAGTCAGTCATGGAAAGTATTGCCTCTGTGTAACCTTTACGAAACAGGCGTAATTCTACAAATAGCAATTATTTTAATATTACTCTCTAAATAAAGTTGTTTGAAAAATATACGTAATTAAACTGGTCCTTTCCCTATTTGTCCCTAGATAATCACAGTTAATAACGAGTCAAATCTATACCCAGATAACATCAAACATATTGATGCAACCATTACAAAGTAATTTTCTAATTGGGTCAGGAAAGCTAAAAATATTTTTCTCGCGTACAAAAAGGTTACAAAGGTATGTTCAGTATACTTTGTACTAATAAATTTATTGTGTTTTGGCAAAATATGTCGAGGAAATAGAGACATTGTTTCCTAGAACAGAGTAGTATTTGCTTCTACTAATAAAAAATAAATCTAGAATACTACTTGATTATTGTGTTTTGGCAAAAAATGTCGAGGAGAAAAAGACTTTGTTTCTTAGAACAAAGTAGTATTTGCTTCTACTAATAAAAAGTAAATCTAGAATATTAGTTGATTATTTGATTTTTACAATAAGAAGCAGAAAAACCTGGATATTAACAGTTTTTGTAGTAGTATTGACAAAATTACGAATTAGACAAGAGAAATTTGAATTTTCTATTTAATTGTTAAATTGCCATGCATAAGAAAAACGGTTACATCGAAATCAATGCCTGAAAGTAGCATTTATGTTTTTACCTAAACAAAAAGCAGTCTTGACAACGAAAAGTGTTGCATTATAATATACTGACCATAGGTTACTCGTGTAAGTAGTTTATTTGATCAAAGTAGCAAATTAGACATTGTTCGAAACAAAATACCTGTTAATAATATTAGCAAGATTATTTTATATCTACTTATACAACAAAGCGTGTGAGTATGTTAGTCATGCTTTCCCACCTTAATTACTTAACGAAATGTTGAATATAAGTTGTCATGCATAATACATAGGACACAGGGTACTTTACATATAATAGCTTTGATACAACGTGTGTAAGTAATGAAAGGATAAGTACTGCAAATCCGCAGAATATTTACTTTTAAACCGTTTTATCATCATTATCATTAGCCTGCTATATACTCCACTGCTGGATATAGGCCTCTCCAATAGCATGCGACTGAGCCCGAACCACTGCCAGCCGCTTTGCGTACCTATATCCTCACTCTACCTAGCCCTTCACTTCATGTACAAAAATATAGAAGAATTCAGCCCAGAATACACGGGTGCCACGTAGAAAAATCGATGTTTTGTTTCGCAATAAAGTCTGATAAAGTATCAGCCGGGCGTACATCTAATATTATTTATTTAAGCGGACAGATTGATTAAATGTAAAGCCAAAAAAGTTTATACCGAACAAGACGGCTGGTATCAAATTGAATGGAAAATCAAAGTCCAAAGAAATAGGTAACCTACTTACCTTATATTGAAAAATTCTTGTATTGGAACTCGTGTCTGCTTATTAACTTAGGAGTACGCAGGAGTGGATAAATTCCTTATTTTGACTGCGACATGTGTTCTGGGCTCAAAACTGGCAGAAAGGCCTTTCAAACAGATGGTTATGATAATCTCCGATACTAGTGTTGTATACTTCCAACACAAATATCTTGTGCGCACGCACCCACAACATGACTGCATCAAAAAACACTTTCATTTGGTCCCTATATGCGCAGTGGCCTATCTAAAAAGTAGGCCGCATAACAAATCAAGGACCAAATCTAAGTCATCCATATTCTACTTATCGCGATCCCAACTAGATAGTAGTTAATACGCGTGGTGCTTTGGACATCGCACCCTCTGCGATGTCTAATGCGTAGTCTTCGCTCCTGCACCTTTCTGCCCCAGCGGCTACCGGTTCTTTTAGCTATGTGCCCTTGCCTACCGCCATTTCAGCTTGACTATTCGAAAAGGTATGTCTGCGACTTTGTTGCCCCATCGGATTTCCTCATTTCATACTCAATCCACAGCGATGCGCTACCGTGCTTCGGAGGGCACGTAAAGCTGTCGGTCCCGGTTCTTGTCCAAGGATAAGGATCGTTAGGCCATTTCGGAGGCCTTCGGGCGGTCTGAAAACTCCGACACCAGAGTTGGCCACACGCTCACACGAAAAACAAACAATACTCAATCCACAGGGAGCTAACTATGTATACGCCAACGTTTATATCGAAATTTAAAAATTCCTTCTTAACAAAGTGTAGTTAAACCCGTTCTCTGCCCCATAAACAACAGAAGTTAATAACAATTGGCTTTCTATTGTACCTTTATTGTTGGTATTGGAACCTATTGCCCTAGATTTAAACCTATAAATATGTATTTATAGGCTTAAATCTGGGACTTAGTCTGGTGTTACACTTAAATTTTCCTATATCAAGATTTTCTTTGACATTAACGAACTATTAGGAAACTGCTAAGATAAATGCGAAATTGCGGTAGCCGTAAGGTAGAAAGGTAAACCTTATTTATATTCAAACTACTTACATATACTTCGTTAACTATACTTGTTTGTTTACGGGTTTAATTATATTACATTACTTGAGAACTTAATTAAAATAAGGGATGGCGACCATAAGCCATACTCCGTTTATTATAATCTCTATTCTTGACAGCTGTTGACGATATCCAACGTGACTTTACACACCTAAAACCGAGCCAATTTTTTAGGTTAATTAAAAATGTGCGGATAAATAAATAATAAACTTTTGACAGGTCGCAACTCGCACAACCTTTTCTAAACACACAAAACATTTATGAATGAAAAATAAATATTAAATACGGCACAATTTGTTTTGTGAATTTAAAATAAAGAACGTCGGGACATATGACGTATTTTGTTGTAAGTTCTATTTTCGAATTAATTAGGTACCAAATAGTTATAATATCACATAATATAATATATTTCGGTTCTAATTTCAAGTTTTCATCAAGACATAAACCGTCTGAGTCAAAATAAAGTCATTACATTTTTTCCTTAACCTTTTTCCTCAAGGGAAGGTAAGGTATTAAAACATACTGCCTAATTCCAGGTACCTATGTAAATTACTTTTTGTTTTCTTCTTTTATGAAATACGGTTGTATTGGGGCCATTCTGTTGCCTAGCGTATCTTTTTAATAAAATCTCTGGTAGTTATAAATTGTACTTTATTTTAGTTTTATGTAGAATTTCATTTTTAAAAGGCTTTCAAATAGTTATCGATTAAACTTCTGTGATAGGTTCTTTCGGCTATCCTATTGTGATACTCAATTTATCTTATTTATCCAAATATTTACATTTGTAGCTAATGATCAATTGATTGAATACCTATGTATGTTTTTCTATAGCTTTGAGCTTTTTATATATGAGAACGAATATAATAAAGAATTTTTGCCTCAGCAAACAGATTACTGTAGTCATGTTGACGTGTCTGTGGATCTTTATATCTGCATGTGGCAATATAAATAATGGAGCTATACGAAGCGATTTCTTTTTAAATCTGTCTAAAAAATATGAAGATCTAATTAAACTAAATAGCAAATATATTTTTCTAAAATAGAAGTGGTGGTATGGAAGGCATCTTCCGTGTAATTGCCGAAGTAGTAAAACATACTGCCTAACTCGTAGCACCTAACTTACTGTAAAGTTTGGCATCACGTTGCCACTTCAAAGTTATGTGCGTATTAAAAAGGTAATAATGTTGTGTAAGTAGTAGTACGCTTTAATGTTCAATTAAACCATTGTGAGGAAACTGGTTGGGCAGGATTTCTCCGTTTGCATCTAAATCCTATAAAAAGAACACCATTGCAAACGAAAAATATCAAGTTCTTTATTTAAATCCAACTTGATACCACATAGACAGGTATTTATTTATGTTTTTTGTGTCAGATTTCAGAAAAAATAATCGTATTTTTCTTATCTTTATAAGACTTTATAGATCATAATATTTACATTTACACAATTACAGGCATTAAAAAAATTGTTGCTGTTTGTTTAAGTATTCAATAGCTATTGTCCTTTTCCCGATTATGATTTTACTCCAGTTTGCAAATATTTTCCCTCCATTCACAACATATACAAAACAACAAATCCTCACAACAATCATCGACAAAACCTCTACCACAGATAATTTATAACACTATACACAAGTCTCCCATCTGTATTCCGATCCCGTCAACCTTGCTTAACATCAACACAAGTGGCTCAAGTTCCATCAATAATGCATAGCATTTAGCATCACTTATCATTCTGGCAACAACTCTCACCCTTTCAAAGGAGACAAATCAAGCGAATTGACGGTCCCAAGGCACATGAGCTGTTGTCTTTTAACCAAAAATGTTTCTGCCACACAATGTAAATTCTTAAGACGTGTACACACAGCTCGCAGTACACTATAACAAATATTTAATGTCCTCTGAGGGTCTACTTTGCATATTACGTGGTAGGTAAGGGCATTGGGCTCACTTGGAGCATTGCTCGGCATTTTAATAGCTAATGTCCATAATTTCCCAAAGTTGCTCCCACTAATTATACTTTGATGTATAAATATGTTTATACATTTTGGATGATATCGATGTTTTATGGAATTGTGGGTTGCTATTTTAGGATCGGTAGTGTACAGGCGATGATCTTAGAAATAAGATGTAGCGATAAATAATGCTAAAGGTAACTTTGTTAGATAAGTCACAAACCTAATCTTGAGCTAGTACAACATGTACATACCTAGGCGTCAAAAGTCAAACAAGATAGATACGCAAGTATTATAATTCCGCAGTTTTTATATCAACTACACTAATCCTGGTAACTACTACAACGAAAAATTTTATTGAATTAAATAATAATAAGAGTGTTTTCTTTTCTCAAATCTAGGCTTAAAAACAGACATAATTATATTATGTAGTAATTTCAGGAGCATAATAATATTATCATGCTCCTGAAATAACAGACATTAAATGGAACGTTATTTATATAAGCACGAAAACTGAAACCAATTAATTTCGTGACATCTTTCAGCGTCAGTATTTCAGCAAGTTAATAAAGCGCAGTGTTCATATTTTTCGCATTCGGAAAATATGCTGCAATGTGCACTTTCGAGCAATAAAACACCAATGGAAGTGCATACATAGCTTTACGTATTATCCTCCATAACAAAGGTTGAACAGACAGAAATAATTACGAACTCATACATAACTTGAGGTTCGTACACAATTGTATTGTGTATGAGCAAAGTCTCGTGTCTGTAATTAAAATAATGTAATTAAAATACAAGGAACTAGCGCGATATGATTATATGGAGGGCTTACGTGGGGATCAGCTTGCAATTTACGGCGTGTGCTGTAAGCCGCTTACTATTAGCAGATGTTTATGGCTTCGGTTCGAAGAAAACAGCTATTATATATATACACAACCGTATTTTTAATTTTCAGAGACGTCTCAATGTTAACTGAAAACATTCACTTTAGGGTCCTAGTTGGTCTCCCAACTAAGCTTTGCTGCTTATTATTCTCAGAATAAGCCACATCTGAGGAGGCGTTTTCTGGGTAAATATATACCTAGCTTACATAAAGACACAAAAATATTTGATTACATAAATATTGGTCTTGCTCCACAAGGAATGAGAATCATGCACACATCAGGGCAACAATCATTTTAGCAATATTGTCTATAATAGTGATTTTTACCACCTATTCTGTACCATATTTTTTGCAAATAAATGATTATTATTATTCCCTTTATTTCTCATTATCACAAAATCACATTTTATATACTTAAAATAATTTTATAAATTAAAATAAAAATTTTAATTTGGGACTACGGAGACCCACCGGCATCGGGCACAGGGACCAAGCCACCGGTGGTTAGGGCTCCAGAGAAAGGAACCTCCGAACGGTGCGTGTCGTGTCCAGCAATACTGCCTTATGTATGGAGGACTTGATCTAGCCCTCTAACGAGAGCCTCTTGAGGTGGTGGTCGAGGCTCTAGGCAATATCTCCATTGACTGTTACGACTATCGGTACAATGATCGCCGAGTCAACATCCCACATGTCGACAACCTCTTGAGCCAGGTCCAAATACTTAATTTGTTTATCTTTTTCAGCTTTCACGAGATTCTCGTCATGGGGTATGGTGACGTCGATGATCATTGCAAGGCGCTCTAATCGGTCTATCACCACTATTTCCGGCTTGTTAGCCACAAAAGTTCTGTCTGTAATGATAGACCGATCCCAGTACAAATTAGCACGACCATTTTCAATAACTGGGTCGGGTACATACCTGTAGTACGGTACTTCGGAGTCAACAAGTTGGTACTTTAAGGCAAGTTGCTGGTGGACAATCCTGGCTTCTTGGTTATCTCTATGCAAATATTCGCCGTTGGCAAGACGAGAACAACCGGATACTATATGTCTGAGTGATTCATCAGGCTGGTGACATGCCCGACATATGTCAACCGTTCCATCCCTCAGAATATACTTCCGGTAGTTGTTCGTTATGATGTAGCCAGGACACCGAAGCTAGAAAATCTACGTCGGGTCCATGCAAGGCCCGGTAAAATCGTCCATGCAGCTCTTTGCCCTTCCATACCTCCTTGCGCTCCTCTACACCAAGTACGGCACGTTTGCACCAGTTCTTTTGGCCAGATCTAGCGGGGTAGGTTAGTAGGTAGTTGTCCACAGCGACCACACCTCGGTGCACACCCGCGGTAGTGTGGAGAAAGTATTCTCTAAGATTGCACACCTCGCGATTGTGGAGGGTCTTGGCACTTAAGAAGCCACGACCCCCGCACTTCCGCGGGATGTACAATCTCATCACCGACGAACGCAGGTGATGCATCCGGTATATCGTGAGTAGACAACGAACATTCCTATCCAAGGCGTCCAATTCCGTCTGAGTCCATCTGAGTATGCCGAAGGAGTACATTAAGACCGGCATGGCCCAACCGTTACAGGCACGCACCTTATTTCCGCCCGAAAGAAAGCTTTTTAAAACTTTCTTCAGGTGGCCTAAGAAACGCGCCTGCAACGTCTGTTTCATGCCAGCCTCATCAATGCCTAATGCCTGCAACATACCCAGATATTTATAGGTTTAGGTTGCAGAGAGAGATCTAAGTTGTGTGAAATCTGAAAGTTCTATACCATCAGATTCCACACTACTGCCTCGCCTTACATGCATGACCGCACATTTATCCACACTGAACCCCATCTTAATTGAATTACTAAAGCCTTCAGTAATCTTTAGTAGCTCAGTCAATTGGGGGTCAGTGGGGGCAAATATTTTGAGGTCATCCATGAAGAGGAGGTGAGAAATAACTTGACCTCTACTCTGCAATCTATAGCCTAGCCCTGAACTTTCGAGCAATGTGCTCAGTGGGTTCAATGCTAGGCAAAACCATAGTGGACTTAAACTGTCGCCTTGGAAAATACCCCGCTTGATCCTTACAGGTACGCCATACCCGCAAGGCTGTCGACATTCTGGATAGCGAAGCACCGTACTCCACTGCCCCAAACATGCCTTCAAGAGGGCGCATAGAGTTGCATCAACTTTGTACAGCTCCAGCATCCTCAAGAGCCACGTATGTGGCACAGAGTCATAGGCCTTCTTATAGTCTATCCAGCATGTTGCCAGATTCTTTCGACTAAGGTGAACCTGTTGGCTTATGGTCATGTCTATAAAGAGTAGCTCTTTAGTACCACGGGCCCCGCTTCTACATTCATTTTGACATACAGATAAGATGTTATTTCTAAATATATGTGCTTCCAATTTTGTTCTCAAAATGGATGTAAAAACTTTATACAGCGTTGGTAGGCAAGTTATTGGCCTATAGTTCGTAGGCTCCGTGGTACTACCTTAAAGACCAGCCTTAAAGAGCAGATGAGTTACGCCAGTTGTCATACAAATTGGCAGCGATCCTGAATCCAGAGATGACTGAAATTGAGAAGCCAGACGAGCATGTGCACAGCGTAGCCATATTAACCAGAAATTGTACAGTCCGTCCGGTCCTGCCGATTTCCAGTTGGCTAACTGACGGACTGCACAATATACATCTGTGGTGTCAATGGCTACGGGCTGCGTCTGAGGTATTGCCTCACATGATCGTTTAACATCTCTCATCCAGTCATCTTCCGTATGGCTGATGGGAGTCAACCATATGCTGCTATATTATTATTATATTATATTATAAATGATTATTATTATATTATAGTCAATTAGCTTATTCACGTGGAAGACGTATACCAAAAAGACGTAATTTAATATAATTGCTGTACAAACGGAGATCGACGCAGACTTTACTTTTAAATGCGCGAGAATCTAAAAATTACCTCGTAATAAAGAATGATGGCGCCGGGTCGTACCGCGCCGGCCGCACAATGTCAAGCATATTTAAAAGAAGATTTTTTAGGCGCGAGTAAAGTTGTGGCTATTAAATATGAATAAAATAGTTTAAGCGTTGTTTGTCGAAACCTAAATTTACATAACAACCCAACCCCACTACTTTCAAAGACTTAAGACCTATTAGTATACTGCCCTTTATGTCAAAAATCAAGGAAAAGGTAGTTAATATGTAGCTCACTGAATACCTTAAAAGTGGTAATATTTTACCAGATTCACAGTCTGGGTTTAGAAAAGGCCGTAGTACAACCACAGCGCTACTGGATGTTACAGACAACGTCTTAGCAGCTCAGGACGAAGGGCTCTGTACCCTGCTGGTCCTACTTGATTATTCCCGTGCATTTGATGTAATTAATAGATCGCTTCTGCTTTCCAAGATGTCATACTATGGTTTTAAATCTGGAACAATTTTAGTGGTTTGACAGCTATCTCACGAATCGTGTTCAATATGTGGAGATTAATAGTGATGCTAATTGCAGCAATAATGGGTCCCACTTCACATCAAATATTAAACCTGTTACTAGGGGCGTTCTCCAAGGTTCTATACTTGGACCATCGCTGTTTAGTTTGTACTGTGCTGACATTACAACTACAATAAAAAATTGTAAATATCACATGTATGCAGATGATATGCAAATATATATTTCTTTTAAGCCACATGAACTCGACTTAGCAATAAAAGCTATTAATGAGGACTTGGATAGACTAGCAACTTGGTCCACTCATTACTCGCTCATACCAAATCCATCAAAAACAAAATATATGTTATTCGGATCCAGAAATCAATTAGAAAAGATAAAACCTACTACCAGTAACATATCCATGTTAGGGGTGGGCATAGAGCGGGTAACTGAGGCGCGAAATCTAGGACTCATCATTGATCAGGGACTTCGATACGAGAGTCATGTGTCCAGCTGTGTACAAAATTGTTTTTACCGCCTAAAAATCTTATATAAACTACGTCCCTATCTCAGTAAAGAGCTGCGAATACAGCTATTTGAGTCTATTGTTCTCTCTAAATTAAACTATGCTGACACTGTGTTTGCTCCTAGACTCTTAGCTCGTACAAAGAAGCTACTACAGAGGATAAAAAATGCCTGCGCGCGTTTTTGTTTTGACATACCACCATGGGATCATGTTACACCAATTCTCAATATGCATAAAATGTTGAAAATAAAATCCAGACGGAAACTTCACCTTGCATGCCTCTTGTTTGGAGTGTTAAGACATGTGCACAATACTTATTCAGTAAAATTACTTGGGTAAATACACATAGGCAGTATGGGAGCAGAATGTGTGCCCAGCAATTAGCCATACAGCCACACAGAACTACAGCATTTCAAGGTAGCTTTCGTTATTCTGCTGCTAAATGCTGGAACAACATCCCACAAGGGATATAAGTAAGGGAATTAAACTCAGTCTTTGGCTTTAAAAGTAAATTAAAGGATTTCCTGCTTGCATCACAATTAAAGTACCAGCAAATTAATTGTAACTTGTCTTTCATATAATATTTTATATGCAATATCTACACATTGACCTTCATATTACTAAAATTTCAATATATAGACAGTAAACTTAACAATGCAAAATATTTACAATAATAATTAAACCTACTAACATGAAACACATAGATTCATAGAAATAAAACAGTCATACATACTTCTTTTATAAATAACTTACTTTGTTCAATGATTAATATTATTGTCAAACCCCTGTAAAATTACTAACCCTGTTGTAAATTAGGTACATCTGGTGAAGACCAGATACAGCTTGGTAATAAAGCTATCTGCCATGCTAACCTATTCTGTGGCTAGGTTATTTCTTGGTTATTAACAGCCTACTAATGCTTCTGTAAAGTAATAATTACCTTTTAAAGTTACTGACCGGATATTTTGGAGGAGTATGTATTGTGTTACTAATGTGGTATTGTTTAATATGTTTTACTATATAACATACCTTCACAGGATGAGACACCATTACAACGGACTTGCTGTGACAATTTTATTCACAAACTTCCTTGTAAAGACTGTGGGTGGAAATAATACCCACTTGCAAGTCTTGCGACACATCTCTTCGCACATCATTCAAGTTTTTGAAGCTGAATTACTGGTTACCTATGGTTTTTTTATTGGGAAAATTTTTATTGGCTCCATCTTGTTAGAATTGTTAGTGATGTGCCACGTCACGACGAATGATGCACATGCGGCGTGATGTGCCACGTCACGATGCATACGTAGTGCATACTCTTTGGATGGAGACACGTGATGGTGTCGCTGTATGTAACTATATTATGTATATATTGTATTAAATATGTTATAAATAATTATATTTCTACTATTATTTTATAATTTATTTATTTATAGTTGCTACAAGCACACTCCTGTCCGTGAGTCACTTAGGTTGCCAACTGAAAATCAGCGCTGGGTGTCTATCGCCTAGCATAGGCTGAGTTGGCTACCTTTCTCAGTGGTGCTCATAGTGCGGCGTACCCACCAGTTCTTTATTTAAGTTATTTTTCTTTATTTCTTTTGTTTAAGCACTATTATTTTGTATAATTTTCTTTTGATTTTTTTTATTGTGTAGGTGGTGTTTTTTTGGTTTTTCTTTTACTCGTAATGTAATTTTCTTAATCTTAGTCTGTCTTGTCGTTGTATGCACCATTGCACCCTGAGAATAAATATTTTTTCTTACTTTCTTTCTTTCTATTAATTATACTACATATATTTTCTTTTAACTTCTGTACTATTGTATTTTATTGGGTTTACGCGAATGTTACACGTTGAAATCAAACTGCGGTTTACGGATTCTATCGCAATATATTTGGTTTTAAAGATTTTACACTGAAACTAGGGTTGGCAAAGTATCAACATTTTCAAAGTCCCGGGACACGAGACAGCCAACATCCAAATTCCCGGGGCTACCCGGGACTTCGAGAATTTTCGGAATAAAATTAGACTTTTCAGAATAAATTTAATTTCTGTCATTAGGTGTAATGTATGAAAGAACCCAAATTTCGGTCAAAATCAAAAGTCAAGAAAATAAAATGAATTCCTAATAATTTTAACACTAATTTCAGTCTTAATAATTCTTAAGTGCGGGAGTTGCCTTTTAAAACAAAAAAAAAGTCATTGATTGTAATAACAGCTTGTGCTAGATAAGGTTTTGGAAGTCTTGACACTTTCAAAGTTTCAGAATACGAGATACCCTGCGCTGATATATAATAAATGTCATTGTCCGTGTGGTGACGGATTAAGAATACGAAATGTTGCCACCCCATATCATCCCATGGGTGTCGTAAGAGCCGACAGATGGAGCATATTATGCAGAGAACAACACTGCAAGAGAAGGAAAACTTGATACAAACCCTATACAAACCCGTTTGGCCAGCGTGGTATCGTAGGCCAATTCCTCCTCTCAAAGGAGAGGCCTAGTCCAGCAGTGGACTATTAAGGCTGATGTGATGATACGAGTCAATTCCGACCCAACATTCATGAAAGAAGAGAAAATTCTTGCACCACGATAATGCGCCTTCGCCAGGCTATCATTGTGAACGAATTTTTGACCAAACACTCAACAATACCATCGAGCAACCACCATATTCACCAGATATGGCTCCAGCCAACTTCTTTCTTTTTCCTTAACTCAAATTACCACTTCGTGGCACCCGTTTTCAATCGGTAGAAGACATGGAGAATGAAAAAAAATGTTTTGATGATTGGATTGTTCGTTGGCGTAAGTGTATCGTTTCTGAAGGAGCATACTTTGAACGTGATACAATTAATTTGGATGAATAACAAACTGTTTGTGTATTATTGATCTTTGCCCGGTACTTTCATGACGGACTAGTATATACAGGGCTCATGCTGATGATGATGAAACTTTTAATTTTTCTATAATAACAAGCGTGTCTGTAACACTATTTATAAAACAAGTAAACGCTGGAATAAATAGTTAAAAATACAATCAAGCTTTTCCATTTAGCATCTCAACTATATGCTAAGACTTACGTCAACGTTGCCTAAAGACGAAACTCCAAAAACCCAATCAAACCTTAAGAAAATATCTAATAACAAAAAGCCAAAGAGTTGACGTAATCTTAATGGTAGCAACATAGATCTACAACCTGTTTACTCAAAACGTTCTTTACTCTCATAACGGGCAAGGTATGTAAGCGTAGATAGCACACGAAAATAATTTGACGTGCAAATTATGCACACAAAAAACATACATATATTACAGAAGGCCGTACGGTAAACATTTTGCTAAGGAGGAAAAACATAACATGCTCGGCGCATACGGGCTTCTAGCTCAAATAATCTGTACTTTAGAACTCCGTGCATATGAGAGAAGATTCAGAATTCTAAAGGCAGTTATGCAGATCTCAATAGTTTGAACTAGCTCGGTTAGTTTCAAGTAAATCAGTTCTATAGTGTCATCTGAAGCGGAGTCAAAGGGTTATTTAGGTTTGACATGGAATTGAATAGTCTTGTATTGATGTGAATTCTATTGAGTGTCATTCATATGCAAATTTCATAGGCAAAGCGACTGACGACTGTTATTCGGAGTTTCGAAGCCTAAAATAAACATCAATGAGACTCGATACGTATGTCTAGATTACACTACACAAAATCGTACCTTAGTGAAAATCAATTTTGACCTTGTAGCTAAACTGTGAGATGACGTACTAAGTGGGGTAATAACCTCAGGTGTTCCCACCGATATCATCAATATTATTTGAAATTACAATTTGGTGAATAGGCCAAGTTCTTACAAAATAAATCATTCTCCTTTAAAAAGTTTATGTTAATGAGGAATTTGAATTATCCGTTTACCCTAGAGCAACATTTACCCCAGATTTTTAAGCATGCAGATATATTTCGGATTTACTCCAATCAAATATTGGAGTTTCATAAACATTCACTATTAAATGCTGTCAGTTGCAAAAATATGTACACATACACAATCACGGACAAAGCAGTAATTTCAAACGATCATGTATATATTTTACACATGGTTTAAATATTAATGAAATTGGTTTTCATTCCAAATAATTTAGTTTTACACAGAACAATTTAGTAAGTAGGGTAAACTATAGTAATGTTGGCACCCCCCAATGATTGGCACTCTGCTGAATGATCCTGAATATTAGTAAAATCTTATATTATTATGTCACAGAAATACATTCATAAGCAGGATTAACCTATTTCTTATACTCAGAACAAATATTTAAATCCTAACTATGAACCATTTTTCTTTAACAACTGTTTTCAAAAAAAGTTAGGAAAATTGCTAAAAAAATTAATGAAATATTTAGGTTAGGTAGTTAATTTCCGAAGCGAAAAAATATATTTTTAATTAATTTTACCCAAAAGTACCTATTTATTTGTATCTGTTATCTTCATTAAAGCTTAATAAATGTTAGTTTTGCGCTATTAAATAGATGGATCGTCTTTTCCGATAGTGCCAATGACTATACTTAAAAATTGTTCAACAACATAGTCATTGGCACATTGTAGAATCATATTTTTTCAGATTTTTGTTTGTTTTCCGTCCAATTCGCATACAAACATCTTTAGATTGTATATTTCTTCGCATTTTACACCCAACTTACTATGATACGGTCGTACAGAGATGGCAACCTTCCTCTACAAAGTACCCAGAAATCAGGAAAGATATCGCTTAAAACAAAGAACTTAGTATAGACAAAAATATTACGAACAAAATGCTTGTGAGAAACTGAAACAGGGCCCATTTGCACAATGTATCTAAGAGACAAGATGAGCTACATTAGAAAAATATGCCGAAAGAAAGATATAAAACGTGGTAAATGAACTAAACTTCTTTCAAATATAGACTTATGTTAGAAATATTAGAAGGTTACATAAACATTCATAAATATATATTTTGATTACATAGAATACATGTATAAAGATCCGGATATCAAGTCTTAAGACTGTCTTAAGACTTGATATCCGGATCACGGCCTTAGGCCAACAGTGCCAATGATTGTACCTTTTTGGTACTGCCAATAACTATACCAGGGTGCCAATGATTGTACTTTTCTTAAAAAATAAGTTTGAGCACATTTGTATGCTTATAAAACGGCTTTATTAAATACGATGTTTTATTTTTATTAATGCCCATGTAAACACAATTCCGACAAAACCATAAAAAATATTATTGAATTTGTATTTTCCTGAAAATTTGTTACTTAGTAGTAGAAACCGGCTTAGGGTGCCAATCATTATGCTGTATACCCTACATCAATAGTTCACCAACTATTAACAAGTATTATTTACATAACAATGCAAACAATTTAAAAATAGATTCCTTTTCCAAGAAATTATAGTATTCTACTCTCAATTTAAATAGAATAAATTGCTTTTGTTAATTATTTTCGGCCAGACTTTAAAATTTACTTTTCAAGTAGGTGATACGATTGAGGTTGCTTATATTTTTTTATTATGATAAAGTTTTCTTAGCACTGCTCGTATAAAAACTGAGGCACATAAACACAAAGCATTGGCATTTGATCGTACCATTAAATAAAATACCAATCAAGTAACCAACTTGGCGCATTGAGTAGAACAATTACTTTTACGTTTCGGTATGAAGTTCAATAAAAGGCCCTCAAGTAAGACTAATGGGCTGTTAGTAGTTTTATTGCTACTTATGTCGGGTAAGGTCAGGTTAGGTCGCGGCTCGCGTGTGACGTCACGAGCTTAGCAGTGACAGGATAGAAAATGAATGTTCTTTGTGAACCCAGCTTTACTGTCAGCGTGGTACACGAGAAAGATTTCATCGTGTTGTTTGTGAATTTCTAGTCGACTGCAGGTATAGCCTTTATACTTTATTTTGTAAACTTTTCTAGTTTTCTGCTATAGAGTGTATGTCTGGGAATACCGATCGATGCTTCTAGTTACTGGATTTGGCAAAGTGTGACTTGGAATTTTAGTCATCCTATCAATTATTGTAGTTTATAGACGTAAATATATTTTATGTTTACATAATTATGGCTTTGATATGATATACATGGTGATGCAGAAATTTCCAGCCTAAGCATACCGAATAAGCCGTTCTTACTTAAATTTTATTTAAGTAAGATTCATCATAAAGTGTTTAGTTAGCTGAATTGGCCGCGGCAGAGCAAAAATGCTCTAAAGGAATTTTCATAACACGCGATTACCCATCCAATGGTTACTTGGTTCGTGAATGCTACAGCTTCGAGATTTCAGACTAGCACGATACATCGGCAAAATATGACTGGTGTAAAATAAACGTAGATAATTGCTTTCTTGTTTACTTTGTAAAACCTTCTCAGAGCAAAGCAAACCTAGGTACTTACATGAAATTACACAAAGTTACACATCATGGTAAAGTGTGAGGCAAATCTTTTTGCTTTTGAAAAACACTGGCATATACAACCAGATTATAATATTAGAAAAAAAAAGCGGTCACACGTTTTTGTTAAGCACTGGCAGATACAGCCAGATGATCCAACTAGAAAAAAAATACAAACTGTAATTCCAAAAAGTCCACAGCACCTAACAATTCGCTCTGTGAGCTCGTTATACGAACAAGTGTCAGGAAATATTATAAGTACGCCAGTCACTGGAGCTGTGTCATTACATCCCCTTGAGTTGTTTAAATATAGCTGTTATTTTACCCGTGGCGGAGGTACAAGGGCGAACAATGCACCGTTGTTTTATGGTAAACCTGATTATAATGCTTTCCCTGCAGCATGTTATAATATTTGTTACAAGGTATCGTTGTTTGTTAGTGACGGGGGGGAGTATAAATGTTTAGGGTTAGTGAAGGAGTAATTTTCGTCAGTAAAAAAGAAAATCTCTTTATTTTTAAGGCAGCTCCTGCAATGACCCTTTTCTCAAGACAGTCGCGGAATTTTCGAATATTCAATTTACGGACACAAATAACACCTAGAGTTGAAACAACAGTGTGTCAAACAAAAGATCGAACCCATCATACTCGGAGCGCATTCAGATCAAGCTAAATGGTAACGTGGCTGATAACCACTACGCTATCCGTGCAACACGAATGGCATGGGTGTGATGAACGCGAAAGGGGCTTTGACACAACTTATAAGAACGGTCTGGTTAATTTCCAGACTAAAAACAACTTTAAAGTGTTAGTATATTTTTCATTCAAATCAAAAACAAAAGAATTATCATTCTACTACAGGTAAGGTGACCGCTGAAATAATCCCTCAAATTTTATTTCAGAACAAATGTTTTATTAATTACCATGTAATTCTGCTACAAAGCGGCTTACGTAGTGTTTACATGCGATAAATAGTAGGTACACTTGAACTCATTTGTAGAAAATATTACAATAATATTTAACTAGAGGTCCCGTGCTGCTCCACAGCATATTTCAATATTATAAAAAAGCTCCGGACGATAGAAATCATGAATAGTACCTGCCGTGGAGTTGTTTCAGACGTCTTTTTTTCTGAAGGGTTTTATGACAATATCATTACCTATTATTATGGTAGCAAGGGTAGTAAATGATAGTTTTGGCAGATATGGTATTTTTAGTAAAAATAGTAGTTTTGGTAAAATTATAGTCATGGAAGAAAATAGTTAGTAGCTTTGGTAGATTTTAAACAAATAGTAGTTCTGGTTAAAATGGTGCCAATCGTAAGTAACATTGCTACCAAATATGCCAAAAGTACAATTTCTACCAAAACTACTATTCCTACCGAAAATATTATTCCTATCAAAACTACTATTTGTACCAAAACTACTATTCGTACTAACACTATCAAATCTACCATTATTTCAAAACTACCATTTCTACCAAAACCACCGGTGCTGTCAAAAGTACCTTTCTCTCAAAACTACTATTCTTACCAAAGCTACAATTTCTACCATAACTACCACTTTTAATATAATTATATGACAATAGTACTATGAACCGCTGTAATATGTTCCACATAAAAAAAAATTAAGATGCCCGAAGAAAGTCCATAATTTAAAAACACAAAAAAGAGAGAGTAGAGCCGAGCCACACCCCCTCCACCTGCCTAAACTCGGTACATAGTGGGCGGAGGGGCCCCTTTGAGGGCCAGTACGTAACTGGATTTCATCGCGATACAAAAAAAAGGAGAAAAATTCCTCAACATCTGAATATTACCTGCCATCAGCGATAATTCACTATAGTGATAATTTTACACACCACCTCACTCACACCAAGTAAGACAAGATCACCTTAAGGAGGCATAACAGTTTTGCCTGGCAGTTACCGCAAAAGGAACTTTAGATGCCATAAAAATATTTTTGAATTAAGAACCGTCCATGTAGAGAGAAAGCAATGGAATCTTAAGAAGTTTTTAGGAAAATATTGAAAAATAAGTTCAATGTCCACATCTATCTTCCTTCAAACTTTCCCAATTTAAATCACCATACCATCAAATGAAAGAGCTCTTTTCAGCGCGTGTTTTAGGCCTATATCGAAACGCCTACCTCAATAAGAAGCAGATATATAGAAGCAGAAAGTCATTGACTACGGCTACGAAAACGTAGAAAATGTATGGGAGACAACTGTTTATGCATATAACTTGATGAATGTGCAAGTTATATAATTTCTAATGCTTGATGACAAATCTATGCAGCGAGAGCTTTCATTTAAAAAAAAATAATCTAAATCGGTTGGGTAGAACGGGCTGGCCGACTCGTATTATAAAACACAAATTCTTTTAACATATAGATATAAAAAGATAGTCACCCCTTATATCTTATTTCACACATACCATGGTATGTGGGAAATAAGCACTTGATTATTTACTTGACGTTTTCAATCATTTGTCTATTCCATTTCGTCGACAATAAAATTGGATAAATAGGTACGAGGCTGAATAATTTATTCCCTTTGCCAGAAGAACTGATACAAAAAAGATTTAATGGCATAGTAGAGGTGAACCATGCATATATATCGATGTCACCTGTTATTTGAAAAATCGTGATTTGAGTCGAATTCGTATGATTTATGGATCGAATCGGTCACGTAATTTTTCAGTCTTTTTACGGCAAGCACAAGTCCCAATTATAGCTGCCTCAACATCAATAAAATTAAAAAATACGATAATAATTGCTCCATGTATTTATTAGTTATGAGTAAGTACATAGATATACTCGTATTACGAAAGATAATTTTGTTATACGATAAAATATGTTGAACCGTAATACAAGTTGCAAAAAGATTCAGCCCACGTGTTAGTCAGATGAATAAGCTATTTTACTGTAAAGTTTTATCAAAATCTGTTTAGTAGTTATGTGTGCAAAAGTAACAAACATCTATCCTTTCAAACTTTTGCTTAAAACGCAATATAGTAAGAAGATAAAGTAGCTTTATGTATTACAACGTGTCATGTACTTAAATTCACTTACTGGCGTATAAATACGTGTATTTACTGAAGTTCTGTCTTCTTAAGGCGTCCTTTGCATTGCACTTGCACGTTCCTCATGCGCTCGGTGTGCGCCTTCACTCGCAAACATGTACTGTATCTTTCCTTTTACTAGATCTTGGATTGTATGAGCAAACCAGTTAAAGAACTAATTATCTTTTAGTGTCTCATGTTAAACTAGTTATAAGTTTAAAATATTATTTTGAATTTACAAACACTAATTCGTTTTGAAGAAGTCAGGCCTAATTAATTTTACTCAAAAGAACCCAAGCTCTTATCAACCGGGTAAATGGACTTGAAAATTGTATCTACTCCTATAAGAAATAATATTAAGAAAACATAATAAAAGTGAATGTTTAAAAACAAACAAATATTTCTGCTAAAGATGTTAAATGATCTGAACACTGTTATGCTATTAGATGTAGAATGGAGGCTTTTAGGAGCTGAGATGAAGTGATAGTTCATTTTAGACGTAAGACGTCAACACATTATCGTTAGTATCACTTACAATGCCTAAAAATGGCTATAAAACTATTCTATACTGTTAGTAAAAGCTACATTAAATTAATGTTATATATGGGCATTATTTAAGGTCTAATTTTGGCTGTGTTTCTACCCACGTTAGAATCGCTTATTGCTACAAAAGGTAACTTATGTGCAACCCTGATGTATCAGTATTGCAAAGTTTTTTTTACTAGTGCCACTAAATTAAAAACACAACTGTCCAATGTTTAACAGACTACCTATACTTAAAATTATGTAAATGTCTACTTTTGATTTTATCTGAGCATGTTCAGTGTTATTTATGTAGTTTTTATACTACCAGTGAAAACTTTTAACTGCCCTTCATCTTCTATTTTCATAAATTGATTTTCTTGCTGTTAGTTTTTCTAAAATGTGAAAATAAAATAAAATAGAGCTTCATCAATATCTGTTCAGTAATTTATGCATAGAAGGGAACAAATAGGTATACATCTATCCTCACAAACTTTCACATTTGTCACTATTATTTGAGGATTAGGCCGTTCGTATACGACGTTATGTATGCGTGGAAACGTAATACCAAGCTCAAACAATTGTTTCGACAAATCCTTTTGTAGACCTAGCCCTCCCCTATTTGTTACGCAGTAGTGTTGTTTAAATTATACGTTATTTGCTAATGCGAACAATTCTATGCGTTATTCACTGTGATTTATTTTTCACTTGTGTAATAAGCTGCTTGAATATTGCTGCGATTAGGTAGGTATATTTCTTTCTAAGATCATGTTTTATTTGCGTGTTTTGTACTTTATCCCCTGATCTATACACATTGATGAATGTTTCTTAGAAATAGTATATAGATGAAATATAAATTTATTGTATAATCGCTACATAAAGTACCGTTTACCCATTGAACATACTCTATCATTTGAATTAGATAAATTGCCAATGAGCAAAAAATCTGATGAATTAATAATTTCAGCCCAAAAACGTCCACTGTTCCTGATCTGGCCTCCAACAAAGGCTACACACACCGAACTTGAGGTGGACGCATCCCTACGCTTCCCGCGATTATTATTAAATAAACACATTAAAAAGATGACTTATGTCGTAGTAGCTTTACATAAGCCCAAAATAAAGCCTTTAAATAAAGTGATTATAACAAACAAAGTAATACCTATCACTTGATGGCCCATTCAGATTTGAATAGACATTTTAATGTCAGACCTTCTGCTGACATTGCCAGTGGTTAAAAATAAACCAGCATTTGTTTACAAATGAAAGTCAATATATAATACGCACAATGGTCGAACTTTGAGGGTAAGCGTGGATAACACGCACAACTTGCTAATGAAACTCACAAAGTAACAGAAAGGTCGAATTTAAAGTTACCTTCGTTTATAATCCATTATTGTTTTCTACCTTAACATAGTTCTAAATTTAGTGGCTTAATACAAAAATCAAATGTTTACTTTTGGTACTCATTTTGACTACTAATTTTCAAAGTGTCACACTTATTTTATATTCTTCTCATTATACAAAAATGTCAATTCAACAGGCAACCATAATTGAAACACGACTTCTCTTTCAACGAATCTGCTGGTATAAAAGATTTACGCCTGGTTTACAAGAAATATACGCTCAAAAATAAATCAATGTTCGGGAATCCGAACGCGAGAGCTACACAACCACAACACCATTCGTACTTACTTAGTTGATTTATTACATTAACGGAAGCACCAGGAATTAGACACAATTGCGCACAAGATTAATGACTAAGGATACAACAAATTTTATGCTTTGGATCTCAAAACAGATTTACGTCCACCAACTTTAGTGTGTTTGCTTTACTCGGCAATTCGAAATTCGAAGGATCTTTTAAAATTCACTCGACCCTAATGGCCGCCGTATTCTCCGTTAATATTCTTCCAGATTTAAATGAATAACAGGAATATTCAAATCGCTGGTCCTGTGTCTTAAGATGTGGTCCTTAAGAGTTAATGGTTTGGACAGGAATCAAGGAAAATTATTCGAGCATGGGATATTGTTGTTTGTATCGTTTAGTACGTATACGTATATTTTGTCGTACATCCAAACACAAAGGAACATGAGTTAGGGAACTGCGAAAGTTGCGAAAGTCGAGACGTTGAAATTACCGGACCTTGTTAGCTAAATTTACTTATGTTGCACGATAAATTCTTCACGATTATCATCGTTTTTGTTGTTTATGTTTCGTTGTGCTGTTCAAAAATTGAATTTGAAACAACATGTGTAAGAAATAGATTATAGTCAACTAATTAGGTTGAATGATAATAATATTAGTACTCTACTCGTGATTTGAGAGTAATAGAATGCTAATTAATATAACAATAATTTCTCGAAAGTGATACCACCAAGAAACCACAAACAATATTATTTTAAGTAAAGTCAACATAATTTTGAAATTTTCTATATCGGTATAAAACCAAGCTTAAGGTAGCAACTGTAAGAACTAGATAAAATGCTACGCTCATATTTTTTTCATAACGCCCTAATTCTCCAAAAGAAGTATAAGTTCAGAACCAGTCTCTCCACCGATCTTTATCCATTCTCTGAGGTTGCGCGTCCAAGCTTTCTTTCTTTGCTTTTATTATTACAAAGCGTATAATATTTTCTTTTAAAGTTTGCCTGTTATAAGAAGGGAACAGTATTAGTCGACTTAAAAAGGAGGTTTATAATCTGTTTTTTGCACCCGTATCTGGTTGGGATTTCATAGCAGCCATGTATTTACCAATATTTGCCTACGTGGGCTTATAAGCAGATCTGCCAATTATCAAAAAATATAATTCACAGCCAAATAATATTTCTTTGGCGAGTTTACAGCTTTCAATTGAGTTAACTTAAGTTAAGTTTAAAATAATATATAATTATAAAATGGTCCAACTGGCTACCTGAAGTCAGTATAATAATATAATACATAATATTATTATACAACATACACACGCCACAATCTAGCCCCAACCTAAGCAGAGCTTGTACTATAGGTACTAGTTAATGGATAAACACACATATTATATACTTTTTATTGTAAAAACATACATATTATAGGTACATAGAAACACCCAGACCAAGACAAACATTCATGTTCATGCACACAAATGTTTGACTTGAGCGGGAATTGAACCCGCGACCTTCTCAGTAGCAGTCGCTTACACTCCCGCTGCGCCAACCGGTCTGCAGTATAATTGATATGTCTAATTTATTTAGATACTCGGTATACGTATTATATTAATATCCTTATTCATTTACTAATTGCAAAATAAACTAGAAGATCACTTCAAAAACGAATCTGAATATAGAATACGAAATCAGATAGAATTTTCATTATCGACATTGACAACTTAGCTGGAATAACAATTTAGATTGTCCATTGAAATCTATTTGCGATCCCCAAAGACACTTGAACACAAAATTATTTATTTATCAACTTCGATGGAACCATTCGACTCGTTGACATCCACGACCGTTATAAACGGATCTATATAACTCTACATAAAGGAAATTAAATTTCCGGACTGTAGGGCCCACCCTAATGCCCTCTGAATTAAAATTCTAAAAGGCGATACGAGTATATATAATAAACAAAATATTGTGACAGATTTATAAAGAGAAATTTATTTAGCCGCGTGTGTGCCTTTATTATTTTCGACCTTTATAATGGTTCATTATAATTTACAAAAGATTTCTCACGTTTGATGTTTAATGCCTATCTTCGCGTTTTTTATAAAAGTCGCGCCTACACATGTGTGTTAGGGATAAACACCCTGTGGGGGTTGGCAGAGTAAATATAGCACATCCACATATTACATAATATTTTGCCTAATCATCAATATAATATATAAATTTCGTGCGTTACTTACTGACTGACGAACAACACACAGCCGGAACTGCTGGGAGCAAGAAGCTGAAATCTGGCATGTACAATCAAACAAGCCGGCGGTGGACTAGTTTGAAAAAAACCCCTTAGCTCGCTCATAGAGTCGAGGCATACTAGAAACAGGTTTTGCATACGAGTGTCAATGTGCGTGTAAAGTAGCACTGGAAGCGATGATGTCTTGCTGAGCGATTCTCACCCTTAAGGTGGTCTAGCGGGAAGTTGTTCGACTGTACGTTCCTTGGGGAGTGTAGGGAAGCACTCAGAGAGGATTTTTGGAAATCCTGACACATAGGAGGTAAAATACTTAGTTCTTCGCGGGCTCAGCCGTGGGTGAAGTCTGGTTACAATGATTTTGGCTTGGAGACCAGGGACTGCTTTTTAGTCTTATCAGATTAAGCATAATATTTCTACAAAGTGACTTCCACCTGTCCTCTGCAAGCTAAAATGATAGCGATATTCCATGATATAAACTTGCAGCTCTATAGAAGTCTCTGCCGAATATTCCATTCTAAAAATACTAAATCATGTCATACAGAAAACTCCACAGCTTTGTCACGCTTATGCTTCTAAGAAACCGCAGTCAATTATACACATATGATAGTCTTATCTCGATAATCGTACTCTTTTCATAATAACACTATTCTTATCTCGACTGTTACGTTCAGGCAACTGTAAGGTGACTTATAAGCGAGATTGTGTTCTCAGACGGTGTGGAAAGGAAACATAATTGTGTCACATTTCACGAAGAAAACATTCCTGTATTATACAACCTTTTTTCTACACAGATATTTTTCTAGGCACGTAGTGAGGTGAATTTAAAACGGTAGGTTAATAAAAATGTCAGGGGTGAGCGCGGAGAACAGGAATGAATTCAAATTATGTTAATTATCACATTGACTTTTTCTACGTTTCAATTAATTTACATTTGAATTTGCTGGTATGTTTATTGATACTAATAGTCTTACTTGCAGATAATATAATAGAAAACCGTTTACGACATCTACATGTCGTCGGATCTAATACATTTCTAAATTATAAAAAAACAGGTCTATCGCGATTGTTTATGCAAGCACGCTAAAACTAGCGAACGATACATGATATAATCCAACTTATTAAGTTTTTAAGATGATTATTATTCTGACTTAAAAGATTAACCAAATAAGTAGCACTGCACATGTACAAATTCTAAATGCCAGATGAACGTTAATCAAATGCCAATCAAAATAAGAGAACATAAGCAAAATGATACGTCTGAGTATCATGTATAATTTAAGCCGCTGAGATTCGGACCGTGACTTTTTGTACATCTTTTCATTCAACGTAGACACGAAAGATAATGTTTTCAAAATGCCACAACAAAGTAGATAAGTGGCGCCAATTAGTATATATGTAGTTCTTGGCACGAAACTGTCAACTGACAATTACGAGTAAAGCTGCGCGTTCACCGGATCGGAATCGGAGCGTACGGAGCGGAAGGATTTGTTGCTTTGTATTAATTTCTATGAAACTGCGTGCACTGGATCGGCATTTCTGCGCCTGAGACCGGTATTTGTGCCGATGACGTCATCCGCAGTGAACGCATCATACGGATTCCGAGCGTTTCAAGTTCTGACGTGTTTGCGACGTTAAACTGTAGGCAAAAATACTTATTCACGATGAACGACGATGTTTTAATTATTTTAGTGGAAAGGTATGAAGAATTTTATAATCTAAAACATGAACATTAACATAATCTACTTAGGAGAGACAATATTTGGGACGAAATTGGGCAAATAAAATCTATTTTCAGCTTCTAATAAATCAGAATATAATGTATGATATTCTCCGAAAATTAATCTAATTACAACAATATCCTCGTCACTATCCTCCTGCTTTAAAAATATCTAAATTGCCGATGCTGAATCCGAATGCAGTGGACGCACCCCATCGGCATTTTGTAAATGACGACGCTCCGTCCGCTTCGTACGCTCCGATTCCGATCCAGTGGACGCGCAGCTTAATAGTATAATGAAATACTTATACTACACAAACATTACATATCAAATTACAACCGGCGTAATTGGCCTTTAACCTGATCGTTCTACGTAAATTCTCTCAATCGAATAGACTGATGTCTGCGCGTGTATTTTGGGAATTGGGGAATTTGCTGAGTCTGTTCTCGGGGCTATTTATGCGGACAGAGACTGTAAATAAATCAATCTTTTGTCAGTCAATTGCTGGACATAGACCTCGTCCAATTAGCACCATAGATGCTTTATAAATTAGCAGACTTTTTGCATGATAGCTGTTTGACTTGTGATGTTCAACTATATCAAATTAAGCAAGCACGCACGGGTGGCTCAAATTTCGTCTGTATGGACAACCTTGAGGGATGCCTATAGGGATAGGATGCCTAGAGGCTGAGATACTGATGAAGCAGATGTCAATCAGTATACGTAAAGATTAATGTACTAATAGTTGTCCGAAAATTCTGTCGTCGGTAAGAAATAACACTCTTAGTACTTAGCTAAACTCTGATGCTGCTATCATTACATAGTATAAAATAAAGTCTGTCTTCTGTCTGTCTGTCCCTATGTATGCTTAAATCTTTAAAATTTGGCAACGGATTTTAATGCGGTTTTTTTTAATAGATAGAATGATTCAAGAGGAAGGTTTATAATGTATATTACGTATATGGCGGTACGAAGTTCGCAGGGTCAGCTAGTTTAAAATATAAATTTGCTTCTTCCAAATAAAAGTAATCGCTACATTCACTTGATGCTTATCTGAAAATACATCTATACAGGAATAGAAAATCGATATTGCCTCAATTGTACCACAAATTGGAAATTACAGAATAATATAGAGAGATAGTGACAAAATCAAAGCTGGAATATAGCTAAGTATATGACACAACCGTATACACTGTAATAAAATTCTACTTTCTACGTTAATAATAGCTATACATGCGTTACTTTGAGATACCATACTTTAATATTATACAATACAATATAGTACAAGAATAGAAAAGCTATTTATTTGATATCCAAAAGTGCGACATAAAGTGGAAAGAAGAAAATAGAATATAAGATTCCTAGGTAGTTAATAAAATAGGTATAATTTATTATCTCTATACAAAATATGGTAAACTTAAATAAGTAAATGTGTTTAAATAAACCGTTTGTGAAGATATAGCTACATAAGAATACTTGTATTACAGGTCACCCTCTATTTAAGATTATTATTTACATAACTTCTATCTAAACTATATTATTATTATTAAAAGAAGTCTCCCGGTATGAACGCAATAAACTCAAAACTACCGACCGGATTTTTGTAAAGTTATTACCAATAGATAGGGTGATTCCTGCATTAGGTTAAGTATTTAATTCGAGACAGAGGAAGCATATTATGCAGAGAACAGCACTGTAAGAGAAAGAAAACTTGATACAAACCCTATACCAACCCGTTTGGCCAGCGTGGTATAGTAGGCCAATTCCTCCTTTCAAAGGAGAGGCCTAGTCCAGCAGTGGACTGTTAAAGGCTGATGATGATGATGATGATTTAATTAAATAATAAGTTTATGTATATAATATAAGAGGCCAGAGCTGTAGACGAAGTCTAATGTTTGTTAAAATTATTTACTTTGGATAAAATAATTCAGTACACAAATATGTTGCGCTCATAGCGAGACTTGGCTTGCCGTTCGTAGTAGATCGTCAGTGTTAAACATCGCGTACACATGCCATTTGGATGGGTGACCGCGTGTGGCATATACATTAGAGCGTTATCGTGTATCGGAGGGCACGTAAAGCTGACGGTCCCGGTTCTTGTCTTAGGACAAGGATCGCTGAAAACTCCGACACCAGAGTTGGCCACACACTCACACGAAAAGTAAGAAGAAAGAACTACACAAAAACAGTGATTTAAAGCTACGATATTAGTGACTAACGAAACGAAATCAGAAATATATGTAGCTGTTGGCTATATAAGTGCTTATGCCTCTCCAAGGTTGCCAGACGTCCAACCCTCCATTCACGGAGCTCGGCACACTTGTGACTAATTTTCAACTGCAATTTAATTTCGTTATTAAGTTTGAAATATATTGAGACGAAAAATGAGAAATTATTATTACTTCTTTAATAAATTTAAAAATGAAATAATAACAGATTAGTTTTTATGGGATAATTATGTATCGACTTCAGTTATTAAATTTTTCGTTTGAATAACATAACATATAACAAAATTTCACGCCTTTATCCCCAAAGGGGTAGCCAGAGGAGTAATACACACCCACACTTCGCCAGTTCTGTTTCGGTCGGCGTTTAAAGGGCTCGTACATAACCTAGTAAGTCTGCCTTCTAAAGCACGAAAGCGCTCTGATTTAATTGCTACAACAACCATGATCACGTTGTCACCCATCTAAGTGGTGACCTCTGCCATCGTTGTTTTACTTTAACATTTTTCACGAACGGTAAATCAAATCACGCTAGAGCATTACAAATACTCTACAAAAGAGAAGGACTTTTCCCCGGTTAGTTATGAGACTTATGAGTGCTAAAACCAGCATGGATGTAGTACTTAACATGACTTGCCTCTTTAGATGTACCATTAATAGCACAGTAAGTAGCACAGGGCTATTTGTTAACGCAATTATGCATGCGATACTGTTGGTTAATTGCTGCCACCGCTTCCTATTTATATGCAAATGTGATAGAATATACCTAGTCTCGTTAAATAAAAAACAGAGCTTATATAGACAAATTGATTTTGAAACAGCTGCAGGCAGATAAAGGTGAGTATATCTGTAACAAGGCCACTAAATTAGCGTAACTAATCCTGTCCAGAAACAAAAAACGGGCTCAACAGCTTTACGTATACTCCAAAACACGGTAGCTCTCTGATGAAAATGTCACACACCCATCCAAATGGCAATCCGTGCCGCCAATACTTAACTTTGCCGACCAATTCGAACGGCAAGCCAACTCACGCTATGACCGCTGCATTTCCTTGACAAGTTTTTTAACTGCACGGTTGGCGTAGTGGTTTAGGCGGCCGCCTCGTCGCTTGACACTGCGCCGAGTGTCGTGGATTCGATTCCCACACGAGACAACATTTTGTGTGATTCATAAATTGTTGTTTCGAGTCTGGGTGTTAATTGTGTCCGTTGGTTGTAGTTTTGTAAAGTCCACCGCGACACAGGATTTATTCCTAGTGTGGGAGTTGTCTAAAAAAAGAAAAAAAAAGTAATTCAGTCAAGCGATCTTTATATTTTTCTATTGTAAGAAGCAGGTAAAGGACGCCGCGATGTCAACATAAAAATGATCGTAGCTGTTAAAAGGTACCTAAGTAAACATGTCTACTGTTACTTTATATTTGTCTACAGACAAAAATAGACACCAAAACATCTAGGGCTATAAAAACATCTATTTCTGGCCACATTGACCTAGAAGTGAAAATTATGTAGCAAATATCGTTCGTTGAAGTAGGTGCGCATCGATCGAAGTACGTGGTTAAATAACAAGTCCCTGGGTAATCATTGCTTATATATTGAAGCCTCGCCTTGCCTTCGAGAGCACGTTAAATTGGTAATACATTAGAACTCTGCACAGCGCATACGTATATTTATGTTCCACCAAATGGCCTAGAGATTCCTGAGAACAAATTTACCGGTATAAACCAATTATTCGTTGTTTAAAGGGGTTTGTGATGGAAAGGTCATGGTCTTGGTACCTAACTGTTTTGCCTCTTATTGTGGGTTCGCGTCAACACTGTAATAAGTGGAATTTAATCGCATGATCGACATAAACAGATTGATAAACTTATCGTTTTTTAACCACTCATTATAAAATGACGTGAGGACTGTTTTTATACCCATTCTTCGAAATGATAGCGCTAAACTCACACTAGGTTCTCCGCGACCACGGCCGGTGTAGGTCGAAATGTCAAAAATCCCTTAAATAACTCAATATACGTGATTAAGACCTATTTAATAATTTTGTATGGTATAAGTATTCTTTTTTCGTATACCATACTAAAATAACTACCAATACGAATAAAATCATAAACTAGTTTGGATGTTTCTACTTGAATAACATTGAGCAAGCAAACTAAAGTACACTCGATAACATCTTCATCGTCATAAAGAAGTTCTTTGTGGTGGTTTTCTATAAAAAGTCCTGATACAGTATCGTCATTAGTTTTCAAGCACTGTGGTCCGGTCAAGTCAATTAATGTGTTTGCTGTATTTCAGGAACGGCTCCAACGATATGGCTCTAATGTAATATTATGACAAAGTTTGCGCTTCAAAATAATAAATATATTTGTTTGTCGAAAATATCACAAATTTTCCGAAAAAGATAGAAACCACAAAATATCAACATTGGCATCAAACTACAGTTTACGGATTTTTTCATATTCCCACACAGCAGACTTTCTCGAGCGTTTAACTCAAACATGTAGAACAAGGAACCAACCAATACATGCGATTTGATGAACCACCAATATTCGCAATAGAACACTATTTTCTTCCAAGGATGACACGTGAGCCTATTGACATTAAAATACACTCTAATTTCAGTGAAGATGGTTGGAATGTCCCCAGCTTGGGACCCTGTCATAAGACTAATGAAACCCAAGAAGGACACAGTCACCAGAAGACCTAAGGACACTGTGAGCTCATTCTGCGTAAATAGTAACATCAATAACTGAAAAATATTCGGTTACTTTGAGATAACTTTACATTCAAGAAAAAGACACTTATCACCTTAGACTGCCGTGACCATGAATCCTGTAAATAATTTGAAACGTAGACTAGTAAAAATAAAAATATGTATTTCTATATCATACGGTTTAAATGTAATAACTAAGTGAAACCAATATAACGCGATAAAATCCGTAAACTGTAGTTTGATGCCAATGCGTAGCATTCGCGTAAACCCAAGAAGATATTATGGTTCCCCCAGTACTTATTATTACAGCTTGGGAAGTTAAATTCGCTTAATCAAAATCACTCTAACACTATTACCATTACCGCTATTAGCTAGCTGAAGATAAGCTTGGCTACTTTCCCTAACTCGAAGATCAAACTTAGAAGCCTACTTCAGGTTTCCCCATTACTAGGCCTACAGAAATACGGTCTTACCCCAATTAAATTTAGACTTAAAGTCGCATATACACTATACGTTAGATATAATACCCTGTCTTTGAGATTACGATACCCCAATTTGGTTGCTCTAATTAAATTAGTTAGGTATATGCTTTATAGAAGCAATATCCATAAAACCTCAATACTACTTAATTAGGTTATTCTAGATACATTAGTCATTACTCCTAGTATTTCATATGATACCTTACTAGTTAATGTCTTAGTAGACTGTGGTAATCACACAATTTACAAGCAGACTTTAATATTGTTGTTATAATATAAATTGATGAATGACACCTAGAAACGAAACAATAACGTGTTAATCCTCTTTGTGTTAATCACACAAAGCCAAAGAAGTAGAAGTATAATTTACGTTTTCATTATCTATGATAATCAAACCTATTCTAAGGTTTTATATAAAACTAGTTACGACCTACATACTAACGTCGGAAACAAATAGGTATTTATACCTTAAATAAGTTGACGCGATTAAGAACCGCTAAATTATTTTGTATGATGTATACAAATTGGAAAGTTTAAAATTAAATAGCTTTTACTTCTGTTACATTAATCACAAAAATAATGGCTATTTATTCCTATTGTTTACAAAGTAACTTGTAAACGTCATAAACAAAAATTTACAACACCTCTAAACAAACATTACCACTGTAATAATACTAATAAAAAAAAACAAATACTGTTTATAAACACGATTGTATGTGCCACAGACTAAATATATCGCGGTCGAGGCCACCTCATAAACAATTCTAGAACGCACTTCATCATATTATATTAAACTAATTATGCTTATTGCTATTTAATTTTGACACATACTATTCCCAGAAGTATATCCCTTGTGGTTCAGACTTTAAAGGTAATTTTGCCTTGTACCCTCTCGTACGTACATGAAGAATGAATATAAAAATAGGTTTTTGTAGAGCTCAGGTGCTGTGTACGGAACTGAGGTATTTGTAATAAGAACATTCGATGATGAGTTATGGGTGATCGTGCTTGAAATATATTGTCGAAAGTAATTATTAGTTCTTTGTTACATGCGCGAATGTATGGAGCCTAGACAATCCTTAAAAAAGACGTAGTTTTCTAGTTACTATGGTGCAAGCAAATCTCTTTTGCTTGCTAACTCTCTTTCTCTTCCTGGTAATCTGTTGACGTGGTTAAATGAATAGAGTATCTGAATGGATTTTAATTTAATCCATTTTATATCACTCATAGGCTGATTGGATGTATCTGCATGATTGTTAGGAACTCAATGTATAATTTTTTAATGTATGTAATTCATGAAATACATTGAGAGCGGTCAGCGGTCGTATTTTGCAAAATAATATCAGTTGTCTTAACTATTTTCAAATTTAAATGGATATCATTAACCATCAGATGATAATAGTATCTATTGATTTATGAGTTTCAATGAGAATAATCGATGCCTCCTGTGACTAGGGACCAGATATATTTTTGGCATAAATATTAATTTAGCATTGCTATCCAACGTTGCAAAATTGTCCATCCTTTGGAGCACACTGTCAGTTAACAAAGGATTTGTTGTTTTAATTTTACAGTTGTAATATTCTGTTTTTTTATAGACTCACGCCTGTGTCCCCGAAGGGATAGGCCTCTGCCTATCCCTTAAACACCTCTGTGTTTCGCCATGAATTTTTAGGTCCCACGTAATAGGGGGCGAGCCTATTGCCGTTACCGGGCACATAATCAGACTCTGTGCTGCTACTGAGAATTCGGAAAAACCCAGTAACACTTTTTGGCCGACCCGGGGGTTGAACCAGAGACCTCCGATCAGCAGTCGCATACGCAATCCACTAGACCACGGAGACAGTCCGTTGTAATATTCATATGTGTAAAAAGTGAGCCATATAAACCGGCAAGCACAACCCTCTCATAGAAGATCCATATTATAACAGTATTTTTACTGTAGCGTTCCTTTGACAAATGAAAGGTTGGAAGCTCAAAGGACATCAAAATGTTTTTAAATCAGAGCATTTACTTTAAAATCTGAAAACGTTTGTGATAACTGTCTCATCATTGTTTAATGACGGGAATAAAGGACGTGATTCTAAACAGAATAGAACCGCTCTACTTTCATAATATTTATTTAAAAATGAAGCGTTTATTGTAGCGAATCAACCTTTATACCTAATCTGTGGAATGAACTTATTCACATACAATTGATTACTTCCCTTTATCACTGTCTTCAATAGCCTTCATACAGAACCTTTACTGTTTACATGTAATAAACTAATCCTACTATCCTTTCTAATACGTAAGCATGTAGGGTTGGACAGATGTTCAATTGCTTTTCTATGTCGCCCAAACACGACTAAATGTATTTGATGAAACTTTGCAGTAATAAGAATATAAGTACTTTTTATCGCGATAACCGACATAAACGCGGTCGGAAGCGCTGGTAGAATCTATATCACTTAAAACTTAACTAGAATTCTTGGAATGAAATTAACTCAAGTCCCTAGAGGGAAACGCTCATTATCTTGGCAAAAGTTCCTCCGTCGGCAGTTCAAGTTCAACGATATTATAATTTAAATGTAAAAATGTTCTCTAGATACGCACCTAAGTTATCGCGGCGGGGCAGTTAGACTGTTCTGTTTGTTATTTTCTTCACGAATGATCTATATACATAAGTTTGTTTACCTACTTTTGGTAGAGAATTGCTGTTGTCTATCTATAGAATTTATGAGATTTTTAAATTGGGTAATTTATCTCAAGCACCACAAAAAGGGATCTTTAAAACTACCGCAAATCTGTAATAAATAGCTAAGTAAGTATAACGTCTCTTAGAACTGCACAAAAACACAAACAACGGAGACAAAGAATACCCAGACTTAAAACAACTGACTGATTGAGGATATAACAAAGTGTTTGCACGTGTGGAGATCGAAGTTATAACACACTCAGTGTTACAGGACAAAGCAGCTACTTAAACTACTGAGTCATTCGTGCAGCAAACGTGATAATTAGTATGTGCCTCGAAATAGTCAAGATGAATTGGCCACATACAGGGGAAAACTATAAGAACCGATGGCCGTTGAAGCAGAAAGATTCTAGAGTGGCGGCCATGCACCGGCGTCGCAGCAGAGGTAAGTCTCAAGGGAGGCTGATGACCTTGCTGAGATCGCTGTCAGTAGATGGATGCGGGTAGCTTAAAATCGGTATATGTGGAGAGCTTAGGAAGAGGTCTAAGTCCAGTATAAGACGTTTATTGGCTGAATGAAATGACTTGATAATGGTATTTATACGTATTTCAAATCTACAGAAGAATAAAAGAAAGATACTATTTTCTTTGTCTTTAGAAAACTTCTACCACAATTATTCCGTCATGGTTGACTGGTATTATATAATATTATTCTTAATACGCAGAGAGATTTGATCCCCAGATTATGCCCCACGCGATAGGGTTGGGTAATTGCATACGTATATATAACATAATTACCCCGAGCCTTTAACGTGGGACGCTAAATATGGGTATCTGATGTGGGTGTTGTAATCCTCTGCATATCCAAAAAGATATAAAGAGTTAGCAAATTGCTGCACAATTAAGTATTTATAAAAAGAAATGTACTTATAATTCTACAATGTATATTATATTTAAAGAAACCCTTACATGTTAAAGATCTGATATTAACATTACCAGACTAGATTAAAGATATAAAAACTTACTGATTGGATGCTCATTGGGGTTAAGGAGGTTATACTTAAAGGTTTTATTATTTAAGTCCCTAGGAATACATGCTATGTGGCAAAGGCAACACTAAACAAGCGGACAGAAATAACATCGAGACTCAAAAAATATGGTTAAACGGCGAGGCGGCTGAAATCACTACGCTACTCTTGCAGTCAAGTATTGAATGACTGTCATCTTCCAAAGGTAGACTGACATCGCCCAAGACCAACAACATGAAACTGACAAGCTTAAATTTGGCACGTATGTTCCTTGGGAATCGCAAGGGTGCACTAAGAAGGGATTTCGCGAAATTCTCACGAGATCGGGAAAGGGTTAAATTAAAATAAAATGTGTGAGCGTAGAGTATATGCCCTGTTTCAAATCAAACTATCAATCTTTGTATAATTGATATTATACAAAGATTGATGAGAGAGATTGATGAGTTACATTAAAATTTGTAACTTACATGAATAAATGAATTTATTCATGTAGGTTATATATATACTTTACTGATTTAATACCTAATATGTTAATTAGCTAGTGCCTATTGTAAGTATTTTAACAATTCCTTGTTTTCATTGAGCGAAAAGGAGACAGTGATCCAGCCTAGGGCGCTACGGAAACAAATTCTCCAAACGAAAATAATGTACAAAAATGCCACTTTTTTATACCAATATAAAAATGTTGTTGTTAGAAGAGCTAGGTTTGAAATCATCGTTCAAAGGTTGAACCGATACTTCACCCCACTAGAAGTGGAATTTAAAAAAAACACCTCAGGGTACCTATGCCAAAAACAGAACATCACCGGCAACATCCAAATTTTAAAATGAACCAGTATTTTTAGGGCATTTTGTATTTTTATTAATTTTTGAGGTAATTTATAACTATTATCTATATAAAATCTTTGCGTTACTGACTGACTGACAGACACGCTACAGCCGAAACTATTGGGCGCAGGAAGCTGAAATTTGGCATGTATGTTTTTTGGGCCCGTAGGGATGCAGTAAGAAGGGATTTCCCGAAATTCCACGGGATCGGCCAAAACGGGTAAATTTAAAAAATATGCAGGCGTAGCTGCTGGCGTCCTCTAGTGTATATATAAACGTTATTGATATTTGTAGTGAAAAATGAAGTTAATCAGTGCAATGATAGTTGTATAAGACGGGCCATAATACAAAATATAAATAATTATGAAAACGACAGTTCGCTCGTTTCAAATGTTATAACAGGAATATAAAATACCAGAAAGCTCATGTGTTATTCTCAACGCTAAGTCGGATTAAAAACACAATATGAGCAAATTTTTTGACCCGGCTTAGCGCTCTTTTTTCGTATCGAAATGTACATGTTCCATTTGAAATTCTCAGAATTTATCAGATATTGTTACTCATGCCTATTGTTCTATTTATGGACATATGTACCAATGATTTCTATTTGGTTTTAGGCATATCTTTGTCCAACGTGGATGGCTGATTGCATTTTATCTATCAATGGATTTTGGCTATTAGAAACATGAATATATGTATGGAGTTTACGTCAAAAATGTATTTCAAGTACTTTGTCACGACTTTGTCAAATTTGGACTTGCCGCAATTTACTCTTAATTCAAAATAATTATAACAAACATAAGATTTCAAAATGCTCTAAGCTAACTCTGTCCAAACAGTAAAACTAAAATTTCATGTTAAATACGTAAAAAACAAAACAAACTCTTTCTCTCATTGACCACAGTTGATGCTAAGTACTCAAATTGTCTGGCACAGTGGAAACAAGAATGTAAAATACTATCCGTATTAATATTATAAACGTGAAAGTGTCATCATCATTGCCCTAGCGTTATCCCGGTTGTATCCAAGACTTACACGCCTTGGAGACCGGGGTCCGTTTACTGGTCCAACCAGATATGACAGAATATCAACGTTCCACAGAGCGACTGCGGTTTGACCTCCGCAACCCAAAGGGATAGCGATATTCCATGGTTTAGACAAGTATCAGTTTATTTGAGGGTACTGACTCTCCGTAACGCCTGTCAAAGATGTTAGCATGATAGCCGGCACCGACGGTATAACATGCTCTCCGAGGCACGGGGCAAGCGATAATTAACAATTTAATGGGCACTTAACTTTTACTTCGAAAATTTATTGGTGCGCACCGTGGATTAGAACCCTACCTAGATACCCTCTGCATGGCAGTCCATTGGTATCTCCACTAGGCTATCGCTGCCTTCAAACGTGAAAGTGTGTTTGTTTGTTTCTCCTATTTTCACGTGGCTTAGGTGATGTTATCGTATAATGTTTGTCTGTGAAGATAGTTAGGAGGCAGAGGGTGACACAGGTTTACTTACTGCCACGCGGGCGAAGCCGCTGACGAAGTTTAGTAGAATAAGTAAGTTTATGATGTTTTTAGATTAAACTATATACTAGGACAAATTATATTATAAACAATCGAAAATCGGACACAAAATACATCCAGATTTGAGTAACCAAGGCCCCAGAATTTCAAAGCATAGCAAGCAGTAATACGACCATCATTTTTAATACGCTTTATAAAGCATTTGTATTCATCTTGAAGGACAATATTAACGCTAGCATTCTCTCTGCATTATGTAGGCGTTGTCCAATTTGTACTACTACTCATAATAAAGACCATCCGGTGTCACCTACACGACTAATAATTTGTGCGGCCATTCGCACTAAGGAGTTTCAAGAGACAGACCCTAGACTTATAATAATATCTGCACAAATTTGCTGTATTTATACTAGCAACCAACGAAATTACTATAACACGCTCGCCAAACGCGTTGGTATAGGGTAGGAAGTCCAGTTTTCTGTCTCGCAAAGATACTATTTTCTTCGAATATTTTCTCTAGGCGCCTCTCCACGACACCTATGTAATGAAATGGGGACGTGACATTTTATTCTTAATCCGTCACCATCACTTAAAAATATTGCTATATTTATTCTAGTAATCCAACCAAAGTGTAAATTTATTTTGTAGTTTTACGGGCAAACACATTTCACGCTGTCAATTTTTCACGTGAAATTCGGATTAATTCGGTGAGGATGTTTTCCAATAAATATTTTTACAACATTGAATAAATAATGTTACACCGGCATTCCATCTGTGGTACTTTGGTAAGTATACGTCATATAATTGTAACGGCAATGCAGCAAAATCAAATATAAGCTAGGTAGATAATTATAATAATCATTGAAATATCTTACTAAATCTCAATACACATGAAGCCGCTTAGGATAAGGAAAAGAAAAAACCCACTTGTACTATTATTTATATCTTAAACAGCAACTATACAATCGAAAGTAATGGCCGGATGAATTTAATACTTTGTTTTAATTGTGTTCTATATATCTACTCTCAATAATTTGAGTATCCAGTGGACAACAGCTATCGCTACCTATTAAATAATATTTTTCTTCCTCCTAGCTTTTATAATAGGAACGATCCTTAAAATAAAGACAGTCTGCTAACAACACCCAGCGGTGAAAATTACGAGTAAAATTAATGTTGCTCAAAACCAAAAAAAAATATCGCATCTCAAATTCTGTTATTGTATTCGATAGCTCTAATGATAAATATCAAAATATGAGTATGAATATTTAATTAATTTAATTTAGTAGCCATATATCTATTAAAAATATTGCGTAGGTGAATTCGTTTAACTGTCAAATAAATTTCGCGCGCCATCCGCTCTTTTTTTCATTAACGCAATGGCATCGAGTCAAACAGGCTATAACATTGAAAATATCGTCCACAATTAATTATTATAATATCACCTTACGTAATAGGTACTCCGCGGTCCCATCTTTAGCTCCTATAAGCCAAGATCAAGAGTTGTTATAACGGCCGCTTGGAATTACTTGTATAATAAATCTAGGCCTTTATGTGTCTAGAACTTTAAGCTGAGGATTACGCGTAGCATTCTCAAATAGACTCTTAAGTTTAGTATGTCAAATCTTTGGAATAATTTTATCATAAGGAGTTGGATTAATTTATATAATAAATATCTACACATATTATTATAAAATTTACTACCTATGCCTCGCCTCAATCAATATTTTTAGACAAAATATTTCATAATATTTCCAATAAATATTTCATCTATAATTTAATTTTATCAATAAATTTCATTATTTAAAAAAATATAAGAAACATGTTATTAGCAGTTATAATTAACTTACATTATTTTAATATTACAGCTTACCTCAATAAATCTTAACGTCAAAACTTCAAAAACTTTTTCGTAAAATACTATATTTTTACTCACCTCAAAAATATCAGAAATCAATTCGTCCATAAACAAAACTGCCACTTAAAACCAAAGCTTTTCAAACTCCGAAACACCGAAAGGCGTAAGAAACTTCATATATAGCCTACCCGAGGCACGTTTCTCCCCCGCAGCGACCCAGAGTCTACTGAATTTGAGCCTCTCTGGAAAATTATCTGTTGCACTATGTTCTATACATGCGCAAAACCAACCTGTGTAACTCGCCTTACTTCACATCCAACGCTTCTTTGGTACAGCCTACAGTTAAACTGCTTACGTAGTAATACTTCAATGGATAATTCCTTAACGATACTGTAAACAGGACTATGTGACTTGGAAAAATAATTTCTTGCTTTGTTTAGCAATATTTGACGTGAGTTTTGAGTCAAAAGGTTTACTTTGTCAGCGTCCGTTAGTAGTATTGGAAGAAATATTCTTTTCCATTTTGTATCGAGAGTTCGGAACGTTTTGACGTAATACACATTGGAAGATATTTCATTTTGCGATACAAGTTATCTTTTTAATTCCGATGTCTTATGAATTGTTTTTTAAGATATTTTTTTAACGTTTCTGTTATTCCTATAAGCTTTTTGAGCTGCTTGTATTAGGGTGAAGACATGTCAATAATACAAATATCAGAACCTTGGCCTCTTGTTTAGAAGTTAATAAAATCAAAAATATATATATTTCAAAGTATCATTCAGAACAACAATATCTGTGATTGAAGTCAGTTTTTAAGCAAAAAACAATAAGTTTGTGATATGTGACTACCATCTTGTAAACCTTTGAGTTAAATGATTTAAGTGGTATTACGACCAGACCTTTTGCCTAAAATTTTAATTATATTGTCAGGAATATTAAAAAAAATTCAAATTAGCATCATAACTTTCGTTTCGGATGCTGTTGTCATTTTTTTTTGGTTTGTTAACCTACTTGCGAGAGATAACTGTTATCAAAATATAAGCCTGTTTCTGCGTTCTGGAATCTCTTAATGAATACTTATTCTACTGTAAATATAAAATACCTGAGCTCGAAGAACTTGCTTTGTGCCAAATTCTTGGAATTTCAATCATAGCAAAAAGTTTTGGTTACCTACAAAGTGCGTGCAAAGTGGACATAGAATATTTATTTTTATTTCTAGTCTCACGCCTGTATCCCCGAAGGGGTAGGCAGAGGTGTCAATATTACACCCACATTTCGCTTTAATATGGGGCAAGCCTATTGCCGTTACCGGGCACATCCCCAGACTCCAGGCTGCTACTGAGTATTCGGAAAAACCCAGTAACACTTTTTCCCCGACCCGGGAATCGAACCCAGGACCTCAAATCAGCAGTCATATAATATTGTTTTGTTTTAAACAGCATTTTGACACCATTCACAAAATAAAGATATCACAATGTAGATACAATACAACAATTTGTAAATCTTGAATAAAAAGATACCAATCTCGGATTATTTTTCTAGGGGACATTTAAAATGGCTGTTCAGGCAGAAAAGTAATAATGTTTTGTCTCTGACACCTGTATTTAAAATTTATTGAAAGTTTATGCAGTGCGTTATTTATATAAACATTCTAAAATGTTTTTAAAACGCGTATACCGAATTTAGTTATATTTGTTTAAATAGCAAATTAGAGTAATTGGCAGACAATCTTGTACTAAATTTAAGTAATAGATATTTGTGCAAATGTTTTCAATATTTTTTTAAGTCCTCATACAAAATATTGACATGACGGCGGCACTTATACCTGCTTTGCTGCAATACCTATCTACGTGTTTCATTTTTTTGTGAAAATGTAACATAATAATTTAAGTATAGTTAATTCAGAATCCAATTTGTAATAATCACTCGTACGGCATGTCTTTAGTTCAAAACAATACAAAACAAGAACAATATAGACATAAATATTCTTTTTCTGTAAGACTTATAGATTTAATTAGATATGTCGCTATATCTCCGTCCAGATACAAATCCTCTTTATACAGAATAAAATGAGCCTCTTCATACAAAATTCAGGATTATAGGTATTTATACAACTCTTGATTATTTTCGGAATTAAACATCGTGTTATCGAATTTTGGGTGGTTTATTTTCCAATCTGAATACTTTTAGAAGTTATGGTAAAATTGCCTATAATAAGCGTAGGTAGTTCTATAAATAATGAAATTGCTGGCATATTTCAACGTTGATATTTGGTAATCATAACAAAATAGCGTTATTATACATTTTATGAAATAAATGAATACATTTTTATAAAATGAATTAATACATTTTTTTATTATAAAATGAAAAAATACATTTTTATCACGATCTGACCTTTAAACTATTTTTTTTTTGACTTCATTATCGTCATCATCGTCCTAGCGTTATTTTAGTTGCATCTGAGGCTTTAGCTTTGGAGCCCGGGGTACACTTACTAGTCTAACCAGATTTGACAAAATGTTATCTTTGTCACATAGCTACTGCCGTCTACCCACCGCTACCCATAATGATTTTCCATGGCCTAGACCAGTTTCTGTAGTAGATATTATATTCAAGGGCCAATAACTTCATTTGTCAAAGATATTCATGATAGTCGCGCGCAAACGACTTAACGTGCTCCCCGAAGCACGTGGCAAGCGATTAGTAGTAGACTTCAGCTATCTTTTAAGATAATATACACACACATATAGACGGAACTAAATTTCGGGCGTATTTACTCCGAGTTTTATTATATTGCTGATAGTAAAAATAACAAATACATGAATGGTTCATTGTATTCTCTTGAATTACTATCCTGGTGCCAAACGTAATGACATATTATCTCAATGTTTCTTTTACAGAATCAAATACTGTAATACTGTTGAATGTATAACGTTGCTACCTCAAAAAGCATGATTGTGTAATGTGGTGACAGGCTTACACATGGAGATGTTTGTATTATTTGATGTATTTTATCGTCTATATAACGTTGCGAGTCTCGACAAACCGCCACGTCATTGCCACTACTTGTAGCGAATTGCTGCGTGTTCGCAGCAACTTGTCAACTTGTTCTCTTTGGCAAAAGGCATGATGTCGCGTTTTGTGCGAGAAAATAATGTGCCTTAAAAGCCTTTTTTTGAAATTGTCAGATCGTTTAGTACATTTCTCACCTCACGCCAAATTTTCCTAACGTGCGTAACTTACCCACATTGCATGATAAAAGTTAATTTCAATAAAAACAACATTACATGACAGCTACATTAATAAAAACGTTATTTAACATGTTCTACAGGAACTTGAAACAAATATTAATTTTATTCTAATGAAATAATTAGTGAAATTGCCCGTCGCATACGAAAAGCACAATATACTTTTTGGACTCCAAAATCCTGTGTTATTAACATCGGGGCGGCGTTTAATCCCCTAAATACGGTAATTTTGAAAGTCGAAGCGAATGGGGCCAACTGTTTAATTATGTTTATTCTAATTTAATTTCCGACACTCCCTACACAAAGACTTAGTAGACAACAGAATGTGATTACTGGAATTGATACAGGATTGATTTGTTAGAATTATATTTCTTTGCACCGCCTAATGTTCTAATAATGACACGTAATATTTTTATACCTAAAATTTTTCATACTTACTTAAAATTTATTTTTTAGCTTAGCGTGGCAGACAATCATAGTTTAGTCATCTGAAAAGGCATACAAGGTATATTAAATCAGTATGTAGTTGGGTGGGTGACATATTATTATTATACGTGCAACTATTTAACTAGGTAGGCAGCGATAAAAATATTCATACAATTTAGAAAAAAATATTATTTTATTTTTTGCAAATAAGAAATACCTGATTTATAAAGAATTACATTATGTCTGATCCTCTCTGTATTTACATAATAATGCTTTATTAAGTTCTAGAAACTCTTTCTGATATCTGTCCTAAAGATTTTCTAACACTACTTACTCAAATACAAGACAATTTAAGGTTTTCGTAGAAAATTTGATTGTTGCTTTTAAAAAAAACTATTATTTATTACAATATTTTATTGTCATACTCCTTAGACCTTAGACTCGTTTACTTCGAATATTTCTAGTTTTTATATTTCAAGGCAGTATAGCCTAGTGGTGATACTAATTACTAAGATTATGAGAAACCAATTACACTGTCCAATTTTATTAAGTAAATTTAATTTCAGAGTTCCATACCGAATACCTCGTAAGCCTATAAAACCTCTCGCCCGCCCATTTCGTAGAACCGTTCAAGGAGCTAACCCACCGGTGGGTGTCCAGAATATGTGAGCTGTACAATGATTGCAGTGAATCAGTAGGTGTACACTTTATGTCTTTAGCAAAGTTTAAGTCATCAATTGTTGTCAAGTTTAAGTGACACTGTGTAGTTAATATTTTGTTAATATTTTGTATGCTTTGCTGTGCACTTTAAGAAAATGTTGTTTTTTATGCATAACTTGTTGTTGTATTGGTCTGTAATGGTTTATCTTACGTTATAAAATTATAATATATGTGTTAGTAAGCGGTGTATACCTATAAGTAACTGTACAATTAGCTCTTGTTACTTTTTTCATATTAATGTATGTATTATTGTAACAATTGTTGGTATACCTAATAAATAAATAAATTAATTAATTAATAAATAAATAAACTGCTACGCAGATAGTCTCAGGTTCATAGCACGGCGTGCACCGTACCACTGCCATGTCGTAGTTATGTGAATATTCAACTGTTAATTATCGCTTGCACAGTGGTGAAGAAACATTAGAAATCTAAACGAAAGTCGTGTGTAGTCTGCCCACCCAACTTACGCCACGGAGTTTATGTACCCTTATCATAATGAGCAGAAGCCTTTGCCTAGCAGTGGTAAAATTACAATTAAAGCTGATGATGATTTATAGGTTTAGTATTTTCTAGAAAACTTAACATGTGTAATGCCCAAGCTTTTAAGACATACTCGTCTTTATGAAATTTAGTTTTATTATTTATTCTTCAACTATAAAGAATTTGTTTTCACGTAAATGAACAGATGACGGGCGACAGAAAAGAATGGAAGCGAAGGACGTACTGCGCCGACCCCAAATAAATTGGGACCAGGGCAAGAAGATGATGATGATGTCAATCCCAAGGTGGTTGTGGTGTGGCAGTGGCGAAGTGGGCGGCCACGTCGCTACGGGCCGTCGTCGATAGCAACCGCGTTGGTTTAAGTGGGCATGCCTGAACGCCTGCCATATACCTCTTTGCCAGCTCAAGAAGTTTCGGTATTCATAGCGAAGACAAAAATAAGCGTGATTATAACGAAGGACTGGTGTTAATTTTAGAGGGTCGATCCTTTTCAGCGCAATTAATTCGGACCGCAGTCTGTTTTCTGTAGTCGCCTCTTAGTACGCCGATGGAATGAAATGAGGTAGTGACACTTCATAATCTTCATCTGTCACCACACCTTGGCAAATTGATTCAGCTATCAAATATCCGGTATCACATTTGATACACATTCATTCATTCAAACAGGTATCAAAATTACATGTGTTAGAGAAATTATCGTTGAATTTGTAATGTACTGTACGGGATCGCTTTCAGATGAAACGAATGAACTGAGCTGTAATATGTTGTAGCGGGTTCTGGTAGTAAAAACGCAGTAGAGGTTTTAGATGCGTTTATTTGCCGAGTATTGCCTCGCTTCCTATGCCGAGTATGACCGACCAACAACACGACACTGGCCTGAACACTAAGGGCTGCAGTCTCCCACGCTGTTCCCTCCGGTAGTGTGTAGGCAGGTTGCTCGAAGGGCTGCGCGTAGCGGCAGATCCTCGCAGGCCGTTGGCTCAGCTGGCAGGCGCCGGCGGTGTGTGTGCGATGAGCGGGGCAGGCCAGACTCTTCGGCAGAGGTGACGCCGAAGGCGATGCAGCAGGTGTAGTGGTCTAGGTAGTGTAGCCCGGAGCTTAAGGTAAACCTGGAACCCGTAGCTGGGACCAGGATACACGTAAATACGACGTAGGGTCAGTAGGTACGCTTAGTTATAGTAGAAGCGACGTTAGAGTAGCGGTGCCGGCCTCTCTGTCGGCCCCTTTATATACCGGGCCCTCCATCAGGCTGGGAGTCCGTTTATGACCATATTTGGTCAGGCTTTGCGAGTGCGGACGATGGCTTTCTCTGATTGGCCGAGCGTATGGGCGGTACTGTGACGCAACGCGGTAAGTACCGGACATACGTTACAATGTTATTGTTTCATGTTCTAGCAAATGCAGTACCTGTTTAGAATAAACAGAGATTGTATTCATATTTAATTGGCGATGCAATACCATACTCTGAAGAACTGACTTTTAAATTTGATATCGTAGTTGTAACTTTGACTGCAGATTTAAGGTTGACCAGTTTCAGTAATCATTTGGTTTAACATATAATTCCTAACCTTGTAGAATTACATTCTAGAATGATAACTTACAGAATCCAAGAAGCAAAGAACACGTACTATTTACAACACAATCACAATAATGTGCTAATTAGTATAAAAATAAATGATTCTTAAAATTAGTTATTCAATCTTACATGATAAGTCGTAAGTCAGTTAAATAAATTATTCGAAAGCTTTAATTTAAAATATTGTCAAACCACAGAGACAAAAAGCTCTGTAAAACGAAGTCATAACTAATGATGATGTAAATAGTTCCCAAATAGTTACAATTTGTGAACTATAACTTCGATTGTAATTCGAACTCCTCAGAATTGTCACACTAACTGCCGACCCCTTCACTGGACTTGCTTTCAAGCATAAAAAGGATCGATTTTCCTATTTTTGTGTGTCACTTCCAGCTCCAACCAAACATCCTTGTCAATTTTAAGGGTGCACAACACGCCCAAAAAAATTAAAATTAAAAAAATACTCTCTCTTACTCTTAATACAAGATGAGTATATTTTAATTTACTCTGTGCTCTAGTGAAGTAAAAAATAATTATGTGAGAAACTGTACAGCGGTGCGGAAGCGTTTTGTGCTGACATGTACCCGCTGTGAAAAAAAATAAACTCTGTATCAAGTTGCTTTTAATTTTTCCACCACTATAAAGTTGCATGAGTTGTACTATTTTAATTTGCTAAACAATTTTAAGCTAATACTTTATTTCAGGGTTGTGAAATGAACTTTTTGAGCATGGCATGAATTGCTGTTATTATTTTGGTTATTTACTGCAACTATTTTCACAGTAAAATTAACAGACGTTGAAAATATGTAAAGTGATCTTAATGACGCTTTCAGAACTCTTTCTTTCAGAAATTCAATTTTAACTTTGTTTCAATCCGTCAGTAAAAATTTAACTTTTACTACCTTTATAAACGTGACAGTTAGTGAGGCTTGATGGATGGTTTATTCTTGCATGCAAACATATATAGGATTTTGATAAAAAAATGTAGTAATAGCTTATTACATATTTACATATACGTGTGGCAAAGCCACAAGCAATAGCAAGTATTTATTTATTTGTCAAACGCATAAATTAACACACTAAATCCCACTCTCACCACATCCTCTGAAAAGCCATTTTCATTCAACTATCTTCAAAGTTTGAAACAAAAGTTGTATAACTTTATTTGTTAAGCATGGTGGTGATACTAAACAAGATTAGCCAAGACTTATATGCCCACTACTTGGCTCCTATATTGCAAATTCACCAAAATGACGCAGTGCCTATCACTGCCGCATTCGTCGTTATACCCGAGTCAAGTCACTACAGAAAACACTCCTGAATTTGTGAAGCATATAATTTATACCAAATATTTTAATGCTATGCAAAATTAAATGGTCGGCGATCTGACAATAAAATTAAATTATTGATGCAATACTTATTAATTCATACACGATTCTCGTAACATAATCGCTAAAGCTGATATATAAGTACTGTTATATGCCAAGTGATGTAATAGCAATGCGATATTGCGATGTATGATTTCGGTTATAGTTTGATTTAATAAGCCGGTTATTCTATCATAGCACTGTGCCCATTTTCCTATTATTTTCCAAAACGTCGGAGCCGCCGGCATCTGCCGCAGAAAGCCGCCGGGCATCATTCCAGTTGTATAGAACGATCACTCACAAGCAGCAAGTTGCAACCCGCACGGCCCGCCGGCCTACCCGGGTGGCCATGCCTCCTTCGTGCAGCCAAGCCGGCGGCCGGCCTTAAGGACGCGTTTACGCTTGTATCAAAAAACCACATATTTCCGGTACATTTTACGACAATTTTAGATAATAACTAATAAAACTAATGATTACGATAAATTGATTACTTTTTTATCTATAAATCAATTTGAAAATAAATAAAAAATATTTAATTAATATTAATGTAAAATCGATTCGAAACGGCCTCTTAAATCAAAAATAGGCATATACTGCTATTTTTGGGTACAATTTTCTCTCTATTTTTACATTTATTTAGATTTTCAAAGATAGAATAAGGTAGTAAATATAGTCAATTCAAAAACAATTAGATTTTTTTTTTTCAAAATATTGTAAATTGACTCAAAAAAAGCAAAAAATCATCTTACATTTTTCTTCTATTTTGCTCGCATACGTGTGTCTTAACGTGTGGCAATAAGGTTCGTTTTATTTAGCCACTTTCTTGATTTATATATCCAAATTCTGCAATGAGATCTCAGTCTGCGCTTGAGCGCCGTCGGGAGTGGACTCTATGTCGCTTGTCGCTGCAGCCCGAAGACGAAAAAAGCAATATACGAATACAAAATATTCGCTAAAATCAATTTGATACTTCTCGTATTCTGTGCGAATTACGTAAAAGTAAATTTCTTTTGTTTAAATGGACATTATTACTTTATTTTCTCCGTTATGTTGAGTCAGGATATATTTCGGTATTTAGATTTTATTTTGTTTCTTGCGTTGAAATCTGGTAAGATTATCTGGACTGATGGTATACCATCCCGTTCAAGTGTTGCGACTGGAACTCATAAAAGAGTAGACCTAGTTATGCCAGGTTGGGGCTCATTTTATTTGTTTTGGTGAGACCCTACCACTGGTACTAGTGAAGTGACCTTCCAAGGTTATTCGATGAGTCTTGCTGGTACTCATATGTGAGTAGAGCTAGGCATGCCGAGTTTGGGCTTATTTTGTTTGTACATAAGAGACGCTACCACTGGAACTTATGAAGTAACCTTCCAGGGTTATTCAATGACTCTTGCTGGTACTCATGTGTGAGTAGAGCTAGGCATGCCGAGTTTGGGCTCATTTTGTTTATACATAAGAGACCCTACCACTGCATTTTATGAAGTAACCTTCCAGAGTTATTCAATGACTCTTGCTGGTACTCATGTGTGAGTAGAGCTAGGCATGCCGAGTTTGGGCTCATTTTGTTTGTACATAAGAGACCCTACCACTGCATTTTATGAAGTTACCTTCCAGGGTTATTCAATGACTCTTACTGGTACTCATATGTCAGTACAGCTAGGCATGCCGAGTTTGGGTTCATTTTGTTTGTACATAAGTGACCCTACCACTGGAACTTATGAAGTAACCTTCCAGGGTTATTCGATGACTCTTGCTGGTACTCATATGTGAGTAGAGCTAGGCATGCCGAGTTTGGGCTCATTTTGTTTGTACATAAGAGACCCTACCACTGGAACTTATGAAGTAACCTTCCAGGGTTATTCAATGACTCTTACTGGTACTCATATGTCAGTACAGCTAGGCATGCCGAGTTTGGGTTCATTTTGTTTGTACATAAGAGACCCTACCACTGGAGCTTATGAAGTAACCTTCCAGGGTTATTCAATGACTCTTGCTGGTACTCAAGTGTGAGTAGAGCTAGGCATGCCGAGTTTGGCTCATTTTGTTTGCACATAAGAGACCTTACCACTGGAACTCATGAGGTAACCTTCCAGGGTTTTTCAATGACTCTTGCTGGTACTCATGTGTGAGTAGAGCTAGGCATGCCGAGTTTGGGCTCATTTTGTTTGTACATAAGAGACCCTACCACTGGAACTTATGAAGTAACCTTCCATGGTTATTCAATGACTCTTGCTGGTACTCATGTGTGAGTAGAGCTAGGCATACCGAGTTTGGGCTCATTTTGCTTGTACATAAGAGACCCTACCACTGCATTTTATGAAGTAACCTTCAGGGTTATTCAATGACTCTTACTGGTACTCATATGTCAGTAGAGCTAGGCATGCCGAGTTTGGGTTCATTTTGTTTGTACATAAGTGACCCTACCACTGGAACTTATGAAGTAACCTTCCAGGGTTATTCGATGACTCTTGCTGGTACTCATATGTGAGTAGAGCTAGGCATGCCGAGTTTGGGCTCATTTTATTTGTACATAAGAGACCCAAACACTGCAACTTATGAAGTAACCTTCCAGGGTTATTCGATGACTATTCTGGTTCTTATATGTGAGTATGCCATAATCGCCACGCTTGGCAGGCGTATTGGCGATCGCAGTGGCGGAAGTTCGTAGTGCTGGACGCTGCTGCCCATCTAGCATCTCGGGATTTCCTTCCGCCAGGTTCGGATGGTTTGACCGCCATCTTTCGGTTGACTGCTTGCGCTGGGGGAGATATTATGACGAGTATCTACTCGTCAGAGTAACTCCCCCAGTGGGCGGTGGGGTCGTCACGTCCCGACGCCTACAAGCTGTTTTCGAAGGTCATCACGAATCGTCTCGAGAGCAAGCTAGACGACTTCCAGCCTCCCGAACAAGCCGGTTTCCGTAAGGGCTATAGTACCATAGATCACATACATACGCTGCGGCAGTTATACAGAAGTCCGAGGAGTATAACCAGCCCCTTTGCTTGGCGTTTGTGGACTATGAGAAAGCCTTCGATTCGATCGAAACCTGGGCGGTGCTACAGTCTCTCCAACGGTGCCGGATTGACTACCGATATATCGAAGTGCTGAAGTGTTTGTATGAAAACGCCACTATGTCAGTCCGCCTCCAGGACCAGAGTTCGAAACCTATTCAACTCCAGCGAGGGGTGAGACAGGGCGATGTCATATCCCCGAAACTGTTTACCACTGCGCTGGAGGATGTTTTCAAGCTTCTGGACTGGAATGGACTCGGCATCAACATCAACGGCGAGTACATCACTCACCTTCGATTCGCAGATGATATCGTAGTCATGGCTGAGACCATGGAAGACCTAGGCACAATGCTCGATGGCCTCTGTAGAGTCTCCCAACAAGTAGGTCATAAGATGAACATGGACTAGACGAAAATCATGTCGAACGTCCATGTTGTACCTGCTCCTATTCAGGTTGGGAACTCTACGCTCGAAGTTGTCGACAAGTATATCTGCCTGGGACAAGTAGTCCAATTAGGTAGGTCCAACTTCGAGAAGGAGGTCAATCGTCGAATCCAACTCGGTTGGGCCAGCGTTCGGGAAGCTACGACATATCTTCTCGTCCGATATCCCGCAGTGTCTCAAGACGAAAGTCTTTGACCAGTGTGTGTTGCCAGTGATGACTTACGGATCAGAGACGTGGTCGCTCACTATGGGCCTTATCAGAAGGCTCAAGGTCACTCAGAGGGCGATGGAGAGAGCTATGCTTGGAGTTTCCCTGCGAGATCGAATCAGAAATGAGGAGATCCGCAGTAGAACCAAAGTCGCCGACATAGCTCTCCGGATAGCCAAGCTGAAGTGGCAGTGGGCAGGGCACATAGCTCGAAGAACCGATGGCCGTTGGGGCAGAAAGGTTCCTGGAGTGGCGGCCACGTACCGGACGACGCAGCAGAGGTAGGCCCCCCGCAAGGTGGACCCTCGATCTTGTCAAGATCGCGGGAGGAGGTTGGATG